>UFQX01000384.1:330874-361452 GCA_900497675.1 Arapaima gigas | reverse complement strand
GGGGGGGGGGGGGGGGGGGGTCGAATGCAGCGGCGGAAAGAGGCGGAAACGGGATCCCATCTGCAGGGCATCTTGGTGCAATGCAGACAGCATTACCATGGAAACGGGTGGAGGAGCAGAAGCAGGAAGGATTAGTGGAGGAGGGTACAGCACCGCAAAGACCCTACAGCCCACCGGCCCAAACCCCAGACCCCCCACTGCACGGGATTTAGACCAGACGGCAGCACACCAACCTGCACGGTGTGTGTATGTGTTAAGGGGGCAGCGAACATGACCGCCACTAGGAGGCACCACTCACCCTTGTTCCCAAGTGGCTCCAGCTTTCACTCTGATGGCAGCGCTTTGCTGTGGTGCTCAGGACTTGAACCCAGACTGGACCGGGACTCAGTCTGCTGCTGTACAACCCACGATGCAACCTGTTGTGGCACAGAAATGTGAAAATGAGCTGCTGGTGCTGCTCCAGCCTTGAGAAACTGTTATCAATGTTGCACCCATCAGGAATCAGACCACCTCCTCTTGTACAGCAGAGAGCGGTTGCTCTTTAAACCTGTCTGAGGTGGCGATACGGACCGTAAAGACAGCTCTCCTCCAGACCGCGCTGTCAGAACGGCTTCGATAACACCGACCGCCCAGGTGTGTGATTTATGTCTTATTTGGCCATTGAGTCCTGATAAGAGTTTATTAAACCGTAAGACACATAGCCACCCTATACACTCGCATACAGCCCGGCAACAAGGCGGCGAGGAGCTTCGCTGAGACACGACAAAACGCGTCAGTCACAAGTCGGTCTCTTGAGACCACGTGACCCATCAGACCGGCAGCACCTGATCTGTCTGAGGAGGCTGCAGCGAAACTGTGCCGTGTGTGTGTACGGCTTGAGTAGACGCGGGGGGGATGAACGTGCGTGCGCCAAGTGCACGACCGGGGTTGAAATGGGTGTCTCAGCATCCTGTGGAGAAGCAGCTGAGCTCATGCTGCGTTCGAACCCCCTGCAGGCGACAGCCCAAAGCATCAGCCTCGCTTTCTCTTGACTGCAGACTTAAAAATAGAAGCTCTCCCTCTCACAAGCTGGCTCACGTTGGTCTGTCGTGAGCACGCACATACGCACATACGCGCGCGCGCTTTTGCTCTCTCCAGATGTAATTTGCATCGTCATGGCAATGGGCAGCCCAGTACTGCAGCTCACACTGCTTTCAGGGTTCTAATGGGTCTGTGGACCGACTCAGAACATGGCTGGGGGGTGGGGAGATAGCGGCAGATAGAGAGAAGGAGAGGAAGAGACTGGTCTCTGTGGAGGACCAGCAAGACACAGGGAGACTGAATGAGACACACAGAACAGAGGAGGACTGTGACGTCTCACTCTCTCCTGCGCTGTCTGTTTATGACATGCTGAGGCAGCAGGGGGCACAGTAGCTGCCCAACTGAAGCAGTGGTGGAAAAACTGCAGTTTTACATCTCTGAAAAGGGACCGGAGCTGTGGCCGGTACTGACTGTGAGACTAAACTGCAGGAGGAAACGACACCAACTGCTCACATTTCTCCCGTTATGAAATAAATACTGTACCGATTTCCTGTTGTTTTTCGCAGTCTCAGGTTTTGCGGTGCCATTTTTTTGTTGGTTTGCAAAAAAATTACATTCTAGGGCCCACCAATTCTCCTTGCACACACACACACACACACACACACACACACCATCCAGGCCACTGCCTCATAAATATTTCCTCAAACCGTCCCAGTCGATGGTCTCATGCAGCTTTGGTATTTAGAAACTGGCTTTTTGCTAAGCACCAGAAAGGTGAGGGGGGGTGTGTGTGTGTGTGTGTGTGTGTGTGTGTGTGTGTGTGTGTGTGTGTGTGTGTGTGTGTGTGTGTGTGTGTGTGTGGTGGCCATCCTATTGCAACAAAGACCAAAATAGATTGTGCACCTTCAATTCCCACAAAATACAACACGCACTTAGCGTACTGGGCCCAGCGGGTGGTGCAGTGGTTAGAGCCGTCAACTTGCACTCGAACGATCCGGGTTCCAATCCTAACCCTTTGCGGTTCCACTGATGCGATACAAATTAGCCCGATGTATAAATGGGAAAAATCAGTGGAAACAGCTCAATATTTTAAGTTGCTTTGGAGAAAAAATGTCAAACAAATAACGGATAATGAAGGTAAAAACAGAAAAAGATCAGAGTGTGAAAACTGCGCAGCGGTCATTTCATCTGTCATCTCCACATCACTTCCAACACCTGCGATTCCAAGAAGGAACTGGCACTGCGTTGCATGTCCCCAATCGAGCGCCCCCACGTGACACTCGCCGCAGCCTGTGACCTTTCGGCGACCTTTCGGTGCTGGAGCATCAGCCGCGTGAGGAGTTTAAGCCCCTGCAGTCGGCCAGCTGGCGGCCTGTTGCCTCTCCTCCTCACAGGATCAATATATAAGCAGGTAGGAAACACACAACTGTCACAAATCACCTCGAATCAAACCATCTGCATGAAAACAGAAGCTTTCCTGCTTTTCCTGGTTTCATTGCAGGGTTTCCGCAACGTTGGCTCTTGTGCTGCAGGGCCTGTAACTGTAGCAGCTCAGCATTTACAATGGATCACAGAGCAGCTGCTCTTCTCCAGAGCAACATACAGCTCCAAGCAAATCAAAAGTGCATCACCAGCAGATGAAGAGCTTTAGACACAGACACAGGATGATTAAAACACAGCTTATGTGTCTGGTACCACTATGTTGCCGGCTCACATCCCTCCAGTAGCCGCCTACAGGAGTGACATTCAACCAGCAAGTACATAGTTAGTCAGCTGATGTTGCTGGACTCATTTATGTAGCCAGGACCACCCGCCACCACCCGCGTGACCGATACAACGTATGGTCCGACCCCACCTGCTTCCACACGACCGTGCAGAGCCACAAGTTTGGGAATGAACAGAAAACGATATCGTCCGTTTGCGAAACGGTCTGACCACGGACCCGACGGGCCCTCTGCAGCCCAGCAAAACGGCACAAACACAGCAGCCACACGCGTGACAGAGAGGTGTTGGGTAGGCGGCACCTTGTCTGTGTGGACGTTCATTTTTGCCTGTCACTGTAATGCTGCCGTTTTTGGCCAGGCAGCTCTTGCCGTGCTGTTCTGCTGAATGTCTTAAGTGTGTGTTTAACCATAAAAAGTGTGCCAGCCAAGTGGACCGGCGTCGCGGCAACAAGCGAGGCGTTACTCAGAAACGCACTTATGTTTCTCTCGTTTTCGGCTCCCGTGCCAGTTCCTCACGTCTGTTTTCTGCTGAATGTTTTTCTAACACATATTTGCTGAATTATTTCCTGAACTGCTGACTCTTTCCCTCCTCTTCGCCGCTGCTGCGTGCGTGTACTCAGACGGCGGGACGAAGAAGCTCCGCAGCACGATCCGCCGCAGCACGGAGACGGGCATTGCCGTGGAGATGCGGACCCGCGTGACGCGCCAGGGCAGCAGGGAGTCCACTGACGGCAGCACCAACAGCAACAGCTCAGACGGGACGTGAGTATCCGGCCTCTCGGAGTCCTGCGCTGCAGCCACCGGGTCTTCAGGCCGAGGGTTAATATCCCCATAATCACCTTTTGTGCCTCCTGTGCACCAGGTTCATCTTCCCCACCACACGCCTGGGGGCAGAGAGCCAGTTCAGCGACTTCCTTGATGGCCTAGGCCCTGCCCAGATTGTGGGTCGGCAGACATTAGCCACGCCCCCAATGGGTGAGTCTCTTCGCGGAGTCCCTCAGCTTCTCATTCCCACGAGCGTTTATATTTTTACACGAAGGTTAAACACCTCCTGCATGTTTGAACAGAAAGCTGACATTGAATGATGGTCAAAATACACACTATTTTCTGCAGAATTGCTTTATACATAATCACAGCGCCACCTGCCGTTGTCCAGTGGAACTGCAGTGTGTCCATCGCAGCCCTTAAGTGGTTCTGATTCAGTTTCCGGGGCAACTGCAGCATCCTGTGTATCACATTTGTGTTTATTTGTTCAGCGAATCCTTCTCTCCCCAGCCACACTGCCGTAAAGACAACGGCGAGCTGCAGACCCCGACAGTCAGTCTGTGGCAGACGTGACACGCTAGTACCACTAGCTGACGATTCCCTTTAAACCAGCAAACATTGCTCAAGTTTTATGACATTTTTGTCGCATTTCCTACGGTGTGCAGCGGTGGGACGTAAGGGGGATTGTAGATCGCAGCTTAATTAAACAGTTGTTGTGAGCTGTCCTGGCAGGGATGTGGAGTGCTTTTGGGGGCGACTCAGTGTAAGCTGCACCTTTCTGGACCCTTCTGCTGTCCTGTCCTCTACAGGGGACATTCACGTGGGCATGGTGGACAGGGGCGGTCAGCTGGAGGTGGAGATAATTCAGGCAAGAGGTTTGACCCCTAAACCAGGGTCAAAGTGCATCCCAGGTAGGCCAGCAAGCTTTCCTGTGTGTGTGTGTGTGTGTGTGTGTGGGGGTCAATCTTCAGGGCTATGGGCTGTAACCTCACTTGCCCCAACAGCTGCCTACGTCAAGGTGTACGTGCTGGAGAATGGGGTGTGTCTGGCCAAGCAGAAGACCAAGGTGGTGAAGAAGAGCCAGGATCCCGTGTACCACCAGGCACTGCTATTTGATGAAAGCCCCCAGGGCAAAGTGCTACAGGTGTGAGATAGCATGTGCGCACACAGACATGGCCTATTTGGAGAAAACACTGACCAAATGACCGTCTGTCTTCACCTCCTGTGCCCTCCTGTCTCTCTCTTGCTCCATCTTCTACACAACTGTCACTTCATCTCATTTCCTTCACTCTCTGTTGGCTCCATCATATTCTCCTTCCTCTTCTTCTCTCCATCTGTCACCTGACCTGCCCGAGCGCTCACGGCTCCGTGTCCTCTTCCTCGTCCAGGTGATTGTGTGGGGAGACTATGGCCGCATGGACCACAAGTACTTCATGGGCATGGCGCAGATCCTGCTGGAGGAGCTGGACCTGTCGTCTGCCGTCACGGGCTGGTACAAGCTCTTCCCCACTTCCTCGCTGGCGGACCCCACCATCGGGCCTCTGGCACGCCGCCTCTCGCAGTCCTCCCTCGAAAGCTCCACCAGCCCCTCCTGCACCTAGTGCGGGACTGTGTGTGTGCGCGCCCCCGATGTGGCCCCTGAAGCTGTGCACGCACACACCCGGGACACCCTCCCCGCAAAGCCACGCAGACATGCCGTCTCTCTCTGTCACCGACGCACCTGAGCACTGAGGCCAGAAGGACCAGCGGTCACCTACAGTCAAAACCTGCATCTCTGTCCATACATCTGAGGGACATAGATGTACATACAGGCCCGTAGGTCCCTGGCCGAATGTCTGAACACGCAGCTGCCCTTGTTTTTGGACTTCTGGCCCACAAACCCAGTGCACTCAGGGTATTGTGGGTAAGAGTGGCGGAGAGAGAAGGTCCCGTCTTGCCTGTCCACCTGGAACTCCAACACGCCCCTCCTCCTCCTCACTGCTCTCCCCAGCTGAAGGGTAGAGCTCGATGCCGCGGAAAACGGAAAAAGGAACGTTTGAATACTTTAAGAACAAAGATGTAGCATCAACCTTACTTACCCAGCATCCCTTGCTCTCTCACATGACGCTGGGTTCCTCTGCATTTCACACGGACGTCACATCGAGGACCGGAAGCAGGATTCCAGGCGACCGCGTCACGCTGCATCATTCCAATGCCAGTTCGAAACCTCTCTATGCCAAACCCTTTTAAAAGACACATTTTATTTTTTAAAACCAAAGCAATTATTAACACTATTATCATCACCACCACTCATCATCGTCGTCATCATCAGTTACTAATATAAAAACTTGGATATGTAGCAGTCAAAGACTTAAATGAAATGCAAAAAATCATATAAATAAATTTTTAAAGGCATAACACGAAATCGTAAGCGTGCTTAGAAGGGCAGGAGAGTCAAACAGCCAAAAAAAAAGTCCGCGCTCGCTGACAACGCCCCGAACAGGTGTGCAGCGAGTTGTGCGAAGTAGCGAAAAAATACAAAAAGGAAAAAAAAAAAGATTTCAGAGAGCAGTGCTTATAAATATATAGATAGGAATATAGATATGTTTGTGTTCATGTGCGTATATACAGCATTCTGCACGTTTACTTGCAACCATTAAGGACATTAAAAGTGCTATTTTTAGCTTGCCTTCTAAAGAGATAGATTGTACTGTAATTATTTTGCTAATGTTCAACACTATCAGTCTTGTTCAAAGACCATTTTCTGCACTGAGCCAGAACCGAGGAGGATGCCAGACCCCCCTATGGTCCTGACAACCGGGGGCTCAGACCCCAGAGCCTCGCTTTCCCAGCATTGACGAGAAAAACCGACCAACCTACCAGCATCCATGGCAGCCTGCTGTGCTGCACTGGTTTTCACCACTGATGACACAACAAGGACACCTGCAGCAAAGGCCTCTGGGAAAAATAGTCTCGACCATGGGTTGAGCTGACTGACGGTTCTAGCAGCTTTTTCGTGGAACTGGCCAGAATCCCAAACAAAGGACCAAACCTCCCCACACTCTCCCCCTGGTCGCCACCCAGAGGCCTTTTCTCTCTCGCGAATTCCCAACAACAGAGAGGATTTCACCAAGGCTTCGGTTGCCTAGACCTTCTCCGGTTTGTCAACAGCCGGTGAGGAAGGCAGTCTTTACCTTTTGAAAGCCCAGATTACGCGTGGATCTCCACACCTGTGTGTAACAAGCTCCCAACATGTCGGAGACACAGAGACTGGAGTTCCTTGCTGTGCCTGTTGGAGGCGCTCGGTTTGGTTCTTTCATTTCAATTTCTAAAGTGGAAGATATTTGGATGTTTACTGGACCGCGATATGAGCAAACTGGGGGGTTTTCTCCGCCACCCATTCCACCCGGCTGTTGCTTCCCTTCAGATGAATCCCTTTAGCCGAATCCACAACTGACGCATTTAGACAGTTACTCTCTCCGTGTTCATTAGAGGCTCTTTTTCGTTTTCAACTTTGTGAAGAACATCACGTTATGCTTTGAGGATTCCTCCAGGCTCGCAGCTCTGGAGGTTGTCTGAAAGCTGCAGCAGTGGCGAGGCCTTGGACACGCATGTCAGTGTTGTCAGCTTGTTTCCGTCTCACCCCCCCCTCGGTCTTTTCCTCTGCAGCTGACATCATCATCTCGGCATCCAGACGGACATCGCGGAGTTTTGGACAATCGTAACGACACAACGAGCCCAACATTTGTTCAATGCCACAGTGGGTCACTATGCTACTCTGTCCAAAAGTGGCGCCTCTCAGCAGAACACAGTTCTGCTGGCCAACAGCCACAGTGTCACAGCCCAACTCGGAGCCGCGTGGGGAAGCCACTCAGGTGCCGCCCCCACCAGCGTGTTAGGACAGGGGACCGACTGCATTTTCTCGGCTTGTTGACCAACACGCGGCAGTTGGCGAGCTCTGCAAAGCCAAGGTCTGTTCATGGTCCACAAAGAACCGTCAGACCGCCACTTCCACATGCCACCTGCTGCAGCTTCCACACCGCTTTTTCCCCACCCTGTTTTTTCTGAACATCATGGTTATTTTAACAGCATCTTCATTCCAAAGGGTGACTTGGACATGTGGTTTTACACTGTAAACAGCACTATGGTATTGTCCGGTTTGCATGCGACTGCTGCATCTGCTTCCCTATTATTACTGCTACTAACATTTTTTGAAAAGGCAATCAGGTTTGCTTTATCTTTTGTAGTCCTTCTACGGACTGTTTTCTCATTGTATATAATCGCGTAAAAGTCGGCGGCGAGATGGTGTGCCGTTAAGAGGGTGAGAGTCCCAAACGCAAAGATACTCCGTGGCTCTTCCACTGCAGGAATTTCGGCGTTTATAGCACAATTTTGCATTAACGGAGGATTTTTTTAAAGAGCACCTCCATCCTCTGAGCAGGGAAGGAGCTCCGCGTCCAGATTAACACCTCAGAGCTCAGACTTGAAAACGGCCCCAACACACAGAAGCAGCTGTTGTGAAGTAGTTTGCTGTAAACAGCGGTAAAATGTTTGCTTTTTGGAAGGAAATACCTGTTTCTACAGGATGATAAATTCATTGGTTCTTGCCACATATTTTACCCAATCAGTTTTTAATTCCCCCAAAGAGCTGTTGCCGGTGATTTTCCTGTAACAGGCCGTATATTTTATACTGCAACTGACCTTTACGGTGCTTGGAAATTTTTGATTTCCAGATGTAAAGCGGTCTACGAATGGGTTGGACTTTTCTTCCTTTACTGCATACTTGCAATTTAGTGATAATTAAAACAATTTTCACATCCATTAGGTTCTTAACTGTGCACAAACAGGTCTGCTAATGACTCAGACAGTAAAACCTCGCTGTGAACCAAACCGAGGGTGAAGTAAAACAAGGTGAAGGCCATCAATGGCACAGCTGGCTCCAGAGCCTTTGAATTGAAAGTTAAAATAGCCTTTTACAGAAAGGTCACAAGCCCACTGTACTGAACCATGAAAAAAAGGTCTGTTATGCTGAAAGAACAACATATTCTCCTATAATTCCGTACCAACCACCTGTTAAAAACGGCACATTAAAAGGGAAAAAAAAATTACTTTTGGAACAGAAACAGTTTTAAGCTGCAGTTTATGGTAATTGTGTTTATAAGAACTAGTTTTATAAACTGCACAAAGTACCAAATATACGAAGGGCCACCATATATGAGGTATAAATATTGGCTTATCAATATTGGCAAATATTGGCATCTGACAGATGTTTTGTGCACAAAACCTTTAGACATGCAGTCAGACCATCAAAAGTTTTGAGAAATTATTGAGAAATTGTTGAGCAAATTTATACGGTGTTAAATTTATCAGAATAGCGGGACTTTCATCCTCTTAACAACATGACCGTTTGTAAGCTGGAGGAGGTGGCTGCACAGGTGGGAAAGAGGTTTGTCCTGAATTAAAGAGCAAATAGAAACCAGGGGCACATAGTCTTCAATACCGGAGCGGTGCAGCTCCGTTACCAGGAAAGGCTGCCCCCCTGCAGCTCGCAGGCGATCTGCTCCATTTGCCGCCATACATCCACCCTACACCACCAACAGACCTGAAATGGAAAACAGCAGGGCAGCAGCACGAGAAGCAGGACGTGTCTCTCCCTTTATCCTCTGCTCCCTGCTCATCACTCCAACTCCGAAACATTTGGCTCTGTAATTCCTAAGCATGTGAATTTTACATTTTAAACATTCGACTTTACGAAAAAGGGGTTTGTAAAGTATTCCCCCCTTTGCTTGATGACACTATTTGTCAGTTCACAACTGCAAGGTACAGCAGCCGCTCCACAGCTTGCGTAGGGTGCAAACGGCCTTCAAAGTGCAGACGTCTTGGCTTTATAAAGCTTATCTCACTCTTATGGCAGAGTTTATTTTTCTGTCATTCTGAAGACTCACTACATTTACGGAAATGTATAAACTGAGATATAAATGTATATATTCTCTGAATGCGTTTTGAGATTCGAGATAAGGGAGGGATAAGGGGGTCAGCAGGAACAGGCCCAAATTTCTGTGCTCAGTGAGGCCTACAGAGTCGCACAGATTTAGGATTCCAGCTTGTGTGGTTTATCGGTAATTGTCTTTTGTTCTGGAACAAAACTGAACAAAAACAGGGAAGAACAGAACTTCTGGCAATAGAAAGGATTTCACAGAGCAGTTTTTTCACCTGAAAGACTGGTGCAGGCCCACCTAACACCACAGCAACACTGCACGCGTCACTTCTGGTTTCCACGGTGACCTCTAGTTCCCTCAACATACCGTCCTGGAGCCCAGCAATGTTTCAGATGCGGCTCCTGAACCTCAGGCACCCCAGGGGGGCCCCACGTGGCCCACAGGAACACTGGGAAGAACACAGAGAGGGTGGACGTGACACGGCGGGAAGCGGGCAGTGGACACGGACCAGGCTACCACATTCTACCCTCCGAGACGACGGCCTTAGGATCTTCTTTCGTAGCGCCTGTGCAGTGTGGGAATCACTTGTGGCTTTTATTATTATTATTATTTTTCTTCTTTGCAGGGACTGATAACTGAGAACATTATATTTTGCTTTTATAATTTGCACAGAATTTAGAGCAATTGCACCTTGAACAATGAAAACATAGGGAAAAAAGGTGGCGAGAGGGAGAGAAAATGAGTGGAACAAGAGATATTACATTATTATACATATTGAAAATCAAACCCCTTAGTCACCTCTGAATGTTTTGTCCTTGGTACAAAATGTAAAAGAAAATGTAAAAATGAGTTAGATATGAATATTTTTTCAGTGTGATTTGTACGTACAGGTATTGAGGTTGTTTGTATGTGTTTCTTTGTACTGTACACCACGTAGCCGCTGAATACTAGCTGTGCAGATTACAAGGTGTGGTTAAGCAAGAGGGGACCCACAAGGACTCTTTAGCGTGGTGTCAACGGCTCGGTACAGGAGTCTGCGTCCACCTCCACGTCGAAAGTTGGAAAGGGGGATGTTTCTAGGACACGTGAAGTCTTTGGGGAGTTGTTTAATCAAATTCTCACATTTTCTGTCTTGGATGGTTAAGAAGGGTACAAAAACATGTTTAAAATGCTGGTAAAACACGCGGGGTGACACTTGGCACTAGGATTTATGTAACGTTGTGATAGTGTACAATTTCTCAGCTCTCTCACAGAGGCGGCGACTCGATCTAGGAGCTCTTTAGTTAGAAATGTGGGCGAGGTCCATGTGCTCTGCAGACACCCTCACACAAGTTTCACGTGTTTGGGTCACCAGCCGAGCGAGCCCGGCCCAAACTCGGAGCTGACGGCTTCGATGCAGCTGCCATCCACCAGTCCTGCCGATCGTGGTCCAGCGCTAAGGCTACTCACCCTAACCCCTTCTTAACAAGCTGCCTGCAAGCCTCCCAGACTCAAAATGAAAAAGGCATGTACTTCAATCAATGCACTTGTTTGGAAATGCACACAAATTAATCCAGCTGTAGTTTAAGAAACACACTTCAGCCATCTTCAGTCCCAGTTAATTTTCACTACTCTCTATTCTTTTCAGCTTCTTGCCTTGTTGCACTAAGACACAGCACTAGACTTAGGAGTTATGCCGCTTCTAGAAGGCCTACATCTAAAAGACATTTCCCAACGGGCAGATGAGAGGGAAACTCATGATGCTACTGCCAATTTAATACTGACCAGCCCTTGTGCAAGTTTTTGTGGAGACCAGTAGTACTCTTGAAAATTATTGAAAGTTTGTTCAACTGTTATATTTCTGGGATGGGACCTGCACTGGCTAAGTGATGTTGGGCAACAGTTCCTTAACAATGTTTGAAAATACGACATGTTTAGTGCAAAGCTGGTTTCGGGGTGATGAGCTCGTGAGAAAAAGCCAGCGGTCTGGCCACAGGTGGCATGACAGTAAAGTTCAGATGCCCTCACCATATTGTGTAGCTCCACATCAGAGGCCCGAGCCCAGTACCACCTCTGTATTGTTTAGTGAACCGTAGAACTCAAAGAAATCCTCATTTCTACAGGTATAAAGTGGTTCAGAATTCTCTAACAGTGGCGTTCTTTGTGAGATGCAGCCTGGTTTTGTGCATAAACCGTCTGTCTTGGTCTGTGTGTGTGTGTGTGTGTGTGTGTGTGTGTGTGCGCGCGCACAGCCAAGAGACGTGGAGACCACAACCTGGAGGATATCCACAGCCTTTTGAGCAGCACACACACCCACAACCCCCCTGGCACATGACAGTGCTTATTTTAACGGGCGGGACTTTAGTATGACTTTACTTGATTTACTTGGACCAGAGCTGAGAACAGCTCCTCTTAGACATGAATGTTGTTTGCGGAGATGCTAAGAAAAAATATTTAATGTTATTGTAATTTTTTTTTGCTCACAAAGTCAATCCCTTTTCCTGCTCTATACTGAAATGTACTGCTGTGCCACTTTTCTGAAAACCTTTATTAAGTTGCTTGGTCACAGGCAAACTATATCACGCATATTACAATGTTGTAACGTAACTTTATTTTTGTATGCGAAACGATGTATCTGATCCTGGCTGTAATGTGTTGAGAATTTCAGTCATTCAGCCTGGATTTCTGGTTAGAGATTTAATTAAATATGAGGGCTCGTGGTTTTAATTGCTTTATTTTACATCAGCAATCGAGTCGCTCTGCTGCAGACGCATTTAAAAGACACGTCTGCTGTTGCAGAGCCAGGTTGCTGTAGTAAAAGATGCACATTTAAAGGTTTAGAGAGATATTTTCATGTTTGAAGGTTTAAAGAAGATGTATTGAAGTATTTATATTCTGTAATGTTATGAATGTATTTTTGAAGCACTACACAAATTATCGTAATTTACTCTTTACAGTCGAACTTTACTGCTGCGGCTGGACACCACGCTGTCCCTCGGGTTTATTTAGCAGATCACTGTACCAGGGATTTTAACCAAGCGTGTATTTTGACCACAAGGTCACCGCTGTCCTGTTTAAAAGCCAGTGTCTAGAATCTGTATAAGATTGTTGGCTCTGGTCACCTTGAAACCAGAGTTAAATTTATGATTTGCAGTTGGCAGGTGGGTCAACTGCATTACAGTTTATCTGTATCATTCTTTTCCACAGTTCATTTTACTAAAGAAAATTATCTAAACTGTGAAACACAATATGCGCAGCATTTCTTTGTAGCATAAATTAACACTAAACCCATATAGGGCAATAACATTATTTCTTGGTGGACAACAAATAGGCCGATGCAGAGAGAGGAACCTCACCAGATAGTCAACTTTAAAACCAGCACTTCCAAGCTCTCTTTTCAATAACTGCAGCGACACTCGTCTTGTGAGCGAAGGCTGGACGGGCTGTCTGCACGTGCAGTGTGTGTATCCTTGTGTGTGTAGTGCTGTCCCTGCCTTCATGCCATCAACCCATTGCAAATCGGTCATCGTCATCTGCAGATTCATAGAACAAGGACTCCGGAAGACATGTTTGGTTAAAGATAAGGGTCAAGTGCAAACTTTCCAACTGTAAATTTACTGAAAGTGTCACTGACCTTTCCTGAGGCCCCGACCTCTCTTCACCATCCCGGCCAACAGCTAACATTCCCTCAGCGTTTCACGGCATCTCGCGTCGGTCCGGCCGGCAGCCGCACGCAGGAAGTCCTGCTCCGAGATGCAAGGGGTGAAACCAGCCTCAGGACTTGAAATCAAAAATAAAACCACACTTTAGTTTGCTCAGACCGTGAACGTGAACATGTAGCAGGAGCACATCTATCGTTCAAGCGGCAGCAGCTCACTGACCTCACGTTCGAGTTGTTAGTTTGTCGTCATGTACCTGAGGAATCCTGTTTGGAAGGAACACACCTGCATCTGGTCTTAACCGTGTCCTGCAAACTAACCTCCAAATTTAGCAAACAAAAGAGTGAGAACACGGAAGTGCAACAAAGCTGTCAGGGGATGTGTTAAAATAGAAAGAAAGTGAATCTGTACTTTTATACTTGTGCTTTGTAAATGTTTTCTATGTGCAGTATTTGATAATGTAAAACTGGTATTTTTGTGGTTTGTACGCTGCAGATTGATTACATAAGGTGCACGTAGTTTTTTAAGAAAAACCAAAACAAAGGAAAAAAAAATCCACTTTGCTAAATTTTTGATTCCGAAGCCTGTATGTGCATGCTCTTTGAAAGCTGGAAACAAAGTCAATAAAGATTTATTTGAATCACTCAGGAGACAGTGTGTTCCCTACATCGTAAATATCTTACATCTGGGGGAGGGGGGTCAATGTCAATACAACTTTTATTTTAGTTTTCCATGTCTTTTATATTACACATTTGTTTACACAACGACAAAATACTAAAAGAAACCAGAAAAGACAGAATTTCAATTGCTCCACCAATAAATTATGCTTAAAAAATTGTGAACCCTGATGCACGCCAGACAGAGGTGGAAGAGTGCAGCTGACAGAGTAAGATATTAGCATAACAGTAAAAAGATACATTCATATTCTGTGTTGATATTCCACAAAGAGAAAATAATACCACTCAAACATTCAAGCACGGGCCAGCAGTAATGTTCTCTAATGGAAGCAGAAGTGTGCAACACCTGGACGATCCGCTATAGCACCATTATGCCAGTAGAGAGCGATGATCTACCCCTAAACAAGAAATAAAAAGGACAAAGAACCCGAAAAATTCTCTCTTACACAACCACAACCAGAAAGGTGTTGGATTCGGCCACGATGGTTAATTTAGGGGTATTGCTCACTTTGTGCAAAAAGCTTGATGTTGTGAAGTGGGAGGCCGATGAAAATCAGCGTTTATTACATGACCAGGTTGACTCTGGACAAGTGATGCACCTTCACCTCCGTGTCGCCACTGGCTTCTCCACCTTGCATTACACGTCCATCATTCAAACTGCTCAAGTGGGCCTATGTTAAGGCTCAACATTTTAAACACGTTATTTACAAAATTTACCATCATGCATAATTACAACAATATTAATAATAATAATAATAATAATAATAATAATAATAATAATAGAAACAGGAGTCCTATAAGGAAGAAAGGCTGAAATACAGCTGAAGAGGCGTGGCTATGCTCCTGATGTACAATGACTGATAGGTCACTGAGAGCAACGTCCAAAGTGACCTGCAACATTCGTTTCTCTCGTTCAGTTACTCACACAACCATCCAAAAAAGAGCTTCTCTGGAATGCACCATTAAAGAAATAATGACAAAAAAATTGAACCCTGTTAAGTCCATGTGAAACTCTGCAGATTCCTGTTTTGTGTGTGTGTGTGTAAGATACATGCGTGTGCAGTTTCCACCCTGCCCCTTCGCAAGTCCTTCCTTCCACTCCAAGGCAGTTCTCTAACTCCACTGGGAATGTGGATTTTAACAGCATTTTCAGGACTGCAGACCCACCCTGAGCCAGCAGGGGGCACTTAGTACACACAGATACCGAGTGTGGTGCTGTGAAGAGCCAGGAAAAGGACAGCAACTGTCTCTTATACTCACAGACTGATGAACAGCGCACGCTAGTGGACACAATCCTCTCACCAAGTCACCGATCGCTAAGAAGACACTCGCCTGCCTGGCTGACGCACCCGCGCTCGTCGCATGACCTCATTTCCTGTTTCCCAACAAAGATGTTTAACTGGTGTTAGAAGGAAGGGAGGAGGGAGGCACGAAGCATCACCACGGCAACTGGAGAGGCAGCATTTGCTTGAGGAGAGCTTACCAGTCACCAGCAGGAGACGTATGAGGAGCTGAAAATGGGTTCCATATTGGGAAGTATATACTGAACAAGCATTCTGATGTTAATCAATACAGGAGGGCAGCACTAGCCTAAAAAAGTCTGAACTACACTGTGCTTGCACTTTTCAAGCTGGAGGCATCTCTGTGACTGCACAAGCTACTTTTCTGGGAGTGGTGAGGACACCCAGAATTCAAGGTGCCCCGTGAGGAGACTGGACAACTGAGCTCACCGGTCAGAGTCAGTCAAAACACCCTCACAAAAAGCCAAGTCTGCAAGAAGCAGCTAATAAAGTGGAAGTGCCTCGTCTCGTACCCTGATCTCCTTTCTTCCAGCATGTGAGAAGCAGCAGGCAAATGTTGTACTAGTTAGTGCTTCATGTTTAAGTGCCATTTTCCTTAATGCTCACAGTGTACATTCAACAATCTTAAGGTCTGGACATTCATTTGAAGAACTTTGCCATTAAAACAAATGAAAAAGTAAAACGGCTTCACAGACACTACAGAGTGCTGGTCCTGTGACACAGAAGCAGGTTTGTTACCAGTTAGTTAATAGTCAACCATGAAAAGCCCCCCCCTTTCCGGCAGTCCTGCAGCCACCTGTCTGCAGCTGCTTCTGAAGACGACGACAGAATACAATCACTTTTGCACGATTCTAGAAAGGAGGTTAAGGCTCTTTTTTCAAAACTCCCAAATATCATTTACTTCAACTATATTGCAATGAAAAAGAGCTCTGAACTGACTTTAAACACCTTATGCAACGAACAACAAATGGCTAGATTTAGAAGAAACAACATTCTGCCTTTTCTTAGGGAAACCATACGCGGAATTATATCAGCAGGCAGCCGTTTGTATGGTTAACTGAGCAAAAATAATCCCATTCAATGCATTGTCAGCAAAGTGAAGCAAAATATTTCAACCTAAAATTATTGGGAAAATCAGGAGGGGGGGGGAGTCCAGCAACTGTGCCAAGTGAGAGCAGGTAGCTGCCTTCCTCACTGCGAGACAACACAGGTACCCGACACAGTAGAACCACGGCCTGCCCTGGCTGAGCGTTAAAGCCTTTGCCGCAGAAAGGGCAGGTAAACGGGAACCCGGCAATGAGCTAAAAAGCCACAGCGATGTGACATGTGAAAACAGACTTTTCAATAAACAATGTCCAAGATGTTGATCATTCAAGGTTCCTTGCTGTGAAGCATTCTGGGAGGCATTTCTGCTGTGACCTATGACCCCTAACCCAAGTGAGGACAGTAATGGCTCAAGGCAAAACAAGGATCTCTTGAAAGATGATGGCGGAGAAGGAGCCTGAGGCGGCGAGGGACACCCCTAAAAACCTCTCTGCCCAGAACCGCATCTCAGTGTGTCCAATGTCCGATGAAAAGTTTTGTCCATTTTGACACCTGCTTCCTCCCTGTGCACCCTGCACCTCCACGCTGTTGCGATCATTTCCACACTTGTGTTCCCAACATGTGACTGGCTGCTGGTGGTGCTCCTCCACCCATGGGCTGAGTATATCCCATCATGCTGTTGGTGCCGTAGAAGTTCATGCCAGCCATCTGCTGTGTCATCTGAAATACACGTATTACGTTCAGAGGGCGTTTTCATGAAAGAGCACAGAATTCAAGGAAAAGGATTCAGCACCTATTTATGCATTTGATTTCTTCATAAATATTTCACAGATATTGCAGCTACTTGTTTGACGTTACTTCCTACAATTTTAATGCACAGCCTTCAAGGGTCAGGCACCTTTAAATAGCCACAGCATTGACTGGCTCACCTGCGCAATGTTCCACTGGAGCTGTTGGGCCTGCTGCACTCCATACATGTGCTGGGGCAAAGACGCCACTCCTCCCATCATACCGTTTGGCAGCCCCATCATGCCCCCTTGCATGCCCGTCATGTAGGCTGTGGCTCCGGGCATCGCAGTCTGTGTCACAATGTGTGCTGGCTGTCCGAGCCCCCCCATTTGTGTCCCCATTAGGGTTCCCATCATGCCACCCTGGGCAGACAGGGTCTGGTACTGTCCATATCCTGCTGCTGCGTAGCCCATGTGACCTGGAGCCAGGTACATTCCACCTGCAGAATTGGCAGAAAAACAGGTCAGGAGTCTTGCAGAAAACAATAGCTGCTCAGTCCTAATACTGGAGAACCTATTGTTGAACACCTACTGGAAGAACCCCAGCAAGTCACTTCCACTGAGTTAAGGGTGTGGAGGACCACTCAATTCTGATTCATTTAAAAACATCTAGACGACCCCCCATTTTGTCTAGTTCTGCTACTTCAGTGAGAAAAAGGAGCTGCAAGGGAGCAAAAACAGAAGTGTCCTAATCTGGCCGTGAGAGCCACAGTGCTTCTCACTACATGTCCTTCCCCAGAGCATCGATTATTAATAATTGCCAGATGGAAGCCAGAGCAGGAAGTCTGATGACTGGGACTTGGTTTCATATTTCTAATTATAAATGTACTGTGAAAATCAGAACCTGCTCCCGCCATACACTGTAACCAATGGCAACACAGCGCGACACATACGGCCGGGTACGTTGCTAGTCTGCAGAGACTAATAAAAACGTTTAACGAGATAACAGAGGTTTACATGTGTGCTGTGTGCGTCTTTTACAGCAGCCAACCTAGAGACGGCTGCTTGCCAAGGCAGACGGAACTCACTGTGGGTTGCCATGTTGTTTGCGTGAGGCATGACACTGCTGTACAGGGAGAGGATGGAGTCCTTGGACAGCTTCTTGCCGTTCTCCTCTGGCTTTGGCACTGGGTCCAAGAACAGACTGAGATTCTCTGGGACTGAACCACCAACTTGGCGGTTTGTGGGCATGGATGCAGAAGCTGGCTGGAAAGGGTCAGGACCAAACTGGAAAGGTCAACAGACAAAAAAATGAGCTCAGCTAAAAACACTGACACCGTCAAATAAGGGATGTTGCATGTCAATCGACACCTGAATAACCACTGGTAAAGTACAGAGTACATCTGCAATAACACACTTACTGGTGTTTTACTGGAATCGGTCAAGCTGGTGGCACCCGACATAGAACTGAACAAATCGAGGGACCGGCTCACTTCAAGGCTGGGTTTCCCATTGGCTGTAGGGGCTGGGCTGTCTGGAAGAAAGGTGAATAGGGGGTGTCAGAGTCAAAACAGTACAGATTGTTGGGTGAAACATGATTTGGGGGGGGGGGGGGCAGTAAACAACTTACCGAGCCCTAACAGGTCTGTAATTGGCTGAGGTGGTTTTGATGGGCTGTTCTTTGGTTGTTGTGGCTCGTCCCTCTTCTGCATAAAGCAAAAATACCAAAAATCAGTAGGCAGGAAGGAAAAAAAATATACCACTTAACAAAAGGCTGCATAAAAAAGTAAGGCTGAAAGAGGTTGTCTGGCATAACGGTGCAATTGCTTCATGTCGATACAGATTGTGTTCTTAGCCCAGCAGCTCAACAGCAACTCACCACCTTCATCTTCTCAAAAACAACTGGCATCTCTCTTGCTATGGAGTCACCGCTCTTCTCTTTCTGGAAAACGAAAAAAAAAGCCATAAAATATGGCAAATTATACACTGAAAACCTGCCAAAAAGATTATGCAAGCGTCTCACCCGTAATGACTGGATGTCAATGCACTTGTCCATGTACTTCTTCTTGTCGTACTTGTCACGGATGAAGATCTCAGCAGCTCTACGCAGGGTGTGTTGAGGAAAAGCTACAGTGTGGTGGGCCACTTTCATTTTGTGACTAGATGTCTGGTGAACTCCTCAGCAGTTAGTTTACAGCAGCAGAGACCTCTACTGACAAACACTCATGCAATGCGCACACAAAGTGCGCACCTACGGTTTACAACGAGAGGAGGATACTGGTCTGTTTCTGGGCGCTGGAAACAGGCCGGGAGGAAGGCTTCGTAAAGGCGCCGTGCTTTGGCGTTGCCCATCTCCTGGACACACTGAAAAAAGAACAGAACACAACCACAACTGCGACTCAGATGCTGCAGCAATAAACCATCATTGTCAAACTCAGCTTCCTTTAGCTGAACCTAATAAGCACACTTACTGTTCCCAGTTCCCAGGGTTTGTAAAGACGTCAGTTACACTCACACAGCTGCACTGAGTTCTGTAACTAAGCCACATAAATGCATGCTGAAGGGGGATAGAGAGCTCCGCATTTCACGCACATCAACAGATGTTACACCTTCTCTCAATATTTAATTACCCACATTTCCCATTGTTACAGCCTGTCTTTTGCCCTGTAGTGGGAACTAAATAATAAGTCAACACTGACAAACAATGACAAATGGGGATTAACTGGTTTCTATTAATTTTGTGTGGCAGGAACCTGATCAGATCAGTAAGAGAGCAAAGCTGGGCTCATTTTCACTTACACACCAGGTTATTAATCTGAACACTGGCCTAGAACACTGAGCAATAGTGACGTTTGCAACTCTCACATGGAGGAGAGTCCTAAACTTTTTATGAACATGTACAACACCGCGCTTCTGTAGACTGCTGTGACCTCCTTCAGGACTCCAGTTTGTGGCTGTACTCATGAATATTTACGATCTGGCCAGCCCAGCAGGCATTTTTATTGTGAGTCACTGGCTGTTACGTCAATTCTAGAATTAGAACGAAACTAAAAAGCAACTTCATCACAGATAAGGGGTCAGTTCTGCTGCTTCAACAGTTTTTGAACTGACGCCTCAATATACATATTAGACACATTTTTATCATTTCTCTTGTCACCATGCAGATCAGGAACTGCACAGACACCAGCAGGTTGTGGTCATAAACCACAAATTTATACCTAATACACTGACCAGGTATGGCACAAAGCTACAATAGAAAGTGTACACAGGGAAAACAAAGAAAATCCAAAAAAGGACACATTGAAAAATTAGGTGCGTATGAAATGAATAACCAGCTTGTGGGAAACACAAACAAATATTTTTTTATATAACAGCCCATTTTATTATAAGTGCTGCAGCCTTTAAACATGGAAGGAAGGGGAAAAAACGAATCAGAATTCATTCAATTTTGTATTTCACAAGTATTTTCAAGCGTGCCATTCATATCATCCATTTCATGTCCAAAAAGGGGGGGGGTGTCATGTTTACTTCTAACCTGAATCTGCTCTTGTGTCCACTGGTCCAGGTTGACTGATTTGACTCGGGAGATGTGGACCCCCAGATTCCGGTGGATTCCCGCACAGCGGATACAGATGAATATTCCCAGGTTCCAGGAGGCCCACCTTGGGCCTGATAGACAGAGAGAGAGAAGATGACCACAGTCACACAGTGAGGGCGTGATGGCTTGATCTGTCACCTTATTAGCCCTCAAGAGCACATGAGAAGATCGAGTCATGAGGTCTTTACGCAAGAGCCTGGAGAGTCGTACAAGGACCATTCTAGAACTCAGCAGCATTCATTGCCAGGGAACCAGAGTTACACAGATCTAGCAAACATTTTTCTATGCCCCCCCCCCACACACTGACTGAAGTGTTGCAGAGACAAAAATAACGTTGGCTAGTGACTAAACACCTAGAGTCTGCAGACAACTACACTGTTTAATGCCCCCAAACACTGAGTTCCCAGAGACATACAGGGTCAAACTGTAGAGGGAGTGGCTGGGGGGCTGGCTATTCCCACCATAGGAAGTGCAGTCACAACCTGTAACAGAGTTCCCTGTACAGATTTGTCAGACACGCACCTAGAGCTGCCCCCAGGAGAAACTGACTAAGCACAGGTCAGCAGTGGAATGATCTGGAAGCTGAAAAGGAGCACAGAATTTCAGAGGGGTTCTGTGACATGTTTTTGTAACTGCCTTCGTCTAGGAAAAAGACAGCTTCAAAGAGAATTTCGGAGTTGCTCAACTAGAAAGGGGGAGGGATAAATGTGGAAGTGTTTTCAAGGGGCAACAGGATACTCTGAGATAAACCTCATCGGCCACTAGATGGCACAAATGCGAGTAGTTCTTTCATGAAAAAGAATGTGAAAAATGAATCTCTTGCGCAACTGACATGGATACTGCAACTGCGTTCCTTGCACAAATCAAACAAAAATAGAGCAAACCATGGTAACTTAAAGTCTTCCAAGCAGTGCAACTGTACGTACAATAAAAGATTAAAAGAACAGATGTCAGTAGTTGTGGTGACTACTATATGTTCCTTGGGAGAAAAAAGACAACGAAACTTGTCTGAGCAAGGCAACTGACGTGTCGTCAAGGCACGGAGAACATGTCCATAGTATAAGCAGCACAAATCACCGCTGCCAAAGAGTGTGGTGCGATCTCTCTACACAGCCTTTTAATCAAAAAATCCCTGAAGAAAAAAAACCCTCAAAGGACACGCACATAGCCTGCACTCCCTCAATACTATGAGAGGATGTCCTAAGTGTGAACAACTGGTCGGTCCAGTGCACTGTTATGCCTGTGATCTGCATGTGACAGGTGGCACCACACGGTCCTGCTGTGGAACCATTAGTCAGCAAAGCCAGTTGACCTGTAAACAAGGCTCTGGGTCCATAGAATAAACATATGCAGAGGACACGGGCTCTGGGGAACAAACCAGGACTCCCTGAGGCATCTGGAAAGGAGCTCACACAACAAACATGGTTTTGAGATTTAACCAGAACATATGTTCTGATCCACACAATTTTTTTTTGCTGCCGACAGAACCAACAAGAATGTGTCCTTGATTGACAGCAAATCAGTGAACCTTGATGCTGTTGTCCCTCCTGTACCACCACGTGCCTTCACTAAGCTGCTTGTGAGGTATTTTAGAAGTCCGAGGACACCGGGTGAGGGAAACGGTATTTTTTGCAGCATGCAGCTGTGCACGTGATCAAGAACGTGCAGAGTCCTCAAGGAGGGTGAAGCAGGCATGAAGGCAGACAGGACTGGACAGAAAGAAGCCTTAAGCTAGAGAGAAGGGAGAAATTTTTGACAGAGGAATGCTGGAAAGAGAGAGAAAGATGCAGAGATGAGCACCGTGAAGAAAGAAAGACGACGTGGAGCAACGCCTCTGCCTGGTGCAGCAGAGCGCAGGTGACTCAGGACACTGCAGATGCAGCCATTATCACAGAGGAACACGACAGCTCAGCCCAGTGAGTCAGTCAGACACAGAGACCCCCAGAGGCATCTGGACCTGCTAGTTAAAGGAGGTTTTATCAGGGCTAAGCACCTATCACACCGCAACAGCATGTGCACATGCATATCAGGTAACCACAATATTTACAACTGTAGTTCTCTCTCACACACATACACATACCTCCTAAACTCAGACATAGAGTGTTCATCTATCATTTTACACAACTGAACTGCAGTCATATGGCTAAGTAGCACTGGGGCTTGTAATAATACAGCATCATGATCAAAACATCACCGCCCCAGGTAGCACAGCCGAGCTAGGTAGCCTGACAACATGTGGAGCCCCAGCTGTGGAATAAGCACAACAGGGACAAAACCATGGTGAGAAGAGCTCTGAGACACCAGAAACAATTCTGGCTGTGGGGCAGAAAGATATTTTAGTAAGTCTCTGAACAGAAGTCTCTAATTGGTAGAAGACTAGCTGTACATTTTTTTATCCTTTTGGTCACTAAGGCAGTTAAAGAAATGGAGAGCAAATCAAAAGATTGGAGGTTCAACTTTCGAAGTCCCTTCCAATAAGTTAGATGAAAATGTTCTGCGTGCGGCTTTGCAAGAAATCTGCGAATACAAAGTGGTAGACAATGAAAAGCCTATCCACCGATTCCCTTATGCAGCAAATGTTAATACAAGACACCAAAGGCCTATAGCAGTGATTGGTCTCCACCCCCGAGTGGCCCACTGATTTCAAGTAGAACCATTAACCTTCGAGTCACATCGCCTACGCTACGGAAAAGGACTGCAGCTCATCTGCTTTTGCTGCTGTCACAATCCTACCTGCTTTCTTCCCAGCTATTGAAGTTGATCATCTCTCAATGTGGTACAGAAACCTAAGCTGACATTTTTCATTTCAGCAAGTCAATGTATCAAAAGCATCTCTACAGGAACACCAGATGTTTTAACACTTTCTAGTAAAAACTACAAAAAGCTGAAGATGGGGTTCAGTTTGCCCCAACTGCCTCTATTATTGTGAAACGTGAAGTTGACACAGTTTGGAAATGGAGTTGAGTAACAGTGGACAGAACTTTCTCTTGATGAAAAACAACCCATGTTTACCCAATTCCTGTGCCAATTTACCAGAGCCTCCACTACCCTGTTCATTTAAACAGAAACAGACTCCTGTCGACACTCAGAAGAAAACTGCACAGCAAACACGATATGGACAGGTAAAAAAACATGTACCAACAGTCATCATGCCACATGTTTGTGAAGGATCTGTATCAAGTTCCGCCTTCTCACTGCATTTTTCTATGTTCGCTTGTCTGAAATATCAGCTTATTTACTATTAACCCACAAATTGTCGAGCTGTACCTTCTGACTCTAGAGGCAGTAGATCTAATCACCTTGTTCCTCTGGACTTTCAACTCCAGGGGGTGACACAATTAACCCAAAGACCCTCCAAAAGCTGGGGCATGATGTTCTCACCCTACCCCCCCCAAACCATTTCAGTGCCCTCTTTTCTGTCCTCTTATCTCCACAGAGAAAAGTTTCACTAGCCCCAAGGAACCTAAAGGCTTTCACAAATGCCCCAAAGACTCCAAGGAATTGCACAAACTCCCCATAACAGCTGAGACCCTAAAGTGAGCAGATGGTTCCATGGTTAATTTATTTACAGCACAACGCCCTGCATATGCACTATAGCCGATTAATGCTTTCCGATGCGTTACTGCAATGCCAAACTTGCCAGTATAGAACGAGAGCCCATTCAGTACATAGCTTAGGATTAACAGGTACTGAAAGTAGACCAAGAAACAAGGAGCCAGACTTCAAACATTGGAAGCCACTTTTTTGAGCAGGAGCTGAGGTAAAAGCCCAAGCAGGATCACAGCTTCAGTTCCTTTCTGTGACCTCTTGGTTAATAAAAACACGATGACAAAACCTGGCACTGCAAAGGATTTTTCAACCACCGAAGAAAGCAGCTTTAGATATGGCGCAGCTTCTCTTGCACCCATTGACCCCAGATCGTTTAACACAATACTGCTGATCCTTGGCATGACCAAAACCGACAAACTCTCATGGCACCAGACCCAGCGGTACAGAGGCCTGGTATGATTTAGGCGCTGCAACGTATTGTTGCTTCGTTTTATCATAAACCAAAAAAGCAAATCTACTTTGTGAGGCATTGGAGGAAGATTCACATCTACTTCATGAATAGAAAACTTGTACAGTAACTTTTTAATGGAAATTCAGAGCCCATCTAACAACTAACTCAGTGCATGCTGAACCCCACCTCTATCCACACAGTGATGTATCCATGGCAACTTCAGAAGACATATGCAAACGAGTCTTTTTGCTTAATCTGCCATGGAAACTTTATAAAGATCAAAGATGCACCTCATGGAAGCATCTCTGGACCTGATGCATTGCATACAGACAGGCTCATTTTAGCTTTGTATATCAACCTTATCACCCAACTTATGTTTCTCAGCCATAATGATCACCATTTAAACCTGTACTTCCCTTTTACCTTACTCCTGAGGGAAAGTGCCAGTAAACACACACCCACACATGTGACCTACTGGGAAACAGTGGTATCCTTGTGTGAGGTTCTCAATCTTAATAGCACCAGTAAAATGGGTCACATTAAGTCAAATTAAGATCAATCAAGAAACATGGGCATTTAGAGGCAGAGTTAGAATAAAGTTTTGCTGATAGCTACAAAAATGTTTTTCTTGGCCTATCGTATGAGCCAGACAGGAAAAAAGGAGAAGTGGAACCACATTACTAGCAGCCCTAATCGACAGCCAAAAGCCACAAAACATGAAAACGATGACAGCAAAACAAGAACAAAGTTGGCTTGCATCACTAAGAGCGCTGTGCATTTCCTGGAGCAAATGTTGACTGAGCAATACATGGTTCACGCTCACACACTCGTGCAGAAGGTTCAGCAGGTAAACATTCACTTGAGCCTGCTGCCAAAGCCCTCCCATTGGTCCCTGGCCTGTCATACCATTGGCTGCCACAGTCTCCACGCACGCCTCATGCTTCAGCAGGTGTGTTTCACAATAACCCCCTGAGCCGGGTTTCAACAGGCAACCCAAACAGAAGAAGCGCATCGCTTCTTTCCTTCAACCCAGTGACAGCTGCTCAGGACTTGTTAATGCCTGTGTGGGTCAGGGTTCCCAGAAGTTTGTCTCTGCTGCTTCAGAGCAAAGGTGGGAAATCAAGACAAGCTGCCAAGAAGCCACATCTCTCAGAGCTCAGCATCTATAACATAGGCAACAGAAAATAGAACAGAATAGGCAACAAAAGTTTTCGTTTACACATCTACACAGTTTTGCATGTAAGACATTTCTACTTAGCACTATGTTCACTCGGGAGTTGCATATGCTACAGCGCATTATGACCATATCTTTCTTGGTCATAAAGACTTCAAAAGCTTCCAGTCTTCTCAGTTGCTGCCACGTTTGACCAATGGCTGAACCCCATGGCTTGTGGCACTGGATAGCTGTTGATGCTACTGCAAATTACAAAAGATCATGCAAACTGTGTCCAGTTCACTCAGGCTGATATACACATGCTAATTTACCCAGCTTCACTCCTGTTACTTCTCCCATACCTACCTATTTCTACTGTACCCCATGGCTGTATGGTGCCCTTGCTGCACCTTGACTAATCTCATTGCTGTTTTGTTATAACTGCTGGTCAGCAAAAAACTGCAAAAGCTCTGCTTCCAATGGAATCCCACCACACCATGAAGTCATGCTGGGCTACAGCTGTGATCGAGCATTATGCATCGCCCATATGTAACACTTCTACTGTACCTACTCTTCAAGGCTCGGTTATTAGTTAATATGTGAGGAAACTGACTCAACTTCTGTCACTTCGACATCATCCTGGCAAGCTTGACGTTTTCGGGAAGAAAATATCAGGCTGACGAGGTTCCGACACTTGTCTAAATGCACAACGTGAAGCAACTGCCGACAGGCGTCAGAGATGGTGGTGAGGGAGGGGTGGGCGCATGTAGCGTGAGGGTTACTTAACAGTCCACAGGATGAAAACCTGCTATGCTGGGGGTAGAAGATAGGCAGAGGAGAAAAGACAGATTAACCGAGAGCGTCAAGTGTCAGCTTAGTGTCAGGTTTAGTTTTATGATCAAGGGGACTCTTGGAAAGACCTTTCTCAGCCAGGGACTCCTTCCCACATTGAAGCAGTTTCTGTGAGACAGTAACCTGTATTTAAGAGTGGCACGAGTGTGAAGTTCATCGTGGCACTGTTGCCCTGTTGGCCAAAATGGTGGGTCCGTGGAAGATGCACTGAAGCGCTGTGCTTTGACCATGCAGGAGCACAGTCCAGGGAAACACTGCCTCACCCTCTTCATAACCACATTTCACATCAGCCTTTCAAAATGGGAAGATTGTGACCAACAAAAGGGTCACTTAAGATACAAAATGCCAAGATGACTCATGTTTGAGTGCAGCATTTTGGAATGTAAGGGCAACAGGTGCTGTGGTGTTTAGAGCTGCTGTCGTGCGCTGTAAGGACACAGGATTGAATCCCAGTGTTGAGGTAACAAGGAACTTACCATAAATTGATGGAGGAAGTTACCCTGCTGAACAAAAGGGGTTAAATCATTGTAGTCTCAGATCAATAAATCAATGTAAATGCAGATAGCGATCACAGACTATATGCCGACAGGAATAAACATATATAACAATAAATAACAGAGACACTTCCAGAATGTCGTGTGGAACTGAGAGCTGGACCGACAGCCTCCCGTAAGCTGTTGCTTCCGCTGAAAGCCGCTCGTCTGACCCTCCGACCCTCGTCCATCTGCAGGAAACCGGCACCGTGTCGAGCTTCTTACTGTTCATCGAACCCACCTTTGGCCATGCAGTCGGCGCAGAACTTGTTCTCCTCCAGGGAGAGGAGCGAGGAGAGGACAGCCTGGTAACGGTCCACGTCCTTCTCTGTCCGGGCCGCCATCGCCTCAGACCTGCAGCTTCCGCGCTCCTCGCTCGTTCCTCACAGAGGTGCCTTTTCTCAGCGCTGAGCAGACAAAGCGTGCGAAGAACACGCGACGCGAGCCGGCTGCCTCCCTTTGTTCCGCCCAAGAGAAACGGTACAATTTTTGTTTAAAATAAAAACACAAAGCGAGCAGCTCTGACAGCCGCTACCGTCGCCTGACTGACAGAGTCGCGCGCCGACAGCAGGAAAGCAGCGAGACGAACGTCCTCGCGGCACGGAGGGAGAGCGAGCGCCTCACGTGCGGCGGGATGTGCGGATTGATTGATGGATGGATTGATGGATGGACGGATGGAGAGAACGAGAGAGACAGAGAGAAAAAAGAGAAAAGAAAGAGGGCGGGAGAGAAAGTGGGCGGACGGATTTCCTGTTTCCGCCCCCCGCCCTTTAAATTCATTACTATTAATCTTGAGGCAAAACTCTCTGATCCCCCACCCCTCTCCCGCCGAAGCGCGCTTTCCAACACCGTAATAACTGCTTAACTTCACACGAAATAATCCGGCCGTAGTGCTTCCACTATCGGCGCACGAGAAAACGCACCGCACGCAAACGCGTTGGATTTATTCGTTGAAGAAGCACGTCATCTAGCGGTCAGCGAAACTTCCCAACAAAACAATGTTCTAACCAGCAGTTAAGGTTTCTAAATTCTATATATATAATTCTATATATATTTACTGTTTTGTCTAAAGGGCATTAAAAAGAAAGCCAAATGACCACACGGCGCTTCTTTTTTAATAAAAACGCACATCAGAGATTTATTAAATGTGGTTTCGCTGGTTGCATTTCACTGGATCAACATCTAAACGGATAATCTGTCTTGCAAAACCCCTCGGAATGTACACTGAGGACCAGGAGATGTGGCACATTTGATGACACTAAAATCGCTATTTCTTAGAGAAATGCACAATAAACTATAAAATAAATTGTGGGAAATCAATTATTTTAAAAGCAGCTATCCTGAAAACATTTAAACACCGGTGAATGTTGTTATTTCCCAGAACCTCAGTTGTGGCTATTCTGGAATTTACCCACAGCTTACCAGTGTTCAAGAGGTGCTGAAGGTTTGCTCCGCCTCTTATGAGTAAGCCCCACCCCCAGTCCTGGTGAGAAGCCCTCAGTCTGGCAGGTCTTAAGTGAAGGGGTCTCACAGCTCCCAGTGTTGTCAGGAACTGGGTTTGGGTGTCAGGTTACTTTGCTGTGAGGAGAGCAGCGCAGTGGCTGGAAGCTCGCAGAAGCGCACCGGCCCTCGGCATGGCGCGACATCTCGCCGTCCTCCAGACCCTCGTCCTTCTGCAGGCGGCATGCCTCACCCTGGCTCAAGTGGTGAGTGAGGCTTCTTCGTCTCCTTCAAGTCTGCTGCTTGGGGTGGGGGGGGGTCTTACTCAAATGGTCCATGGTGCAGCGACAGGTTGGCAAGGGGTCCATTGTGTCCAGTGTTGGGGCATCCTGGAGCACCTAGTCCCCTCGTGGGACAGGGACGGTCTGTACAGAGGAAGACGCGAAGAGGGCAGTCATGGTCTTTCTGTGTGGTCAGTGACTGAGCTCCAGAGCCTTGGTTTACCATGTTCTCAAGTTTAGTTACTCGTGGAGAACTTGTGGTTCAGCTTCTGGTCCTGTCTCTGTGGTGAGTACGGGTCCGTTCGACCTCGAGTGAACTCCAGTTTAGGCGTGTCGAGCATTTGGGTTAAAAGTGACAAGTGTAGGAGTTAAAGATGAAACACTTTGACGCAGAACGTGTGATCGCTCTAGTGTGAGTTTGATCGCCTGCTGCTAGAAGAAGGCTGCTGTGTCATAAGGACTACATTCACAAAGTCTGTACTGCAGAGTATGAAACAATGAGAAACAAGAGCGGGGAGATGCTGAGAGACCAGGCTGGAGGAACATGAGGAATATGGCAGACGAAGGAGAGCGAGAAACACCACAAGCACACGCACACGCTCAATGCAGACAAAAGCTTCTGTTGAGCTGTCTCAGGTGCTGGGTGCTGGACTAACATGGAGCCAGGGTTGGACTCGAGACTATGTCCCCCCAGCTTCCCTACGCTCACCGGGGTCAGGGGTGCAGAGCTGGATGGAGAGGTGCCCCCCTGCTGCTCCTTCAGTCACCATTCTTCATGAAATAATGACAGCTCGCCCTCGCTGGAGGCACCAGGGTTGACACTGAGGTTGTTATTATTGCTTTAGAGAAGATCTCGAGGAGATGGTGATGGTTGGATAAGTTGACAAAATTGGTTAAAAGTCAGTATTTAAACTACTGGGTAACATGACGGGTGGCCTTGGATGAGAGGGATCGATGGTTCTGTCCGTAAACCAGCTAAAAAGACAATTGTATTGAGAGAAGGTTGAAATACTGATGTGTTTCTACCAAAAATGCATTTTTAGTTGACGTTTTTTACCCTGTGCACAAATGTGGAAATTAATACATCTGCTTTAGCCATTTTACTGTGACTACATGCAGTTTGTTGCTCCATCTACAGAACTGGTGTGAAGATCTATAATGAGAAATAAAAAAAATCTAATCTCATGTTAAAAAGTGCAGTCAGACAGTGTTTAACAGAGTCGTGTGACATCTGCCGTCCTGCGTGTCATTCCAGACCGGTCCCCCAGGATCCCAGGGTCCCCCCGGCCCCCCTGGACTCCCGGGCACTCCCGGGTCTGATGGCATTGATGTGAGTACTGGAGTGGGTGCGAGACAGAGCCACAAAGAGGGCCATTGTAGGGACCGGACGCCCTCTGCACTTCCACAGTCGTGCCACGAGAGGGACGGCGAACGAAAACATTCCCCCCCCACACAAAAGGGCAGTGTGTGTTTGCAGCAAGGGTCCTCTGAACAGCCAGAAGTGCTGGGAGCGTCCATTCATGGAGAGGAGCTGTAATTTAACACAGTGGATATGTTTCCAAAGTGTCTTTGTGTGCATTTAAATTGTTATAAAGATAAACACTTATTCAGGATATCACTTTTGAACGTGTGTTCAAGGGCAAAGGTGCTATGAAATAGTGAAAATAAAGGAATATTAAAATGGATCTTAAGCAAAGGCCTGAAGGAGAAAGTGGAGAAGAGGGTGGGGGGCTCAGCGTGTAAGGGAAAGTGGAGATGATGGAGAGTTTGCCATAAGGTCTTACGACACACAGTCCCTGCCCCATAGAGGGAGCTTCATAGGCCCTTCACAGATCTGTATGTTTCAGTGGTAACTACATGTTAGAGTTATCTTTACACTCACCCCCCCCCCCCCCCCCCCCCCCCC
>UFQX01000384.1:318279-330858 GCA_900497675.1 Arapaima gigas | reverse complement strand
ACAGTTTAGAGTTATCTTTCAACCCCCCCCCCCCCCCCCCCCCCACACACACACTTACACACTTCATTGTCAAACCTAGTCTATGAAAGGGAGGCAGGAGTTGCAGAACCTGGAGAGCGACCCAGGAATGTGCTGTTTTTGTGAACACGCTGTGAACTCCTCTTTGTTTCTTTTTCCAGGGGGATAAGGGACCTCCAGGCCCTGCCGGTCCGGTAGTAAGTACTGCTCCTCTACCCGAGCTGGTTACCCTGGAGACTGCATTTGGATGCTCCTCACCTGGCCTCTACTGTCTTTTTTTAGGGGGCGAAGGGGGAGCCAGGTGAGCCAGGCCCAGATGGACCCCCTGGAGAGAATGGGATTGATGTGAGTCTCACCGAGAGGGAAATACAAGGTCAAAGGTCAGGGGTCAGAGGTCACGGGCTGCCTAATTAGCTATTTTAAGTGATTGTGAACCATCGGTACTATTTAGGTCCATGACAAGGTTAGTATATCAATAGTTTCACATACATTTATGTGTGTGTCTTGCAAAAAGTAAATATGTCTTTAAAAATATATATAGATCCACACAAAGGTTCATTGGGAGGTGCGGAATGTGAATCCACTAATGAGTAAATGAATACGGTTTCCTTGGTTTTCCCAACCTGCTGCCATGAGCCGGAAAATCAGCTGCTGGGTCAAAAGCGACCGTGAGGTCCGTCACGTGCGAAGGGGGAAAAAAACGACACTCAGCGGGGATTAGTACTCTAATCCAGGCTGGAATTTCAATCCCAGGTTTTCCTTATTACCCTGCTGCGTCAACACGCGCTGGTCAGCCACTGGAGCTTCGGTACGTTCTAGAAATCCATGGCTGGACACTGTGTAGAGACCCTTTGAAAGGAGAATAAGCCACAGAGGTTCGAGCCTCTGCGTTACTGAAGACCAGCGAGCATTCTTGGAGAAACAGATCTCCAGCTCAAAGTGGTGCAAACACATCTGACAGGTGAACACTTGTACCCATGTGGACATCAGCTGAGGTGGATTCTATGGTGCTTGCCCATTTTATGTGACTTACTTGTCCAAGGTAGTTAGTAATGAATTACAACTAAAACTGAAGACCGTTTGTCTGATTTAATTCTAATTTACCTGTTTATACAGGTGGGTCATTTTTATTGTATCAGACCGGTTTAAGTGCAGGAGAGGGATTCAAACCCAGGTCCTTAGCAAGGCAACGGCTCTGCCACTATGCCACCTTCTGCTGCCCAGTGGGAACTTCTATGACTCCCTCCTTTCTTCTCTTTCTAGGGACTGATTGGTGCGAAAGGAGACAGGGGCCCTCGGGGAAATCCTGGACCAAAGGCAAGGGCATCACTTTGCTGAAACAATCCCGCAATCCTTCACGTTTTAATACGAACTTTATTTATCCGCATGGCGTATACTCTCACCCAGAGGCACATTTGTGACCCAAAGTGGCAAAAATGCGACCTCCTTACCAAATAATCCCATCCACAGCGTTGTGACCTGTCCTCCACTACAGCTCCCACTCAGCAAAGACGTCCCTCTCGCACCTCCAAAGCTGAAATCACGCATCAGCCCAACACATGTTCAAACAGTCCATTCAACAAACCTCTCTGTCATCTTGCGCTCGTCACATGACTCTCCTCTCATCAAACTATCACACACAGACACCCTCCCTTCATCCCAGCACCTGTTCCCTGTCCACAATACTCATATCTAGTATGTTTTTGTACCAACATCAGTGCACATGCTCTCAGTTTCATGGCTTGTGTCTGGTGCAATGGTCATGATGTATGATGACAAGTGTGTGATGCGTGTGTTGGTGGAACAGAGCTGTGTACACCCTCCAAACAAAACCCAACACTGCTAACCTCTCTCCTGTTTTTTCAGGGTCAGCCAGGACCTGTAGGAAGACTTGGGCCACCAGTAAGTGCTGAAAACTCTCCACACCTTGTCTATTGATCTCGTGATCCCGAGGGCCCAATCCAAGAGGGCTCAGTTCAGGTTCAGCAGTGAAAGACCTGATTCTAATTAATGTCTCCTCTCAACCCATCTGACTTATTTCTTCTTGGCTCTTAATGGTATAATAACTGAAAGACCTATTGGGCTTGGCCCTCTGGGACTGAGATGAATGGCTTTGCTCTAAACCATCTAACCATCATCAGCAGCTGTCAGACACTACAAGATGTTCATTTACAGCCATGGTTGCTTGCTGAAAAATTACCAAAGAACTAATCCTTATGAATGAACAGGGCCTCTAACCTGGGTTCCTCCTGTGTTCTCTCCCAGGGACCCGGATTTCCTGGACTACCTGTAAGTATAGACATGGGAGAACTCCAGCAAGACCAAAGATCTAACTAGTCCATTGTGTTGCAGAAGACTGTATCAGAACTGGATTTATGGACAGTGGAGAGTGAATGGGAGCAAGGAGAGGGTGCCCTCCTAAATGCTGTGGAATTGCTGAGTCGAACCCGCCTAAACCGGGAAACGGAAACTCACCATTAGAACCGTCAAGGATTGAAGCCGCGTTTCATCAAATAAAAGTTAATTTGTTTAGGACACATTCACACTGTTGCAGGAAAGTAATTTATAACTGTTTTTCAGAAATCAGAAGCAAGAAATAAACCAACAGCCAGTGTGGAGAAAATCACGATTTTTAGAGCTTGCAGACCAGGTCTTGTCCTGTAAGTCTCTTTCATTCATTTCCTTTTCTGTGTATCATTGTGCTCTTTTGCTGTCTTTCTGCAGGGACCTCCTGGTCCAATCGGCCTCCCGGGTGAGATGGGAAAGATGGGCATCAAGGTATTGCTCTGACAGGGCTCTGCCATGATCACAAGTTCTCTCTATCTGGAGCATGTGTGTCATTTTCTTCATTCTCCTTTCAGGGAATGATGGGACCACCTGGACCTCCAGGATTGCCAGGACCCCCAGGAAAACCAGTAAGTCCAGGTGGTGAGAGGATAGTGAAGCGACTGTGCTGTCCACATTGTGGTATTGAACTTGAGGGGTTGCTGTGTGAGGCCAGATAGAGTCCCCTGGACCATACTCTTCCTTAGAGGGAGAGTTTGGCTGATGCATAACTGGAGTGCAGGCAAGTGGATGTAAATCTGTCACTGTAGGTGAACTCAGTCGATGAAGGTGAGCAGTACAACTGTACTGGTTCAACACAGCTTGACTCCAGAATGACAAGGTCAGCACTATCAGACCAAGTGTGCTTTTGGACTGCTGTGAGCTCCGGAATAATGGCACCAGGTTATAAGAGATGCAGATATGTCAGACAAAAGTGAAAACTCATTCACTGTAAGAAAGGGTACTTCATGATGGAGCAGGACATGAGTCCAGTGAGTAGGTCTTGAGTAGCTAATTGTGGCCACTGGATTGGGACAATCAGCCATTCGCTCTTCACCTGCTCAAGAAGATGGTTGCGGTTAGTTCATCAGAGCCCATCGCCGTAGATGCTTCCTTTGGAAGCCTACCTGATACCTTATGCAAGAATTGACCTTTGACCTGATGATGTGATGTCACTAGAGCGGTAACCCTGCTTGCATCTTGAAAATCTGACCTCGTGTGATGTTCTGAGAGCTGTCCATCGTATCGTGATCCTCCCACCTCAGCAGATACACATTTAAGAGTCTGTTTAGGCACAGAAAACCTTCCCACTGAAAGCAGTGTGTGATGCAGGGAAAGGAGGATGGCAGTGGGGGTGGGCGGCCTACTTATCTGCCTGGCTTGTACGGCACGGCAGGTACATCAGAAGCAACTCAGCAGCTCCTGTCTCGTCTCCCTTCTGTTTTTGGTGCTGCTGCAGACCTCTGAGGGGGTTTCACTCCTGTTCAGTATAAAGGAGTCAGCAGATGCTGCTGTCGGTGTTGTATTTCACCCTTCTCACACACACACACCCACCACCTCACTACTTTGCTTCTTCTAGGGTCGTCCGGGAAAGTACACTGGGGAGGAGGGAAGCGCAGACTTCCAGGTAAGACTGCAGCCCACCTTTACCATGGTTTTCCTCACCCATTACCACTCTTTTTGTCAGTCAACATACACCCCTACAGTAGTCGCCTTGTCTAAACTGAGCCATTTTCTGCTTCTTTCCCACTGCTGTTCCTGTCATATTTATTAGCTAATTCCCTTTGGTGCCTTTACTTTTCCTCACATACACAGACAGACACACACTGCTCTCATTCCCGCAGTTACAGGACTGACCCACATTTTGTTAATGAAGCCTGTTTGATGGCTGCTCTCGGGGGGCCACCGTGGGCTGCAGTTCTCCCAGCAGGGGGCAGTGTTGTGGACAGCCGCACCACAGTCCAGCCTGTGTTCAAACAGAGCCGGTTAATGAGGTCGGCCGTGGGGGACCGAGGGGCTGCTCCTCTACCCTGTACACTTCCCCGCCCTGGGCCTCCCCTCCCTCCGTGTCTCTCTGCCGCTTTGTTTTTCGCTCTCATTTATTTCCTGCCCGTCCTTTCTCTCATTCCAGTGTCCCACCAACTGCCTGGCTGGGCCAAAGGGCCCTCAGGGCTTGCAGGGGATTAAGGTATGCTTATATTTTCGATCATTTTCCTGTATTTTGTCTGCTGTTTTATGTAAAAACGACTGAGTAATATTTACTGTTACTGTTGCTGTCATTAATGATGGGTCAGATAGGTGTGGGGTAAAATGGGTGGATGGATGGGTAGACTGATGGGTGTGGGGTGGAGGGTTGGATAATGGATGGATGTATGTACGTATGCGCGGATGGATGGGTGGACGAGTGGATGTATGATGCATATGTGAATGGGCGAGCGGATGTGGATGCATGGTGGGATATTCATCACACGGATAATTTAACAAATCATTAAAAGTGTTTCTTCAAAACAGGGGCATAAGGGTCGTCCTGGTGCACTGGGAGATTCTGGCAGTCTAGGGAGAGAGGTATGTATCAAGGTTCGCAGGATTTGTCCCCCCCAGTTGACAGACAGACCTGGTTCGACCTCGCCCCTTAAATCACGTGACTGATAACTACGAAGATCTCGTGCACATGGGGCAAACCGGTGTGCTTCTTCTGCTCCAGTCCTTCTAGTCCATCTAACGCTGGCGAAAACTGGGCAGGAAACTCTACCCTTGGTGAATGACAAGCAGCCACCTGCAGCTGATGCAGGTTCTCCGTCAGTGTTGCTGCCACAGTGTTCTCAGTAGGGACGCTGGCCAATTTTTTAGCTGACACTGACATACAGAGTAGATAATCTTAATGCAAAAATCAATCGTGAGCCTGGCTGCCAAGTCGATGTAAAAGAACTGTTAGGACAAGCCTCTCAGCGATGATAGGCCCTAGGGGATGCTGGGAAGCCATTCCCGCTCAGGTGGCCGGCGCAGCGCGGCCTGGCAGGGCTTCTCGTCCCGGATGCCCCGGCCCTCCCCGCCTCCTCCTCGCCCCGAGCCGATAATGTCGGCCAGCTGAACAGGATTAGCGCTAATGAAGCCCCCTGGGCTGTGACTGGCACTAATCTTGGGGTGATTAGTCAGCCCTGGCCCAGGCATAACACAGCGACCTGGATGAAAGCGGTCTGGCAGGGGACGGCAGGACCCGAGAGGACGAGTCAGTGAATTCATGAATAAGTCCTGGAGAGTGCTTAGTGTAATAAACTGGCTCACGTAGTGATCCCCACCTAGCGGCAATGCACCGACGGGGCTGGTGGCTGGAACACGTATCGTTTTGTTATTGTTCTTTATTTATCCGACTCCACCCTCCGCGGTGACCCCCGACTTGAGGATTCTACTGCGTACGGCTTTACCGGCACATTTGAAAATATCGCGACCTTAGCGTTTTATTTTCCCCACATCAGTAAGTTATTCTTCAATATCGCCGGACAACACGCACCGTGCGCGGCGGCAGCAAAGACACGCAAAAAACGTTCACGCCCGAGAAGCAGGCGAAGCCAGGCGAGCAGGTTCCCCCCGCCTGTAGAGTCTCAGAACACGAAACGCTGTGCCGGGGGGTGATGGATGGAACGGTCACTCGATGAAGAACAGCATCGCCAAGCACAGGTGCAGCTGGAGTGTCAGAGCAGATAATCAAAATGAAAAAATGTTGCGGCACAGTAGGCACCCAGCGGTGCCTACCTACCTACCTACCTACCTACCTACCTACCTACCTACCTACCTTCTGGTAGAGCTGTGGAGTTGGTGTCCTGCAAAGGAGAGTCACACACCAGATGCTTTTTTGATTGGAGTCAGCAGAAGTGGCCTGGTCTTCGGGGTGTGACTTTACCCTTGGGTGGCTAATCCAAAGCGCTGTAAAGTGAAGATCTCCCACTGACATGTGAAATGCTTAAAAATCCCTTCAGTGAAACATCTTGAACTTCTGGAATGCCTAATTGGGTCGATCCATTAATTCATTCAAAGACGCGAGAAAGACGTGAAGTTACAAAGGAAGCGTGCTCCTTCTTCACGTTCAGGCTCTTGTACATCATTGTGCTCTGTCTTCACTCAGGACCAGCTAGTCCTCGTGGTCACGTGCGATGAAGAATGCAGTCACTGCCATCGCTGAGCTGCTGTTGACCACCTTCTCTTCTTTTGTTTGCAGGGACTAAAAGGAGAAATAGGAATCTCTGGAGAACAAGGAATCCCTGGACCTCCAGTAATGTATTCATATAATTTAAAGCCGTTCGGTTTACCTGGGCTCTCCAGTATCGTGCGAATTTGTATTACCAGCGTTAGCATTAGCTGGAGCTTTGGGCTGCGGTGATTTGATGGTCTCCTTCCATATCCACACAGGGCCCCAGGGGGTTGAGGGGCTACCCAGGCATGGTTGGGCCCAAAGGAGAACTCGTAAGTAGCAGTTTTTTTTTTTTTTTTTTTTTTTTTTAAATCAGAGAATCTGATTCCTAAGCATCGCATGATTCCCAATAACCTGCCCTCTTCTCTGGACCCACTTCCACTCGTGCTCAAAAAAAAAAAAAAAATCAATAACAGGCTATACGGCAACTGAACGTAAACACGTAAGTCTAACTGAAGGGGATAGGGTGTTTCGAGTCCATTGCTTCCCATCTGTAGTTAATGATCCCGAGGTTTCATCGCTCTTGCAAGGAGCTAGACGTGCAAACAGAGCAGCGGCGTGTCAGAACGCAGCGGCCATTAGCAAACCAAACAACCCATAATCTCCCAAATCACAGCGATTAGCCCGCCGCAGCGTTTAGCCCCCTTCAGATTTGTGTTTAGATTGCCGTAATCACTTTCTTCACGTAAGTACATTGAGAAACATTATGCAAAGGTGCTCTTCATTACAGACGCCCTCCTGAATATTCAGAATATCAATCTGTTTCAATCCCGTAGGAATTTCTTTTTTCTCACGATGGACATCCGTGTGTGTCCACGCTAAACGTTTGCGCTTTGTGTAAGCTGATCATCACAACACATTTCTTCTGCTTTTTTTGTTGCAACCAGGGACCCCGTGGGTACAAAGGCATGCCAGGACCCGTCGGCCTTCCGGGACTCCCGGTGAGCGCTGCTGACAAATCCCCGTCACGTTTCCTAACCCGACCAGAAGCGCTTGCACCCACACTTCTTGTTTCCTGTCTGATTTTGTCACACTGGTGATAAAAAGTTTGTTTGATTTTATCCCACCGCAGGGTGAGGAGGGACCCCGGGGACCACCAGGTGATCCGGGCGAGAAGGGCGACATGGTGAGTGCTTTACTAAGTCCACCATCCCACCCATCCGTCCATCCAGCCAATAGGTTCTCCTACAACGGCGTGGAAGGTATAGCCGTCTGAACGGAGTGCCGCTCATTCTCGGGGTGTAAACGTGTACAGTTATCTGTGAAAATTTAAATTCATTTATTTAGGATCAAATTTATCAAATTTATTTAGGATCTCAGTGATGGATAATTTCCAACAACATTACACCCGCATTATACCAGCTGTCATAACTCATGGTGTTTTCCACATGGTAGTACTTCTGAACAGTTCCCACAACCCTCCAGTTTGTCAGGCCCTAATGCACGGTAGTACCTCAACGGTGGGCCGCACAGCGATCTATTATTCAGTCGACAGAAACAGAACAGAAAACCCCAACGTCCCATTTTAATTTCTTCTTGAAGAATAATACTACATCATAACTGGGCACAGGGGCAGGAGTGGTTACCATGGCAATGCGTAAGCAAGCTGTGTTTAATGATCGATGCTGTGTGGGTTTGCCTCTCCAGGGTGCTCGCGGCATAAGGGGGCCTCAGGGTGTGGTTGGCAAAAAAGGGGACAATGTGAGTACAAAAAGCGTACGATTTTTTTAAACTCAAACATCTTTAGCTAACATTAGCTAAACAACATGGTAAAACGTGTTTGTCAATACAGGGCCTGCCTGGGATCGATGGAAAGGACGGAACACCTGGAATCCCTGGAATAAAGGCAAGAGGCACCTGGGGGGCAGCTAAATATTTGCACCGTGTTTTTACCGTGTTTCACTCGTACTGTCCTAAGTTCTGACCTTACTGCGGAGTAGAAAGGCATTTGGCCAAAGACTGCAGACGGGGGACAATAAACCACGCTGCTACTTCTCTCCCTAAATTTCCCTCCCCTTCCCTTTTTCTTTAGGGGGCTCCTGGACAGCCAGGGAGGGCGGGACCTCCAGGCAACCAGGGGTCAGCTGTGAGTTATTCCCGACACAATTCACCGCTGTGCTAATTTGCCTGTGTGTGCTCAGCAGAGGTGTTAGAAAAGTCACCTTGCCATTGTGCTGCTTCTCTTGACGGAAGTATAAGGACGCACGGTGCATGAGTTCTGGGCTGAGGTCCAGCGAGACCTTGCACCTCTTCCTGCTTCTGATCTCAAACCCCTTTCAACTGCCTCAGTTCATCTTCATTAACCGCAGCTCCTCACCCTTGCAGGAGCCTATTACACGTTTTTGCCGCATTACAGTCATAGTGAATAATTTCAGCCGTGGAGCAAAATCTTTCCTTTTTTGACCTTTGAGCCTCATGTCCTTTTTAGGGCTTACCTGGAAGCCCTGGAACCAAAGGAGGATCTGGAGCAAAGGTGAGATATATGGTTTGGTCCTCAGCTGGTTTGTCCCCTGCTTTTCCACTCCCTTTCCCATCGTGTCTTCATGAGGAACCCATATCATGTGCGTTCAGTAATGCTACATGTTATTCTTCACACCCCATGAAAACACAACACCTGTGACTGTCGCAAACACAACTCAGTGTAGCTGATACAACTAATGTCGAATGAGTCAAGTAAATGAAGGTCTTATACACAGTTATTGTACCAGCAGCAGGGGGTGTAGTGGTTAGAGATGCAGCTCTACCTGTGTCATTTACCACCTTCCTCTCCCCCTCTCTCTGATCAGGGTGAGCCAGGGCCCAGGGGCGTGACGGGGATGCCTGGGTCCCCAGGACCTCAGGTAGGTCTCAGGTCGACCGCCTTTGAAGCTCGTCGTGCCGGGTTTTAATCAGCTCCGCGCTCCTGCTGGGGGCACCGGGCAGCCAGGCGGTTGAGGAGCTGGATTCGCTTGAATGAGCACCCAGTGAGGCCTCTGCAGGGCCACCGCCGATCACACACTTCCCCAAAGAAAAGTCATCGCTGAATACATTAGCGGCTGTAGGTGCGCGAGTTGATTTGCAAAGGAAGTACCCACCCACTTCTTACCCCCCGTTTCCTGTCGGTAGGGAGAACCCGGCCCACCTGGGGAACCTGGAATGGAGGGAGTCCCAGGTCCTAAGGTAATCTTCACCAGCGTTGGCTCAAGCAGGGCACAGGGGACGTCCAGGCATCTCACACACACACACACACACAGTGATGCCCTCCTCTGCTCTCACAAAGCCCCTATTTTTCTCTCTGCAGGGGGACAGGGGGGAGAGAGGGCCAGTTGGACCTGCCGGCATCCCTGGACCAGCGGTAAGTTAGCGGGCCTTCGTGACCGTATGGGGGCAGACTGTGGCGACTATTGATTCTTTCTGATTTTAATAAATTGATTTTAACAGTTGGCATGCCGGGTGTTTTTGTGTGTTCTTGAGATAGTTTTGTAAGCGACGGTTTTACCGAGCACCGCAAAGCGGTTATATACGAGTTATTTTAACACTGTACGGATGCCGTCTTATTTTAACAAGGGCGAGATCTTGTTTTTAATAATGTTTTGCTCATTCTCCTTTGGTAAAATGGCATCTGATACAATCTAGTTTGACTGTGATGGTGGTTTGTTCCTAGAAGTACATTTTACTGGGACTAATAAAATTGGGAAAAAATAAATAACCTTCTGGTGATTAAAGACTTGCCATAAAGTCTGATTGTCACTTTTCTTCCTTAAAACAAACTGGGAAAACATAGAAATGGAATATGTGGGCCAGGACAAGCCCTGGAGTTACCAACCCCCCCCATGGTGACTGAACTTCTCTTCTCAGGGTGTCAATGGGGAGCGAGGACCCATGGGTGTCCCTGGACCTCAAGGCATCTCTGGAACTAAGGGAGACAAGGTGGGTGCGTGTCTGTGCTGACGCTTCGGCGACACTTCTCACAGCCACACAGTGGCGCTGTTTACATTCAAATTGCAGGTCGGACTTGACAACCGCAGCACGGGCTGCGTTAAAGTGTGTCGGCGCTGTGATTCTCCTCATGTTTGGGATTCTAAATCTGGAGAGCGTTTGTGGTTAAGACTAAGAAAGTCAAATTAATCCTGTCGCCCGAGCGCCACGGTCCCCCGTCTCTGGGATTTCGGTGACACGCAGGGCTGGTTTAAAAGCAGAGCATCATCTCTGTCGATCACGGCGTCTCCTCGGCTCCTTCTTGGCCCAAATGCCGCAGTCATTAACTTCCTGTGTGTGCGGATTTGTGGGCCTCCAGGGCGACTCGGGGATCACGACACCACTAACTTCCGCTCATTTTATAGGGGTTCCAAGGAAAAGTCGGGACGAAGGGTGACTTTGTAAGTATAATCTTATTTAAATATAATAACCCACTGCGGCGAACATGACGTGTTATTCCTGACTTGCTGATATGTACGTGCACGTGTCATGGCTCCTTGTCTTAGAAATACAGCCGGGGCAGGATATATGGCTTTTAAACCGATTTATTGGCAAACTCAGTGTCACTTCTACCCCTAAGTCACGATCAGCAGAAGCTTAATACAACATATGTGCCCCGATTTATTTGCTGGTTAGGTCATGCAGAAGTCTCAGCTACTGCTGTTACAGAAGAACTCGTAAAGCCTTTTTTTATTTTAGTCATTTGTTAACTTTGAGCTGCACGGAACCTGAAACGATGTTTTAAATACATATGCAAAAAAATGTCCTATTTAAGGTCAGTTGTTGACCGAGTCATCCCGTAAACACTCGCAGCGCTCCTTGCCGCGGGAACACCAGAAACAAGCTGTAAACACTGTGGAAGTGAGTTGAATTAATGCACTCACCTATTATGCTTGAGTGCTGCCCACTGCCACGTGTCGGTTTGGCGGGCGACCGCGGGGTGCCTTCGCTCGGCAGGAGGCCGAAATTCGACAGAATACATTTGTTTGAAATAATTAAGCTGGAAATTGTTTATATCTTTGAGAAGTAATAACTCAACCGTCTCTAATACGAGGCGTCAGGCTACCAACCCCTTGCAACGTGCATGAAATTGTTTTGCGAGAAAAGCCATTCAGCTCTGTGCGATTTGCGTGTGTGCGACGTGTGCGTGAACATGCTTTGAGCATGTAGAGATTCACCCTCTTACCTGTCTCTGCCAGGGTGATCCAGGTGTGGAGGGCCTGCCTGGGGAGAAAGGAGAGAAGGTAAGGCTGTGCAGGCTAATGGAGACGCGGAGACCCGTGATGCCAGGTCACTTCCTCTGTGTGCCTCAGCAGCAGCCCATAATTCTCACACACAAAACTCTCTGCTGGTGTAGTTCGACACTTTAAAAGATTATGTGAGTTTTGTCATTCCTTTAAAGAGCCGTAATGCCGAGTATTAAAATGGCTTAACCCCACGAGGTCCACATGGCCTTATAATGCAAGTGATACCCCACATGGAGAGGCTGGGACTCGGCCTCTCTAAATCAAACCCAGACCTCCGCCTCCAGCAATGGAAGGAATGAAAAAGCATTAATTTTCGACCGTCTTGTTGTCCTCTACTTGTTTTCTTCTGTTCATGTATTTCTTGGTTCCACCATCATTCCCCCTTTCAGTCTGTATAACCTTGTAGTTTAAGTGTAAATAATTTTGCCTGTTCTTCCAACAGGGTGTGTCTGGGGAGCCTGGACCTAAAGGGCAGGTAAGCGAAACAACCGTGCTGTTGGGCAGCCAGGCATCGTGGTGATGTTCTGCAGCCACCTCCTTCCCTGCTTCTTTGCCTTTCTTCCCCGACAGCAAGGCGTGAGGGGTGACCCCGGCTACAACGGCCCCACTGGAGACCCTGGAAAGCCTGGTGACAAGGGCCCATCTGGATTACCAGGGCCACGGGGTCTCCATGGAGAGAGAGGGGTACCAGGCATGCCGGGGAGGCAGGGAGCGCCTGTGAGTCAAACCCACGTGCAACACGTCACCACTGTGTCTAACCTTCCCGCTTCATATTCCTGTCTTCCAAATGCCTTAGACCCCCCCCCCCCCCCCCCCCCCCCCCCCCCCCCCCCCCCCCCCCCC
>UFQX01000384.1:282981-318245 GCA_900497675.1 Arapaima gigas | reverse complement strand
ACCCCCCCCCCCCCCCCCGTCAACCTGCCTTCAGCCCGTGTTCTCCTGTCCTCTCTCTAGGGCCGAGACGCCTCGGATCAGCACATCATCGAGGTGGTCTTGAAGATGATACAAGGTAAGCCATGTGCGCACTTCATGTTCTGCATCATCTCCCAGGATTCCCTGCTCCACCACTGCCATCACGTCAGTCACAAGTTAAAAATTCACATTTGTATAGAATAGAACTTCTGCAGCACTTCTTCACAGACCACTTTCTGCTTCCTGTTCTTCCCATCATGCAACTGCACCGCCGTGCTGTTTTGCTCTGATTTGGCAGAGCGACTGGCGGAAGTGGCTGTGAGCGCCAAGAGGGCAGTTCTAGGTGGAGCTGGGATCATGGGCCCACCTGGACCTCCTGGGCCCCCGGGACCCCCAGGTTCCCAAGGGCCTCACGGACACACGGGAGCTCGTGGTATCCCAGGAATCATCGGCGCACCTGGACAGATCGGCAACACCGGGCACAAAGGTACCAAAGTGTCGCTACCCGGGATTTACAGCCATCGAATGCCAAGTATTGCCTGCATTTTCTCATATAACGTTTTTCCTCCCAACATGACCATTTGCCTGTTGATAGTGTTCCTTCTGAGAGCCTAATCCACTTTTTTCAGCGTGAATCTCAGAATACCACCAGACCTGTCTAGACACGAACGTATAAACCCGAAGTTGTTTATTCCATAAATGTGTGACTATTTCCTGTTCGTTGATGGATGCTTTTTCATACCAAACAGCTCCTTGCTGACAGAGCCTCTCTCTATTCCAGGAAGGAAGGGCCTGAAGGGTGAAAGAGGGGACCCAGGCCGCCCCCACCCTGGCCAGCCTGGACCTCCAGGAATCCCAGGTGAGATCATAACTGCAGCTCACTGTCGTCACACATGCGGAAGCCACGTACATTTCATCGCTTACACCACAATTCCCACTATACACTCCTGTAAGCGCTGGCTGACTCACCTAAGTTGGTTTTCTTCTCCTTGTGCACAGGTCCCCCAGGCATCGACGGTGTGGCTCGTGACGGAAAGCCTGGTGAACGGGGACCCCAGGGGATTGCCGGAGAGCCCGGTCGTCCTGGCAAGCCAGGTCTTCCAGGGCTCCCTGGATTCTGCGAGGCAGCGGCTTGTCTTGCGGCGTCTGCCTACACCTCGCCACGTCTGCAGGAGGCCGGCACCATCAAAGGGCCCTCCAAGTAGAGCAGGCTTTTAAAGGGGCCCCTTCAATGGTGGTGAGCTGGAAAGAGAGAGAAGGATAGAGACCAATACTGACTGACACACACACACACACACACACACACACACACACACACACACACACACACATCTTCCCTTCGCTGGACACCACAATTTGGCGGGAGGGGGAAGTTCACTGGGATCAACATCACGGCCAAAAACCGTCCACCTGGACTGCCTAGACCCTAATCCTGCCCAAAGAGACAACGCCCAATGGCCACTTCTGCTTGAGAACCATGGGGATGTGAGTGGATGGTGTGCAGCGTCAACCACAATGGTCCGACCCACTCCCTGATGTCCTGCCTGAACACCGACACAGAAGCGACTGCATCCACAAGAGCGACGTCTCTGTCCGCAGCCCCGGTCTGGGTGTCCAGGAGGACTAGTGGTGCTCATCTACACAACTATTGGTGCTTCTGCTTCCTCACCACAAAAGTGCATTTCCCCAAAGACAAAAACTAAAGTGTACAAGTCGAAAAAAATAATAAAATGTCGTAGTCACTCAGTTTTTGACACGTATTGTCAATTACCTCATGGGAGACCTTGGCTTCAGTCTTCCTCGTATCTAACCTGTCTCACATGTACACTACTCCCCACTTTTCCCGTTGTCTACATTTAAAAATGAACAAAGTACTTCCTCTAGATACCCAGCGCCCCACTTCCCCATGATTCCCTGCTGTAAATCTTTGTAAATGTGTGTTTATTTTATATGAGGAGGACGGGTTTTACAGTGGAATAATGAAGAGAACATTAAAAAAAAACGTTGTTATTGAACGTGACCAGCGTTTCAGCCTCTGACTCCCAGGGCTCGATGAAAGCCACTGTCGCGTCTCAGGTTCTGACAGCACGGTGAGGCATTGGGACCGACATTTATATACAAAAACTGATTATTTTCTTTCACAAAACCTATTTATTGTATCTCTGGTTCAAATGTAAAGACTTTAGCCTCATCCCTGGTTGTCCAGTGCAGCCGACGTCAATAAAGAAGAACCTTTTGTAAAAGTGAATGCTCTTTCTGTGTCGTCTGGGCGTCCCAAGCACCGCAGCTCTGTCTACACCCTGTTTGTATTGTTAAGCAGGGCTTGGATCGATTCGGGCCCCTCGTCCCCGCAGCCCCTTCCTCCTGTCCCGCCCGCTGTGCGCACATCCCCACAGATGTCCTCTGTTTGGGTTGACATTTCCCATCACAGCGAGATGCTCCGGTGCTTCCTGGATGCTGCTTCTGAGCGGCGCCCCGGGCTATCAGAACCCCCTGGTACTTATGTTGGTTTGACAATGTGGTGTAGGAAATGTACAATTCAGGGTAAGTACTCTGATCGAGACCGCTGCGGCAGGAGCAGGGATTCGGTCCGGGTTTCCGTCAGCCGCCCAGCAAACTTGGAGTCTCACTCGGTGGACGTCTTCCTGTGTACGTAGTCTGTAACACAGAGGTGCGTTCAAGTGCTCAAACATCTCGGTGCATCAGGTTTGCGGACCAAACGGCCATTTTTGACGGCTGCCATGGTTACCGCCGTGCCAGTGGGAGGGGCAGGCTGTTTCTATGGTTACCGCAGAGCGGCCCAGGTTCGACCACAGCTCCTGCGGTGAGACAGGGATAGTGAGAACAATAAGACAGCAGGCCCTGCTGGGGGCTGCGAGGACAGTCCTACCTCCTGGGTGTTGCTTCGTGCAGGACAAAATGGACGTGTCCTTCTTTCTTCACCTCCCACCTGGGGGGGGAGCAGCTTAGGGGCTGGGGACGGTTCCATTCTCCAGCTGCATAAATGCTTACGAGAGAACATCCCTAAGACAGGAATCTAAACATCTGCTGGCAAACAAATAAAAAGTAGTCAAGACTGCTTAAAAGATTTATTTGCTTTTGAATTCATAAAAAAAAACAAAATGTTACAAAACAAAACTGTTTGGATGAGTTGTGTGATAACGGAAAGTCCACAGACAGCCAGGTGTGGACAGGTGAGCTGGACATGAGTGTTTGGTGAGGCTGGTGTGGGGGTCTCCGGGTGAAGAGGGTGAAGAGCTGGAGGCTCGGTTGGTGGTTTCAGAAAGTTGGGCTCGAAGCCCTGAACGTGTCGGATGGCAGGTTAAGCAAACAAATCAGGCGCTTGACTGTTGATGGACGAAATACAGTACTGAGCTGGTAACAGAGGTAAATGACTGTGACTTACAAAAGCTGAAGTGTGTCCTGTGTGCGCAAACAGGGTAAAAACAGGGTAAAAAGGTACTGTCACAGCTCCAATGTGTTCTGAGCTGAGTGAAAGGCGGATTTTCCGAACGCATCCTGGGCAGGACAACTGAAGGAAAAACAAAGGATTTCAAGTTTAACATAAAAACCTAAGGCCAAAAAAAAAAAAAAAACGTGCAGAAGATGAAAAAACAGGCCCCTTAAACAATTAAAGAGTGCAGAGCAAACTTGTCTCATAAAAGCAGCATGAGCAAAAAGATTACAAAAACACAATCTCAACAAAAACGCACACACACACACACACACACATATATATATATATATATATATATATAAACATAAAAGACTCATAAAGCTTATAAAAAGATATTTTCCATTGGCCAGTTTCGGAGAAAAATCTAGAAAGACAGTGAGAGGAGGAGCACTGTGCTTTATCTGTGGAAACTTACACAAAGCAGAGCAGTATAAACAGAATTATGTACAACACAAACGTCTGGAAGGAAGCGGCTGGATCCTGGATCTGTACCTCATTTTTTCACTTTAATTCCTGGAACTGGAAATGGACACTGAGCCATATCTCCCCTCCTGCTTGGACCCCGTTTCGAATCGTCTAATGTGGTAAACACATTCCTGGAAATTTCTGGATCAGAACAATTTCTGTTGGACCGAGGGCCCGACTTGAACAGGTCCAAGATTTTGGACCGAAAACAAACAGCGACCGTGGCGGCCATCTTGCCAGCCAGCAGCACTCGCCACGTTTCTATCAGATAGGGCTGTCAGGATCATGTGTGCAAAACTATTCTGTTTGTTTCCCCCCCGGAAGGTTGAAATGCAGACGTGTTGTAGATTTCCCAAAACAGTAAACCAGATGGCTAAATTACAGACAAAACAAAACGTTTTGGAAGGCATGTGCGGACGCTTTGGTTTCTGAAGACCCTGAACAATTGATCTACAACTCATTTACTGTCCTGGGAACCTCGCCTTGACTATGATGAGCTATAGGAGCAAACATACGATAGTGCTTAATGTGGTAATACGTTTAGAGCCAAATGATCACGGTGCAAACCAGAAAATAGCGCTTGTTTCTCGCTTGACTCCTGGAGGAGGAGTTCCACAGGTTACGTGAGATTGGTCGACTTCACGGCTTCGTCACTGTGCGGGATCCCAGGTGTACCGTGGTGCACTTTCGCACCCCGTCACGTGACGCAGCGGATTGAGGCAGGGGTTTTCAGGCTTGGTTGGGGTGACTGTGCTCCTACTGGTGTTGCTGGCTTTAATACATGGGGCCCTTCACTTGGGGGCCTTTGGGGCTGTACTCTGCAGGCATGGTGCTGTAGCAGTCTGAGGGATTACACCGCCCCTCCTTGCCCGTTTGTCCTGCAACACCAGGGGGGCCTGGGATGCCGGGTATGCCCTGCTGTCCGGCTGGACCCGGGGGTCCCATTTTTCCATAGCCTGGTGGTCCTGGAACACCTGGGGAGAAGAACACATGAGGAGATCAGGGACCAGTGAAAAGTGACACATTAGAGATGATGGAGATGAGGTATGACGGCGATGTCAGGAAAGGGAGGAACGGGATACGTAAGATAAGAATGAAATAATAGATGAACACCCAGCAGAGTTCCTAGAGTTCTCCATACCACCCAGTACCTCACCTGGAGCTCCAGGAGCCCCTGTGTCGCCCATCTCTCCTATACCCTTGTCACCCTTCTCTCCTTTCACCCCTGGTGCACCTGTAGAGAGAAACACTTCAGGGTTGCTGAGCTGATGGGGCAGAATGCTCCTCATGCTGGGCCTGAAGTTACTCCACCTCTACAGGTGGAGCCCACAAAGGTCAAGAAAGGCTTGTTTTGTTTGACCCTTCACAGTTGAGGTGCAAGCAGATTTTTCTGATGACTTAGAATAACACATGTACCAATTAGGTTCTTGTTCTCACCTGGTGGTCCCATGGGACCTTGCCGGCCCTCTCGACCAATCTGCCCCGGGAGTCCCGGCATTCCGGGAAGACCCTGCCGGCCAGGGGCTCCGTCTTTCCCTGGGGGGCCAGGCCGACCTGGGGCCGACACCATTTCCACAGGCATCTGCATGCGGGACATGTAGTAGGCCATACGCTCTGCGGAGACACGATCACAGCTGGGGTTGAGTCACCCATGAAGGACTCGCCCCCATTACGATGCCTTTGTCTTCGTATCCAGCTACTGCATCAGCAGAAACATTTCTGTCTCCCTACCGGCCTTTTCTGCTAGTGACGTGTGAAGCTCAGACACAGGAACCTGCTATATATAACCATGATGCACAACCAACAGTCACTGCTATATATAACTGTGACGCACAAAAACAACAACAACAACAATAACAACTGTAAACACCATGGCTCCCCACAGACAGGACTGTTCACAGAGGAGGTAATTTAGAAGGATCAGATAGGCAGTAAATCACAGAAGATGTTATATATAGAACACGTTTGTATTATAGAAGTTGAATCGGCTAAATGCGTCTGCCGTGAAAACGTGTGGCAATAAAACGATTTTGGACCCGTCGGCCGGACTCACCGTCGAATATTTTCATCACTTGCTGCCGGATGAAGTTCTTGATCTCATCGTAGTTCACCACCGCCTTCAGAAAGCAAGGACACGTATGGAATACGGTCGTTGGCTTCAGGCGGGACACACAGTGTAGGAATTTCCCAAGATGCTTACAGCCCCCCTTGGGATTGTTATCACTTGTTGCTAAAAGTACTTTATTATATTATGGAAAACATGATCCAGCCGTTATTTTCTCCCTATGGTTCCTCACCTCTGTTCCTGGCAAACCTGGCAAGCCAGGTGGGCCAGCAGGTCCAGGGGGTCCTGAGTTTCCTCTCTCTCCCCGGGGACCCACCGGCCCCATCATGCCGACGCTGGAGTCCTTGGATGAGAAACCACCACCTGGAGGTCCAGGCCTTCCGCGCTCACCAGGGGGGCCTCTCATTCCAGGGGTTCCCGCCTCACCCTACAGAAGCAGGAAGGTGGAAGTGACGTGTGACACCATAAGGTGGCGCCTTTCCATGAGCAAGAATGTCATACGCAGTTATACATGCCTTCGGCCATTAGAGGGCAATGTTCTGACGTGAATGTGATACCGCATTTGGAGTACACTTTAACAGAAGGTCAAGCTGCACGTAAACACTATAATCATGTCAAGCGGGCAGAGGAGTTTGCATGTGGCCTTCAGATGGACTCAACTCATACGGTCAACAAGGGAGCTGCCATGAGCGAGACCGTCTTGCGAGTTATGGCACTAGACGACCTCTTACCTTCTGACCTGTCTGTCCGTTTTCTCCCGGCTGACCAGGAATTCCCTAAGAAAAGCACATAAACAAAGAGGTTTGTGTCGGGGTCATGGAAGAGATGAATTTTACACCTTCTTACACCGCAGTTTGAATGTGATGCTGCTCGTATCCTTAGGTCAACCCTTGTACCCAGTGTTCGTTCCCATGCAGACACAAACCCGCCTAGATCGACCCAACAGCTTGGTTAGGTACTCACATCCTTCCCCGATGCTCCATCGGTTCCTGGCTCTCCCTGAAGAAGGAGAAAGCAGCGAAAACAATCACTGGTGCCTTATTGACCACCCACGTGTCATGCGCATCTGCTCGGCAGATGTCTACATGCTGACATGGCAGCAGCTGCGCTCAATGCATGTAAACAGATAATGCAGAGCAGAATATGTCTTTACAACACGATCCCGAGGGTTTCTAATCCAAACTTACCACATGGCTATGCTGCTACATGAGCTTCTGCAGCTCTTTCGGGATATGAGATGCTCATAACTCTTTCACTCTTTGGTCTTGAAACACGGTAAGATCTGTTCTGATACTGACCGCTGGTCCAGGATGTCCTGGAGATCCGGGTGGTCCCGCCATCCCTGGGAGTCCTCGCTCACCCACCTGACCTTTTTCACCCTTTATTCCCTGCAGATGATCAAACCAAACAGTTACAGACAGGTCTGGAGTCCCACCTTGAAAACTATAATGTAAGAGATGGAGCATTTGTCACCAGTCCAGGGGGTCCAGCAGGTCCAGCAGGTCCAGTAGGTCCAGTAGCTCCCTATTTTGCAAAAAAAAAAAAAAAAAAAAAAAAAACACACACACACACACAACACTTGAGGACCAAGGATGATACAAGAACAACACAGCAACAGTCACAACAACTACAATACACAAACTATTAGTCTGACTCAAGTATAAAGATCAATAAACAGGGTTATTCAGCCTCCTCCTGGAAAACCACAGTCCTGAAATTTATGTACCAAAAATGCACCACAACCAGCATTTGCTGAGTCTGTCAAGTTGTTACAGGATTGAGATAAAGTGTAAGTAGCACTCCGGGACTAGTGTCCAAAACTGACTCCAGATGAGATACTCACGAGGTGTCCAGCTGGACCTGTAGGACCAGGTGGGCCTGGGCTTCCGGGATCCCCCTGATAACACAAGTCCATCACCAAACAAGGTAACAAGGAAGGCAAAGGCACCAACCAGTCGCACCCCTTACAAAATCACAAAGCTCAGCAGGAGAAGGCCGCATGAAGATGGCTCACCTCGAGTCCTGGTCGGCCAGGAGCTCCTGGAGGGCCCTGAGGACCAGTATCTCCCTATGGCAGAACAGCACAATGGATAGAGGGTTGGGCAGGAGGTTAGTGGAATGTAGAGAGTTGACGGTCAGTAAGTGGTGCAATGATTTTACTTCTCAGGGAAGAGTTGCAGGTTATAGAAGAATGAGGGTACGTATAAAAATCTGAGTTGAATAATATGACCTGCATCAAAAGGTCTAACCTTCATTCCAGGGAAACCGACGTGTCCTGTTTTCCCCTTGAAACCCTGCACAGAAGGAAGGCACATTTAGGTAAAGAGAAAGTCACTCAAACAGGCCAGAGAAGGGTTGGAGCACATGGGAAACATGGAGATGAATGGGATGTCAACCCATCATACCGGCATTCCACGAAGTCCAGCTGGGCCTGGTGGTCCTGGATCTCCCTGCAAATGCAAACAGTCATGGGAAGAGGCTCACTCAGAACTAACCAAAACCGAGTGTCACTTGTCTTTGTCTGTTTGTGAAAGACCTAAAGTACCCCTATAACTGGCTTTCTTACCCGAAGTCCAGGTTTGCCGGGTTTCCCATCCATGCCTTCTATCCCTGGAGGTCCCTGAGGACACGTGAACATGTCCGCATAAACACACAGACCAACGAAAGCTAGAATAGACCATCACAAAGAAGGTCATAACAAACTGATAAGAACCCCCACAAATTACTTTATGGCACTCACTTGCATTCCAGGGGATCCCGGGGAACCAGGAGGCCCTGTAGGTCCCTGTGATCCACGAGGGCCTTCACTGCCCTGGGAGAGGGAAGTGCTTCTGAGTGAACATAACTAATATCACGGTACAATGCACAGTACAAGGCCATCATGGCAACACATACTCCGAATGGGCTTGATGACAGACATCCACGTGGGTTATTTTAGAGGATCTCACCTTTTCTGCTGCTGGCCCTGGTGGTCCGGTAGGTCCAGCTTTGCCAGGGAACCCTGGGGGACCCTATAATCAGGAGACATGTTTGGCAATGAGCACAGAACGACAAGGGTGTCTGTAGCTGAAAATGACTGCAGGGTTTTGGTTTGAGGTCACCCACCTGTGAGCCTGGAAACCCAGGTGGCCCTTGGAAACCCTAAACGTGAAAGACACGGCATCAGAAATTTCAAGCGGTCGTTTACGTTCAATTGAGAAGCAGCAGAGAAACCGATGATGGTCCCTAGGGTACGGAGGGGATTAGTAGTTAATGGCCCGGATTCAACTTGCAAAGATGTGCACACAGTACTTTGTTAACCAAGCCCAGAATCGGGTCCACAAGAGCTTCGAATGGGTCCGTTTACACCCATACCTGATCTCCCTTCTGTCCAGGGGAGCCTGCCAAGCCCGTATCTCCTTTGGGTCCCTATGGGTAGAAGGTGCAAGATTTTAATGAGGTGTAAAATAAAACAAATCAACACAGAATTTACAGAATGAAACATTTCCTCGATACACTTGTGTCTCTACCTGCTTGTCTATGTTGTTAGAATTTTAGCAGGTGCAGTGAACTGTATTCATGCGCGATTATTCTGTTTGTTTAAATGTGAAATGTTTGATGTGGGACTGGGGGGAAGCGCCGGACCAGTTGGCGTTCAGCCAATGCATGGGTCGGTTCCTCATCTTACCGCAGAGCCTGGGGGTCCCTGATATCCTGGAATCCCAGGGGGGCCCTGTAGAGACAAAGGCTGTCAGACAGGACCGCACACTGCGGTGGCACGCAGTCATCCTCACCAGAACAGCAGCTATTAGCCATGTCATTAGCTCAGAGACGGCCACGGGAGGGCTGTAAATACCGTGCGATACCGCTGATGGTGGGGCTGTGAACCGCGCTGATCCAGCAGAAATGTTTCGCGGTGCTGTAAATTAGCAGCGACACCGCAGATGTAGACGCCGCTATTATCCGCATTGATACTGTACAAACACCTTCGGCACAGCAGTAAATACCGCTGGTGCCACAAATGGTGTATCAGTGAACCGTTATCTGCGCCGACACCATAAAACCGCGGTCGTAAATACTGGCTGCACCATCGGGGCTGGGCCAGCCGCTCTCAGGTGATTGGAGAACGGAAATCGGGGGCCGACCACGGCCCCCTAACGTGGCTTGTGGCGCCGCGTGTGGTAACGGCTGCGGTTCTGGTTCATGGCTGTGGTCGCGGTTAACTAGGGTCACAGTTACAGCTGCTGACATGAGAAGCTGCTGCCTACCGACTCTCCTTTCTGCCCCGTGGTTCCTGGCTGTCCACGCTCTCCCTTCAGTCCCTGTCGGGGAAATGACCAAACTCATGAAATGGCTCCTCCATCCATCTAGCCTTCAGGATAAGTGAAAATATGGTAAATACTGTACATGGTGATAGTATTTTCAATCATTCATTCATGATTCCTTCCTTATTACCATGTTCTGTTTACCAAGCGTCTTACACTGATTTAACCATTTATACATCTCGGGTTTTTTTTTAACCGTTCCAGATCAGAGTAGCTTTTTGCTCAAGGTTATTATATATATACACGGTTATATTTATGCCATGGTACTTATGGGGTAAAAACAGTACATGGTAACATTGGCAGGAGGGGAAGTGAACAAGCGGGCCATCCGTGTGGGGCCAGTGGCGTCACCCCAGTAAAAACACACAGCGGTCTTACAGGGAGGCCAGGGGGTCCCATGGTGCCGGGGTAGCCGGGAGTTCCTGGAGGACCCTGGCGAAGTGCAGGAAGGTGAGGAAAAGAAAGACAGGAATAAACGTGGCTTCAAGGTGCAAACACGCTAAAGGTTAAAGGTCACGGCGCCAGTCTAATTGCCTCGGAACTGAAATATTTCATCTAAAGACAAACAACCATCGAGACACACTTTCACAGGGCTGCTTTGGTAGCAAGAGCCGGCGAGGCGCCCGGCCGTCTGGTTCGGCGTTCGGGGACGTTCGGGGATTGAGAACCTCGAGTGATGTGACACCGGGCCGTTCTTACCTGTTCGCCCTTCATACCAGTAGGTCCAGGCAGTCCCCTCTCTCCCTGCTGACCCTAAAGACAGGAGGGGAAGAGACGACAATAGACACTCACCAAAACATTTCCTCTCCCCCCATTCAGTCATGTTACATTTATTTTTATATACCTAACACTGCTATTCTGTGGACTGATTTGCTCTTCCTTCTGAGATTTAGTAAAAACACACAGACAAGAAAAACTTTTTAAAATTCAAACTGGGGAAGCGACCGAGGAGGAGAGCGAGGCGGCGTCTGACGCAAAGGAAGGCCGTGTGTGTGTGTGTGTGTGTAAACACGGTTAGGTTGTTTCCAGTTCTCGTCTCGGTCACTGTACTACTGCACGGATGTTGCTGTAACCTCAAACAATTTTCTCAGTCGATTGAATTCTCATCAGTTAATTGGTGAATGAATGAATTCATCCGTCCACCAACCCCGCCTGCGCTGCAGACCACCTCATCTCGGCTGCTTGTTAGCCGTTCGTTGCCCGCAAACCCAACGCGTCCGTGCTGTTTATTCCCCCAGTGAAGGACAGTAATAGGTTGAAATATTTATTACAAGTCTCCTTGTCTATATTCAGAGTAAATAAAGGAACAACGTTTAGATATTAGCTTCAGCGTCTGGGGACCTGAGCGCAGTGGCTCACTGTTCGGTGCAATTCATCAGAAGGGAAGACATCTCGGCTTGGAGCAAACAGAGACGCGGCGCCCACGTCGCCCCTAAGGAATCTGATAAGATTTTAAAATATTACTTTTTCTGGGGGGGAAAAAAACCCAAAAAAAATTGCGCGGGTTTATGAGTCGTGCCGCCGAAATCGATGCTTCTCCTTCTCGGCAGCGTTCAGAACGAGAGCCTAATGAAACCCTCAGTACTGACAGGCAAATATGGGCTGCAGATGAAGTGGAAGAGAAATACTTTGGGATGGAAGAAAATCCAAACAGCTTTGAAGTGTTGGGGTCGTGGTGGGTCCCTGAGAAAAGGCCTGCACTTGTGAACACACACACACACACACACACACACACACACACACACAAATCAAGCAGTGTGATGATACACATTCATACTTATTTATCTAGCTGTTACTTTTCTCAAAGTTAAGCACCTAACACTGGTTTAGCCACTTATATAACCTTTACTGTACCACCTCAGGGGAAGTACCTCGGTCAGTGTTACTACAGTAAGTGGTGGGATTCAAACGGGGGCCTGTCCAGTTCAAGGTGGCAGCTCTAACAGCTATGCCCCCTGCTGGCCCAGTGTTGACCCCTCATACAGTAACATCCATGGGTGACGTTTGGGACTAACAGATGGGAGGAGGGTCTTGCCGCACTTTTGCACGCAGACAAAAGCTGCAAGACGAATGCCTTCCGCATCTTATTCCTGCGCTCTAACACCCCCCGACAGGTGCACGTGTCAAGAAGCTGCCCGTCCCGCTCGCTTCTTCCACACGGCGTCCATCCCTCCGCGGCGGAGCCCCTGTACCTGGGTAATTACCAGATCGACGTCCAAGTACATTGGAATGAGTGAAGACATACACGTGTTTGAATATTCCAACAGATCAGGCGGGGGGCTTCACACCCGGGCGAGAGATGTTCTGCATCAAGCAGAACTCGAACCGCGGGTACAAACCAGACTCATTTTGCGCAGAACTCATGGGGAGTTATTACCAGGCAGGCCAGAGCGAGCCGAAGCAGAGGATCTGCTCTCCCACCGCAGCACATTAAACATTCGCCGACTGTGTGATTAATGCAAAGGGGGCGGGCGGGCGGGGGGGGGGTCTGATGTCTTGCCTTTGTTAAAAGAGGCTGTAAAATGAACAATGCATAAGTGTGTTTCCATATTTATTACACGTCTCTGAAGGGCGGAATACTATTATTTTTAACTGAACGGCTCTAACAAGACGCGGCGAAGTTAGAATTAAACATTACCAGGCTTTTGCCCTCGTTCTGAAACTATATACGGGATATTTTGATAATCTCTTGCTTTTTTGGGGCGTTTCACCTTAAGCTGGGGCTAAAGCACACTGTTCATCCAAAAATGGCCTGAAACATCAAAATGTTTACTTGTTTGGCTGCAAAGTTTCAATATTGTTTAAGAGCATTTTGACGGATAGTTATTGCTTGTTTGCTTCTCAGGCAGCTGCACTGTTGTCCATATCCACCAGCTGAGCGCACCTGTGTGCCGGTATGAATATTTATAGCGGCAGCTTCGGTTTAACTGCGCAGGGCACGTGGGAGAGGCGGCGTGCGGCTGATGGATAATCCTGCCGCAGAAACTTACAGGTAATCCGGAGGGGCCTTGAGGACCAGGGAAACCTGGGGGACCCTGCAAAAACACACAGACGGTGACAAACACAGCCCTAGATATCTTCAGGCACAAGAATCCCCATCCCGCTGCTGCCAAAATGCAGGAAAGCAAAAACTGTGATGTGCTACCATTGTCAACACGCTAAAAATATCCCAATAACACACATTCATAGATCACTGTGGGTAAATAAAATCATCCTGTTTGCGCGACAGTCGCAGTAGCTCCTCAGCACCTATCCGCTTCAAACAGGTTACAACAGGCTGCAGTTCCTCATCTTCACAGTAGGGGGCTCTGTGGCTTCACCCAAAACATCTGGTAGCGATTAATCTTTTTTGTCCGCCGAGCCGCACAAGTTACCGCATGTAAAGGCGGCCGACAAAATTAAGCTGGAATAGAGAGCGGTTGAGGCTCCAGCTGCCCCGCGTCAAAATCACAATCGATCTAGAGTGTCTTGCTTTTTTGCGACTTACGATGTTTCCGGGGGGTCCGGGGAAGCCCCTTTGACCTGGAGGACCCTTGAAAAGAAATCAAACGTCCTGTCAGTGGGGTCACATGGAGTATTCTAGCCAATCAGAGACAAAGCACAGCCCACAGAGGGATGGGCTGTGTGGGGTTTGGCGTCTCCTCCCTGGGTGTCCCCCTTGGATTCATCCTTGGACCCCAGCTGGTCACTCACCTGTTCGCCTTTGAGTCCCGGCTGTCCCTGTACGCCTGGCATCCCTGGAAGTCCTGCACAAGCAGGACCTGCGCTGTTACCGCTGTCCTGCAGCACAGAGGTGACCAGACAGGATTAGTTAGGACCCCCAAAGAGCGGCTTTCCTGACGCAACATGGCTCTTCCAGCTGCAACAAAGCATTTATTGGCCCACCCAGGTGGCACTCTGAACTGGAAGGTTCTCCAACTCACTGGACCGGCTGTGCCGGCACTGAGAACCAGAGTGCTGGAGAAGACCAGCCACCTGCCAGTCACCTCAGTGAGGAACTAAGGCAACCCAGCAGATCTAAAGTCTCTTCACCCAGCCACTCCTGAGCAGAAGGGGGGCGCTAGTGGACCGTGTGGCTAGTCACAATGAGGTTGAATTGTGGGAAGTGTGTACTCACAGGAAGGCGTATGGCCTCCTCCCGCTGCAGCCTTTCTAGGCACTGTGAAACACAAGCAAACAAAGGACACAAGATGATCATCTGCAGGGACATCAGGCGCACATGACAACCACCGCTCCGACGGATCACCCTGCCCACCGTGGGTGTGATCTGTCTCAGACAAACTCCTCCCAGACTGAGTGCTTCCCCAAACCACCCTTCATTCGTGTCAGTAAACCCACAAACACAAAGAACCTCGGGTCGCCCTTCAGCCCTCTCACCCATTCGCAGCCGTCCGACGGTCCGGGCTTGCCTTGCTCTCCCTTCTCGCCCTTGACACCCGTCACGCCTGGGACCCCTGGGAGACCCTGTGAGCAGTCTCCGCAAGGTTCCTGGATAACAGACAGGTAAACGGGAGACCTGTACGGTCATGGCGGGAGGGGCGTGGCCACAAAAAACACACACAAACAAAGACGGCACACGTGGCATGAGCTCGAGGGACTCCAGCGGGAGTTTCTGTCGCGGCCCCGTCCACTTGCTCCGCCTTTCTTCCGGCGAGCACGACTTAATCGCCCCGGGGAGATGGACTGCGATCTGGCGGCCATCGTCCTCTTGCTCCTGTGTTCCCGGACTGGGAGCTCAGCGGTCAGTCGGGCACTCCGCTCCTGGCCGTGTTTGCCGGCCAGTTGTGCTGTGCAGCCGTTGCCAGGTTACTGTCAGATGTGTCGCTCGCCGCACCGCCGGTACCATTTGAGTTGCACATTTGGCAATACACACATATTTTAGTCTACATTTGTTGTGTATCTGCCAGCGTGATGTTGCATCCTGGAGGGAACCAGTTCTGGCGAGAGGCACAGAAAAGCAGCTTCTGTCATGGGTCAGAGCCCTGATTCGGTGGAGGCCGAGGCAAGAGGCCAGGGTGGGGAGGAAACTGCAGTCTACCCGGACACTGGCTCACATCCCCTAAATGATGTGATCAGCACGAGCTCCTTAACCACAGAGGTATTCAGGATAGGAGCACTAAGAAGTGCTTGTGGGGGACCTTCTTGCCAACAGCCATTGCATGGGACATGAACGCAAAGAGGCAGAGACAACACGGGATGCACGTGGGGGGGTCATGCGTGGAGGCGGAGCTGCTCACCTTGTCCGGTTGGGTGCTGTCCTGGGACATCGGCAGCGGGGGCTACAGAGACGGGGACGAGAGGACAGTGAGAGAGGAACAGGGGCTGGGGCGAACATGTCAAGGCACTAGATCAGGGCCAACACCACCTCGCTTTGCTGCAGTACAGCAGTACACATCTACACAGTACAGTGTTACTGAACCGGGCATCTCACTGTGGGTGTAGGAACACCACACCCACCCTCTGGTGCCTGGGGCACGACTCTGGGGTGTACCGTGGTAAAGGGGGGAATGGAGGAGGTGTGTGGGAGGAAGTGGGGAGGCTTCTATTTTGGAAAAAGCCCCTGGAATGGGGATGGGGGGGTTTAATAGACTTCTTCACTGTTCCCATTCAAAGACAAATAAAAAACACTGAAACAAGACAATAGCATCATAGAAGTTCAATACATGCTTTACGGTTGATTTAATGAGCTGATTTTTGACATATATAAACCATTTAAATTTTAAGTTTTTTTTTTTTTTTTTTAAACTTTGTTTCAATGAGAAATATTTTAATTAATGATGTGGACCGAGAAGCTACACATTGTTTTAATCGATCCCAGAATGCCACTGGGGGGTTATCTGGTGTTGAAGACCACCCTGAGGGGATGACACCCTTGTCCACATGTCCCAAACAAAAGTTTTGGCATGAAAAATATGCTTTTTTCCCCCTCCCAATTCAGCAAATCCAGGCCACACGCATCCCCCGTGTCTCAGGCTGGTCCCCGACACCTGTGCTTTTAGCATGGCCGCTCACGCAGCGTCGCTTTACTGAGTTTACAGGTTCGAGCAGTGAGACCATTCGCTGAGAGAGAACCTGAGAACCACGCCGGCTCCTTGTGCTCCCGGCTCGGCACATCGGCGCCACTTGTGGTGGACGTCAGACAACCTTCTCCACCGGCTACGTGATTCAAAAGCCCTCTCAGAGAAAATGGCCTCGCAAAAAAAATTACATGTCAGTGTGAGATATCTGTTTATAAACTCTATTTAGTGCCTTTGAACTTTAAAACCATTTCTTATTTTAGCCTGTTTTTAATCAGGGTCATTTTAAAGGAGCTCTGTCTAATGGACTGCATGTTTGTTTAGATTTCTTCTATTTAGCCATGAAGTTGCTCAGGACAGTGGGGCGTTGGGTGCACCGACATATAACAGCTGCGTCGCGGAAGAGCAGGTGGTTCGAAACTGCTGGCTCTGGGACTGGAGCACTGTGGGCAAATCGGGGGACGGCTGCGGGATGAAACAAATCGAGGTGTTTTCTGTAGGGGGGTTGGGGCAAAATTCTGCTGGGGACACGGTTTCCCGAAAAGGAGTCCTGAGGGGCAGGAAGACAACCGCCAGCCCTCGGTGTGGAAATTAAGACGCTTTCCGGAATGTTCTCCACGGTCTAGTAAAGCCTGCGTGGAGAAGTTCTCCATACCTGTATGCAGACTAAAGGAAACAAAAGGACAGAAACTCGCTAAAGTTTCAGGCAGACCTGGCGGGCTCAGGGTCGCCTCGCTCGGCGAGGAAGAATGACGGAAGCGGCCGTCTCGACATCTCGCCTGATTCAGCCTGTTTCCAGCAGGACGTCTCCCAGCTTCCCTGGCCCAAGTGCTCCAGTCCCAACGCAGACAGCAGGGCGACTCCCCTCTCCGCACACCAGCCAATCACACAGCTGCACTCCTCCACTAGCTCCGCCCTCAGTCTGGTTACTTACTACGGTGCCGGGCAGACCTGGTTGCCCCGGTATGCCATCGTTGCCAGGGATACCCTGAAAGAAGGAACTGAGGTTCAACTGGTTTAGCCTGCGGGCACAATGTGGGCACAGCGTTTGCCAGCGCAGCTGCGTGTGGGTCCACCTTGGCACCTCTCCTGGTAATTCTCCGGGCCTGCGACAGCCTTAGCCTTGGAGGTTTAATCATTTTAATGCATTTTTGCCATTTCTACGAATCGTTTAACAAGTTAAAACAGAATACCAGGTTAAAGACAGAGCAAGGCTCACTGTGTGGAGGAAAAAAAAAAATTCTTTAATGACTACAAATCCCAGAAATCTTTGCAACTGAACGTTCGGCTCATCAGCAAAAGGAAGGGTGTTGCTGGGATGCGGCAACTTCCCCCACGTTAGAGCCTTTAAATTTGGCCGCATAAGAAATCTCAGACCCTCACAGTGAGCTCTACTTCTTCTTTAAAAGAGAAATCTCTCCCCCAAGGTGGAGTTCTCTTATTTTAGCTTGGCTTTTATGTTCTGTTTCTGATGCTAGATTTGGCTTTTACTCTTTTAACTCAATCATTTTCAAATTTGAATGATAAACAGATCTATAATATTTGAGTTGTAGATTTAAAACACATTTATCTATTTATTTGTAATCTTCTTGCAGGACATTTAGCCGCAGTGCCGCTGGAGTAAAGCTAAGCCCCTTTGACGGCTGTTTCCGTACCTGCCTGGCAGCAGCGGCCCCCAGGGGACAGGGCAACACGGGAGAGACTTCCAGGTCGAAAACACGCCAAGGCAAAGCAGGAAGCTGTCCAGGCCCATCCGGCTCGGACGAAGCGGCACCGACATGCAAGAGCTCCTCCAATCGGAGCCTGCCGCCACGGTGATGTCATCACCGGGTCCCCCCGCGTCAGCACCGGGTGCCGCCGACCCTCCCAAGCGCTCGCAAGCGTTAGTGGCAACAAAGGTTTTAACAGGATTTACTTGCGCATGTTAAATAAGCAAATAAGAAGGTAATCGAACAGTAAGCGTTTTGCGTTACATTAAATGAACACCTAGTTAAAATGTACTTTTAAAAAAATATACATTATTTCACATCTACATTACAGTTTAAAGTCACACAGTACTTTTGCTTCACCTGCATTAATTATTTTTGCTGTGTTGGCTTTTATGTGAAAATAAAATGTTTTTTATTTTCATTGCGGAAGTTGGTTGCAGCAAGAACCCACAGTTGCCCAAGCGCCCCGAATGAAGCCGGGGGGAGGGGGGCAGGAGGGGGTTGGAGGGGGCCGGGTGAAGGGGGTTGCACTAGATATGCTGTATCTCATTTGTGCAGCCTTACCTGAGGTCCTGGAATACCCATGAACCCCTGGGGCCCAGGAGGACCAGGGGGGCCAGGAGGTCCTGGGGGTCCCTGTGACACAAACCACATTCAGAACCAGTTAGATGCACCTTGACCCAGACAGCAAAGCCAGGAGGAAGCCAGAGAGAGCTTCAAAGCCACCTTGGTGGGAGATGGGAAGACAGAGGGCAGCAGAGGAGCAGAGAGGGAACAAACACATGACTGCTTGCATGCATTTTAAATAAATAAAATTGCATAATTTTTTATATAAAAATGAGAGATTGGACCTGAGGACCAGGCTGCCACAAATTCATGCCCACGGTACCAGGGGCGCCCTGCAAGGGGAGACGAATCAAACTCAGAGCAGCTTCAGGCTGCATGAAAGTGTGTGTGTGCGTGTGTGTGTGTGAGTTGTTACTTACAGGTCCTCCCGTGCCCATGAAGCTTGACGGGATGCAGTTGCATTCCCCTGGTTCGCCCTGAAAAGCAGAGACTAACATCACACCGGCGCCCCCAGTCTATCGGGAGCAGGAGTGTTAGACGCTGGCTGCACCCTGGAGCTGCAGCCTCACTCGGGCCTCCATCTACTCGCGCTCTTCTCCCCCGCCTCCATGGCACGCCTACCTTGTCCCCCTTGGTGCCCTTTGTCCCCTGAAACACAGAGGACACGGTGCGTGAGCATCACTGCAGGACCGGAAGGGCAGGCCCGGCAAGCCGAGAGCAGAGACGGTGATACGGGCTGGGGCGGCTGTTGCATCCTGTACAAAGTTCTTAAGCTGCCTGCGTGTCGCCCAGATGGACTTCTGAACCAGTAACAATAATAAAATACATTTTAAACCTCAGGAACCGCAACAGAATTTGACAAACTTTATTGATAGGGGTCAACGTCAGAGCGATGTGAGCAGGGAGAGAAAGCGAACAGCAGCAGCGGAGAGGAGCGGAGAAGAAGGGGCGGAGCCCGAGCGCCGTCACTCACTAGCTGTCCGTCCTGGCCGGGGATACCGGGTGATCCGGGGAGTCCGGGCCTTCCCTGGAGTGCACACAGAGAACGGTCAGTGCTAACACACACACACGCACATACAAAAACATCCTGACACCTTTACACTCGAGCTTACGGGGGTTCCAGGCGCTCCTACTCCCTGGGGCCCCTGGGGTCCCGGAGGACCCCTCTCTCCTTGTGGGCCCTAGGGAGGGACAGAAAGGACAGAAAGACGTTACGCAGGACACCGAACCGCGTGCGTGCAGCGTGGCGGCACCGAGAGGAGCCGAAGTTCACTGCCACCTACCCTTGGTCCTTTGGGTCCCATTAGTCCAGGAGGACCATCCTTCCCTGGTGGCCCCTGTGCCAGTGAACAGAAGGTCAGTGAGCCAGTCAGAAGGGCTCTTATTCCAGGTGCCATCATAACTGTCAACTAATATCATGTGCTCAAGCAAACAAGGAGCATTTTGTTTCCTCAGAAATTTCTTCACAAATAAGACACCCAACACGGACGCATGAACACGCGTGCTGAAGCGTCCGGTGAGGCAGTTATAAACTGATGCATCGCTCATGCTTTATTGTTTATGGAGTGCAGTCATGGAGAAAGCTGGGAGAGGAGTTGGCCTGGTGTATCTGCAGGGCTTACAGCAACTCCAGGTAATCCCGCTGGACCGTCTTCTCCCTGGGCAAGAAAGAGTACGAGCATGAGTCATTCTCCAGCACACATTGACACACACATTTACGCACCAGGTTACCAACCCCCCCCACAGGGAACAACCTCTACATCCAGAAAGAGATCTCAGATATTTTGAGCCTGGTGTTTCGTGCCTGGTTTCCCTCTCAAGCAGCAGTAGGGCTCACTGCTTTTTATACCATGTGCTAAAAGCCTGGTACTCCCACAACACCTTTCTCTTCCACATCTAACACAGAGTTCTGACCCATCATCAACCCTCTCAGATGGTCAGAATTTTTTCGGAGACAAGCACGACGACACCCTCCGACATGTGGAAGGGACATTCTCTGGGACCGCCATCGGCGTGGGAAGACTGCTCAGAGGTTATTGCGTGGAAGTAGAGTTTGCAGGTGACAGAGAGAATTATCTTGCTGCCACCTTCACAGTGGAAACACATTTGTGGGTGGTCTGATGCCTCATGACCAAGATGCTATGGGTTCAAGTCCCAGGAGGAGCCATGCTGTTCACTTGTGTCAAAATGGTCAAATTGACCATCTCCATTGAAGTTTGCTAAGTGAATAAAGTAAAAACTCATGAGTGTGAAGTTTACCTGAGGTCCTTGAGCTCCTACTCCTGGAGGTCCTGGTTCACCCTGGCAGGAACACAGAATGCCAGGTCAACTTTGAATGCTCCACAACAGGCCATGGTTTCCCACAGACCTCATGCTCTCTGCACTGTGTCTCTACCATAAGCCTGAATCCATCAGGGCCAGGAATAGATGTCACAGAGAACATATGTCTATTTAATAAATATCTACCAACAGTATCCATATAATTCAACAAAGATCTAACCCAAAACCTCGTGGTCAGATATCAACATCGACAGGACATACTCGAACAAACTCACGGGCTTTTTTTGTTGTCATCTTTACTCAACCATCTTCTGGCAGATCCACTCAAACAATAACCTTCCGGTTTGCTCACCTGCCTTCCTTTAGGTCCTGGGAGTCCACGTGGGCCCTGGAGACCGGGAGCACCCTGGGAAGAGAAGTGGGTAAAATCAGAATACAGTAACCTTAAATAGTAGATCCATGTACAGTAAGAGAGAGATGAGCTGTTGATGTTTCAGGTCCTTTGAGTCCTCCTAGATGAACACTCTAATTGCAAACAACTATGAACAGCCCATCTAGAAAGATTTCATACCATCTCAAAGTGGTAGAGGGTTTTGTGGGTACAAGCAGCAGGACTCACGTGTTTTCCAGGAGATCCTACTCCAGGTTGGCCGGAATCGCCCTTCTCACCCTTTGGTCCCGGCAAACTTGCTACACCTGTCAGTCCCTCCGGGAGAGATGGACAGCTGTCGCAGGCATCTCCCTTCAGAAACATGAACACACACAATCTTGACAATGAAGAAAGACACAGAGAAACACACAGATACACACACATACAGCAGGAGCCACAGGAATGCCTCACCTTTTGTCCCTTGAGTCCGACTTGGCCATCCCTTCCTGGCACTCCAGGAAGCCCTGGGATCCCAGGACCACCCTGCATACCCTGGTCCCCCTGTAGACACACCCATTACTTCGAAGCCTCTCACTCCCATTCTACCCACAATCCCCTAACCCCAAACCATCTGGGTGCCTGAATGTGTCATGAGAAGTTCTGAAACCTCCAGACAGCAGGAAGCCAGGCTTTGGAAAATGGATCTCTAGTCTGTTTTATTTAAAAAAAAGCAATTTTTAATGAGCACAAAGGTCAAATTATGATGAGTTTTAGATGCCATTGATTCAAATGAGCTTGTTTTACAGGCTACAAAAAGATTCACGTTGATCTTCATATTGTGGCCATGGAAGGAACCCACCTTGTCTCCTTTAGCACCTGTTATCCCAGGTTTGCCCTGTGTAGACAGAGACACAGTGAGAGAGACCAAGGGACATGCAGGTAAAGAAGAGCCCAGCACCAGGTTCATTCCCACCAGCGTACCTGCCCACAGGTAAGAAACACCCTGTCCATGTATAAATAGACCACGACTCCTATCCATGGTGCAATGAACATAACTGATATATGGTTGCAATGCATGATGGGATTTTTTAAAGTATAAACAATAGTCCTCAAATGCCCTGGAATAAGGACCACAGACGGCTCAAGATGGCCCTGATAAACCTGTGCATTTGTAACACCTCACCTGTTTTCCCTCCACACCCACACCTGGGGGGCCTGGAGGCCCAGGGGGTCCTTGGGGTCCTGGGGGACCAGAGTCGCCAGGCACCTTGATCACAGATGGGGCTCCCACTTCAGCAAATTCCACTTGGCACGGACCACAGGGCTCCCCCTGGGAAGGACTCACCATCAGAGAGAGTGGACACACACACACACACACACACACACACACACACACACACACACACACACGTCACTGTTCTGATGCTCTTCCTACCTTTTCTCCCTTGGTCCCCGGAACCCCTAGACCAGGATCTCCCTAAAAAACAACAAACCACAAAGACCAAATGAACAGGTTCTCTTACAGCACCACAGCAGCTCAGCTTTGAGGAGGGGAAAATAGCAAAAAGGTGTTTCACCGACAATTAGTTCTGCCCTCTCAGCACCTTCCAGGCTGCAGCTCAACTACAGCTCTTGAAAAATTAATTCCTTCATATTTCTCTCATTCTTATTAATTTTCAGCTTCTTAGCCCCCTTTTCACCTGCAGATTTTCCAGGGGGACTTACTCCAGCAGAAAGGAACCCTGATTCCGTCTCTGGCCACTTTCACAGGTGAGAGGTCAAGAGCCCCCATTTTTAGGTCCAGAAAACTTCAATAGGTGTTTGAGCAAGAGCCTGGATTTTATGTACATCTGATATTATCTGAATGTCATATTAAAAAGAAAGTTTTCCTGGCAGTAGAACAATTTCATACCCTGACCTCACCTTTGAGCCTTTGGGCCCCTCGCGACCAGGTGGCCCCCTTGAGCCCTGCTTGCCCTGTAGGAAAGATGACCAGATTTGACAGGTTTCTGCACAGGTTGTCTCACTGGGGAGTCGTGTTCCCGGAAGGTTTACTCACCGTTTGTCCATCGGAGCCCTTGTTGCCGGGGTTACCCTGAGAAGTGAGACAGGAGACCCTGGGTATTACCAAAGTTGTGGGTGGGCCACACCTACCTCCATCAACCCCCGCCCCCCATCCTATCAGTCTAAGCGGCAAGGTTTTGCAACACAGAGGAAGGGCACACATACAGCTCCCCGTCTGCTCACGAGAAGGCGTGGAGATGCCGGATGCTGCGCCCCAGAGCTCTCCTTTCACTCGGAGGAGTTCATCAAGCCTCTCTCATGAACGTGTTGCATCTAAAGCTAACACTCACCTTCTCCCCTTTGAGGCCGGTCAGTCCGACAGCTCCAGGTTCACCCTGCACAAGAACCAGAGATGTTTCAGTCACAGACACCAGGGAAGACATCTTCATCTGTGGCTGTGTTTGGTGAACGTGGGGTGGTACAGTAATGTGGCTGGTGCTTGGATGCACATTCCTCACCTCCTCGCCCTTTTCGCCCTTCTGCCCCTGCTTGGATTCCGTAACCTTGAGGCCGGCAGGGTCATTCCCCAGAGTGGGGCACATGGTGCACGGCTCTCCCTGTGAGTTGCGATACGGAGTCAACCAGACGTAACCAGAAGCATCTTCCCACAACAGCTTGTGAATTTAATGCATGCACAATCCAGATAGTTCCAAAAGTCTGACTCACTTTTTCCCCCTTGACCCCGCTTGAACCGGGTTCCCCCTGTGGGCGTTACAAGAAAGACCAACGATGAGCAATGAGCGGCGGACATGAGAGCAGAGGCAACATTGCAGCCTCGGCCACTCGGTGCCCTCAAACAGCCTCCCTTTCAGACGGTCAACGCACTGAGGACAAGGAGTCGCGTCCGCGACACAATTCTGGATCGTTCTGTGTGACCGAGCTAACAAAGACCAAAGAAGCGTGCAGAGCCAAAGACCCCACCTTCTCGCCCAGCTTCCCGTCCAGGCCCGGCAAGCCCTGCAGGAGAGAGAGGAGTCACAGCGTTACGGCGCACGGTCTTTGTGTTTAGGTCAGATTAAAGCTCCTGGGATGTATTCTTCTTCTCCCGCATCCCCTGGTCCATGAAACTAGGTATGATGGATGGAGTCTGGCATTATTGGAAATCGTTACGAGGCAAAAGCACACAAGGTTTTATGGAGTGCGTTTAACTGTCTCACTCCGCAGAATTTATTCCCTCGCGCGAGGCGAGGCGAGGCGAGGCGAGGCGAGTTCGGGCAAATGGGCGGCATGACAGCGGAGGGAAATGCGCGGATTATGCTGTGAAGATTTCATTTGGGCCCTTCCAGAAACTGCTGATTGTGACAGAGGAAGAGGAAAACGGCCCCCTGCTTAACAGCAGAAATCTTCCAGCTCATTTTGCTCCCCCTCCGAAGCTGCGGGGCCGGGGAATGGGAGCAGACAGCTTTGCTGGGAGGGGAAGCTGAGCGACATTTGCTTATTGTTCTCAGCGGAGGCTGCGCCGCACAGCGCAATTGCTGCGTTTAGGGGTTTCTAAAGAACAAACAGCTGCGGCAATCCTGACAAACCTCCATTTTCGGGCCCTGAAGTGACATCTGATTATAGCTACAAAGCTCGAGATATTGTGCAGCAGTTTAGATGAGATGCCGGCAGCACTGCATTGTCTGTACGGATGTGCACTCACCTGTGGTCCTGGTTCTCCTAATCCTGGGTCTCCAGGCTCTCCTTTGGGACCTTGCTTGCCTTGGAGAACCACGGCGTTCCCCAGGTCAACAGGCAACGTGGGGCAAACCTCGCACGGCTCCCCCTAGAGGAGGAACACACACACAGCCTTACAAACACAAAACCACGAGGCATCACACACCCCGTGCTACATTATAAAAGCGTGAAACATGCAGTGGGGGGTGAAATCAGTGTGAGAAACATGCAGGGGTGGCGAGGAGGGACGGGCCTCCGTCTTGTTTCCCTGTGGAGTCCAGGTTCCTGTGGCCAGGGTCAGAGAAGCCTGCGAATCAGGCCTCAAACCCCCTGCGGGACACAAAACTGACCACGGCCGGGTCCTGACTTACCTTCTCTCCCTTGCCCCCCCCCGGGCCCCTGGGACCCTGCAGACACACAAATGGGGAGAAGAAGCTCTCATCAGCACAATGCCTTAACCACTGTGTGGCCTGCTGACAGGGGACCCGCTCAGCCGTATTTCTTTGCAGGCCAGAAAAGAGATGAGTTTTTTTTGCCTGCCGCTTGATCGATGACGCTCGCTTTAAGATGACACCAGATATATTCTTTGAAGGTAGAGAGTTGCTGTTAAGATCAAAGAAGCAAAATGAGTTCATAAACAAGGTTTGCAAACTTACAGGGTCGCCAGGCTCGCCGTCTTTGCCAGGCATCCCTGAATCCCCCTGGAGAAGAGATGGGATCAGATAACAGCATCTTCTGCCGGCTTCAAAGAATTTCAGCAGTGCTTAATGCCACAGAACATGACAGTTGTATTAAACTCTCTCATTTTCACACATTCTATGTGGAGCAACTGTTTTTCGGCGCAGATTTCACACTTGAGCATCCGCTCCAGCCCGCCTCCTCTCACCTTATCGCCCTTCGATCCAGGAGGTCCTCCTGGGTTTCCCTGGAAACAGAAGAGCCGTGTTATTATAATATCCTCCTCACACACGGGGATGAGGAGTGATTTCTTCACTCTCTCCCGAAGCCAAACCCCCTCCCTGGTGACACGTTGCCAACATTTTCCTGGGTTTGCTGAAAAGAATAAATAAATAAGAAATGGAGCCTTTAAAGGCTTTGCCCAACATCTGCCAAATCAAACCCATTAACACACCGTCGGTGGCAGATCTGCTATACGGTAACCGGTCCTGAGAAGGAGGACTTACTTCCTCTTACGATGACAAAAAGACGTCATCCAAACTACTAAGTGCGGCCAAAAGCGTGAAGGGGAGCAGCAAGTCACAGACAAATGTTCTCCAAAAGGAAACAAGGAACACATCGCTTCATCTCTGAGAGGAGGAAAACTCAATGCTGTTTATTCCGATGGACATGTGCCCTCACAGGGATCTACTGTGGTCGTGTGGTTCCTTCACAGCCGGCACAGGACCACACCGGGGCTGCTGGACAGCAGGTAGACAGAAGCGGCTTCCTGACTGACCTTGGGTTCAACCCTGCCACATAAATGATCTCCTTATTTTGTTCAAAAATGTTTCTTTTTTTTCTGATTCTGCGGAAACATGTACTCAGAGGTGGCCTCACATCGTCCTCCTCATTCACAACTCTTACTTCTTTATGTTGGTTGCCTGATTAGAAAAGATAGCTGAGGATTATAGCTGAGGTGCAGAGCTCCATACTCACAGGTGGGCCCGACTTCCCGATGCCCGGCAACCCGGGGAGTCCCGGAGGGCCAGGTTCCCCTGCCAGCCCTTCTGGTCCAACCATTCCTGGGCTGCCCTGCAGGCAAGAGAAGTGCCGTGACTGACTAGACTCCATCCTTGTCCAATTTCAGTCAGGTAACGTCCTTGGATCACGACCTTGTGCTCTCTACATTGCTGCTTTCTATTATCCTTGCAAACACACAGATGGATGCCGGTGAACTTGAGCCTGATAGAGGGGTGAACAGACATGCTGGCTCACCTTCTGTCCCTTGGGGCCCACCACGCATACGGAACCGGCTCGGCCCTGCAGCCGGGGAAGAGGGAGACAAAGAGAGGCGAGAAGACATCACGGATTGGCTCCCTGGCACCTGCCTGAAGCCAGAACTCTGGCAGAACTATACCGCCTCCATAAGGTCTCCAGCGAGGTCACCAGGAAGACCAAAGCAGCTCTACTTTAACGGCAAAAAAAATCCTGTTTGAACTTCCAAAACGCTCCATAACACTGTTTATCCTCACAGTTGGCACTGGGAAAACACGTCGATGGGAGTTTTTTTAAAAAAGCGAATGTCACAATGACCCAACCTTGAGCGTTAAGAGAACTCAAACTAAGTGAATTTCTTTATCGCTCCCATTCAAAGTCCTCCAAGCGTTTGCATAATCTCAGGCTGAAAGTGGAGATTAAAGCATTTAAATCTGCTTTAATAACATATCTCCTTTCCATTTAGGGCCATCAGCGCTGCAGTATCGATTGCTTCTGCTTTGTTAGTCTCCTTTAATCTATAGGGCATTAGGCGGCTCAGCACCCTGAGATAACCAGAAGAATATCTGGCAGGGCCGGTTATCGGGCTCACAGGCTAATTCTTCATCGCTCATTTAAACAGTGCGGAAGGGCTGAAGTGTCGACAGCGACTGCTGGATCTCTCACTTACGTCTTTCCCGGGGACCCCGGAGATGCCTTGAAGGCCAGGTTCCCCCTTCTGCCCCTTTAGACCCTGCAGTTTGCGTGGACGAGAGATGAGAGAGAGACAAGGGATACGATGAGCTCAGGTGGCCGAATTCAACTGGAAATCTCAGAAATCTTGTGAGGAATGGAAACGGAGCCGTCTGTACCTTCTGCCCAACTCCGTCTCCCCAGTTCCCAGGCTGCCCCTGAAACGAAAACCAGATGGGAAGGACCAATCGATCAGTCAGAATTCTGCAGAGGTTCTCCGCCAGAGCGTGTTCAACCAGTGCATCGATCACACAAAGGAGTCCACGGCGGTCGATGGGACTGCGCACTTGGAGCACTCACTCACCGGCTCGCCTTTGACACCCTTCTCTCCTTTGGGCCCCTCGGCACACTGCAACACAAGACACCTGTGACTGGACCCCCCTGGACAGTGCAGTGCACTACCAAACCATCAGGCTCTTCCTCCTGTTTAGCCTCAACTGAAAGCTTCTTTCTAGACTTTCCAAGTTTTGAACATTTAGCTGGCAGAGACTTTTGCCTTCCAGTTTCAACAGGCCAGGATGGCCAACTTTGGTAGGTGCAGCTGCAGGCCTCTGAGTTGCCTTGACAAAGCGTTCAGATGTTGAGCCGCTGTGACTGGTTCCCATGCAAACAAGGTACTAAAGGGATCTTCTACTGTGTGCAACGTCACAACTCCTGAGCGCCAAGGCTGTGGACCCACCACCCATTTGACCATCCCTCCTGAACAAAAACCAATTTGTGCCAGAATGCCAGGTTCCAGAGAGGGTTACTTACAGAGCCAGGGGTTCCGCTACCAGTGCAGTCCAAACCCTGAAACATTGACATGTGGTCAGGAACAACTTCTTGTTCCCTCACAATTCACTTTAGAGACACAATCAATAAAAAGAGCCTGGAGCTCAGTAGAGAAACTAACCTAGTTCGAACAGTAAGTATGGATCTCTAGGCCTCAGTAGAGGAACTAGCCCATGTTTATGGTGACTATCAATCTGTGGGCCTTGGGAGAGGAACTCCCAGGATGAGGAAGGATACGTGACTCTCGTGAGACAAAATAGCCACGTTTTCGTAATGACTCTAGGTCAGAGTAGATGAAAAAGCCTGGTTCTCACGATGAGTGTGGATCTTGGGGTCTTAGTAGAAGAATGAACCCAGTTCTCCTGATCAACACAAATCCCTGGGACTCAGTAGAGGAATTTACTCAGTTCTCATTACCTTCTCATTCTGCGTGTTTTGCTGTGCAAAGCAAGGCTCTGGGTTCTAAACTGAGCATCTACCCGACCTAGTGGCTGTTTGTATATTATAAGGTGGTTAAAAAAAATTAAATCTGTCCATGGCATTAAGCGGGTGAAGCGCATAAACCAATCAAATGTAACCAATAATCTGGCTACAGACAGGGGTACAGTAGGGGTGGGAGCACACACACCCTCCAGACACACTCCCTTACCCGATCTCCCTTCTCCCCCTTGATGCCAGGCTGCCTTGTCTCTCCTTGAGCAGTCTGGAACACAAGCACATACACAGCATTACCTAGAAACCAACAGCTATGAAACTAGGTCCATAAACAAACAAACACACACACGCACACGCGTGCACATCTGCTCACAAATGCTTCCAAAGGAAATAACCAGATTGGTTTAACAGGAGTCACTTAATAATGTGGAATAAAGTATAACAAAGGCTGTGGACTCATGCTTGATTTATAGGTGATAAATAAGCGCAGAAGGAGTCCCACAAACATCTGCCCCGGTTCAGTCACGAGGATGTCCCTCATATCCAGACAGCACGGTATTTTATCGAGGAAAACATCCTGACATTTAATGCTTAAACATGATTTAAGCAAATCTCAGTGGTCAGTTGAGCCAATTCACAGGACACGGTGTTGATGTGTGTTTGAAGCAGCGGGGTTTTTCACACTCAAGACCCCGCGGTGGAGTTCTGGATTTGGAAAAGCGGCCACTGCTGAGTCCGTTTGCCTGGACGGGTGCTGCTTCTCCCCCAACCGACAGCTGCTACGTGAAGGGAGATCACGCCGAGGGCACCCGCGCTCTGCGTGTCCCGTTGCGGCCATCCCAGCGGTACCCACGATTCCTCAAGGTCCCTGTCAGCAGCGACGGCCTCCTTGTTCTCACACGTTCTCTCCTGCTTCCTGGGTACTGCGTTCCCTCAAAGTAAATCATCCGCGGCATCGATGTAGCCGACGGGAATGTTCTGACATCGAAACGTGGGTAACAATAGATGCTGAGCTTACGCCCTGCGAGCTGCACCGCGATGATCATCGGTACATGAAATTGCTACTTCAAAATTCATCTGCATCTCCTCGGTCGCTACCGATTCCTCCGAGGCGCTACGTCATCGGCTTCAAGACCAAGCAGCACGTCGAGCTCTTCCAGGCAAGCGAGTCGTAAACACGAATTTTGGAGGAAGCGCGGTTTCTGAGCACGGTCGGCCCTCAGGTGACCAGATGCCGGGATGATGGGGGTTTATCTTTTCCAAATATTTTCCCAGAAGACAAAAGGGAAAAAGATGCGACGACTCATGTTATTCGACACAGACACGTTCGTTTTGATATTTGAAACGACTGACTCACATTGTGATGTTTTACCATAAAGATTTGGTGATGCACTGCCATCTTCCAGCTCCTATTTTTGTGCAATTTTATGTTGCGTTTTATTTAAGAGTGACGTATAACAAGGCTGCCATTACGCCACAATGGTTTATATGCTACACCGCAATGACCAGAACTCCCCATCCTTCCCTCTTGGTCCGGTTATATCAGGATGGCCTGCAGCCCCAACCCCCCCCCCCCGTGAAGCCAGAAGCTACTCTGGACCATGCGTGCGCGCGTTGGAGACAACTGCAGGTCTCTGTTTACGCCACTCGAGTGTGTTGGTCGCCAAAGTGCAAAGTCAGACATTTAGATCTCAAATCTAAACATCAAAGGGAGGAAACAAATGGAAGGAGCCTACTCACAAGTGGGTCCTCACTGAGCAGGACACAGCCAGTACACTGGCGGGGGCAGAAGGCGGGCAAGTAGAGGGGGGAAAAAATAATCACACAGTGTGTTAGTCCCCACAAAGGAATGCAGAGCAGCTGTGTTTAAGGTCCTCACGAAAATGATCTCATTCATCTATACGGGCTCTTGACACCGGCGTGTGTAGCACTGTGGGGAGGAAGCTGGGTTCGGAGGAACGCGTTGTGGGACAAATTTCACTCGACGGGCTTCAAGCACGCTTGTCCTGTGTGGTGCGGAGCCACCAGGGTCAGTACTATAAAAGATGCCCACTCTGCCAGGGAAGCCGGTGCCTCTGCGAAACGTAACCGCGGTATTGATAAAACGGATGTGAGCAGCACTGCGGTTGGAGCCACTGTGTTGTCTGTGAGGGTCCCGGGTTTGACTCTCGTGCTGCTGTCCCACGCTGAATTGCTACGGAGAAAAAAGCTGTATAAATAAGTAAATCATAGTAAGAACTTCAAAGAAGTCATCAGCTGAAGGAACGCGGAAATGTCTAATTGAAAAACAAACTCCACGATATGGTGGTGCAAACTAAGGGTGGCGCCTCACGCTGCTGTTGCACCTAACAGACAGCAGGTGGTAGCAAGACTCAAGAGGGAGGAGTTCCACGCTGCCCTGTGTGTGCAGCCAGGATGGAGGTACGGGGGGGGGTTGACACCCGTGTCCCCGGGAGGCGCTGCGTCCCCAGGACAGCGCGCTCTCGCCAAACGGCCGTGTGGGCAACTTCGAAACCTCCCAATTGAAAATCACTTACAGAAAGCTGCTGCTTTGGCAGAGGAGAGCAATTAAAACACAGTCTACCACCTCGCGTGTCAGAAAGGCTGCCTGAGAGTACAGTGTCGCTGTGAGCGAACGGAGGGAAAAGCGAAAAAGAAGCAAAAAACTGCTTGGCTTTACGTTCTGCGGCGCTCGTGTCAGCGGTTGGCTCGCAAAAGCTGCTTTTTTCACTCTTTTCTATGGCTTGCTCTCCTTTTTTTCCTGCCCCTTTTCTCTCAGGGTAGCTGAAGCTAATTACCCAAGTCGCATTTCCATCTCAAAGCCCACGACAAGCAGGCCGGCTCGACGCACGCCTCCCGCAACCTGCCGACCCCGAGTCTTCCTTTCACTCGACCGGATTCTCCGCTTGGTTCCACCGACGTTGCGGCCGGCGAGAGGGGTGTTTGACCCTCCTAGTGGAAAACATGCCAGCGTTTGTTCCAATGAACCTCCTTGCCAGATGCCTGGATATGAGCTTGAGATCCTCACCATCGGGGGCACTGGGGAAATCCGTACGGCACCAGTGACCAAGACCTGAACCCTCCTTAGCACGTTTTACTACTTTGTCTAGCTGACTTCTCCGCTGACCACGGAGAACATGTGGCCTTACAAACGGCACCGTCCAAAGCCCCCCCTGCCCGATGTTCTCCATCTTTCTCCTTTATTTTTCTGTAAGAATGCCAGGCACTGAAGAGCAGCTTACATTCCAAAAAGGGGGGGGGGTTGGGGTCTTTGAGACACGAACAACCCCTGTTGCCAGGAAAAAAAAAATAACTGGCTCATTTGAACATTTCCCTTTTGGAGAAGCGAAGAACAGTTGAGAGGTATTGTGCTGGGTTTAGACCCGTTTAGGGACAAAACTTGCAATTTCTCCTCAGTATGACAAAAAATGTGTCCATATAACTGGACAACGTAGAACTAGAGTAAACCATGCAGTATATACTCAACATCTTTATGAGCCCCCAGCTGTGCAGGTTCTGCCCCGGGTTCTATCAAGCTAGCTTTGATATGGTAAAAAATGGGATGTAAATGGGTAAATCACTGCAAGTAGCTTAGCGCTGCAAGGCGCTTTCAAAAAAAAAAAAGAATGCTGTCACGCGGCTTTCACTGCACCTTTGCGAACCCGATGAGAAGAAAAGAGGAGCGACAGCCTGCGACACGGATCCTATCCACCGTCAGGGACCCAAGGAGACGCGGAACAGCAGAGCGACAAACCGGAGGCCCACGTACTGTTTCGATAAACCCCACGAAAACCTTGACTCCTTCGCGAACCGTCTTGTGGCGGCAGAATGGAGGAGCCGGTGGATAGGAAGATAAGCGGAAGGTTGCAGGGTTACATCCCAGCAGAGGCACTGCGGCTGTACCCTTGGGCGAGGAACTGGACCTCGATCACCTTTGTAAAAGCCCGTTTATGTGAGCAGGATAGATGTACCTTTCCAGCGCTGTTAAGTCCCCCTGGTAAATTATGCAGTTAAAGGTCAGATGCTTCTTAGACGTCCCTCTGGTCCAATTAGTGGCACTTTGCCTAAAGAAAGGGGCCCGTTGGCTTCGAACCCTCGGGCTCACAGAGGGCCCGTTTATTCGGAGAGCTTGAAAGCGTCGGGACCCTTAATGGGATACAAGGGAGCGGCGCCTCGCACAAGTGTTCGCTTTCTGATTTAGATCAAGGTGGGCAGCATTCATAATTTAAATCAAACACGTGGGAGGCTTCCAGCTCCTAAAATAAACCTCACAAGCAAAGTTAGCGGAAGTCACGCGCTGGCTGCTGTAACTCGGCTTGCGGGCCATCGGGGGCACGGTGGGGTCTAGTGGGACCTTGAGGCTGGCGCGCTGCTACTTACTTTGTCCGACAGAGATCCAAAAATCCCCTGGGAGAGAAGGGAGAGAAAGAGCGATTATTATGAGTGTGAATTATTTATCTGGACCTGCAAGTTTCCGAGACTCACAAGCGAGCAGCTTCACGCCCACAGCGTCTCTCACACGGAAACGGTTGACTCAGCAGCTTCTGAACCGAACTGCGGCGGATCACTCACGCTAACACTCGTCACGGAGGAGTCTGGGTAATTACTCCACAAACCCACCCCCCCCCACTGCCACCAACCCCCCTTTGCGGCATGCCACTAACGTGCGCCGTTGCACAGCAGACTGCCGTAAACAAACACGTGGCACACGTGGCTCCCGCCGCTCGCTCTCAGTCTCATTAAAACACGCCGGTCAGGTCGGCAGGGGGGCAGTACAGTAGGGACGGCTGCACAACCCCCTTCCCGACCGAGAGGGGTGCACGAAGACGCTCCCCAGCTCCTCTTCCACGTCCGCGAAACCGCCGCGTTTGCAGAGCGTTGCGTCACCCAGGACTAGCGGCTGCTCGCCGGGGAGCCAGAAAAAAAAAACAACAATCAGGAAGGTGGTGTATGAGGGGAAAGAGAAGCAAAAAGCTGGGGAGGGGGGGTGGTTCAGCTGGGACAAGTAGTGCTGGACAGGGAATAGGGTCAAAGAAAGAGAGAAGCGAGAGAGAGGGAGAAAAAGAATTTTTGCATTTTGCACGGTGAGAGGGAAGTGATGTCCTGTCCAGACATGGGGGAGGAAGAAAAAACGGGAGCAGGAGAAAGAGAGAGAAAAAGACTGAGGGGCGGGAGGTAGACAGGTTAAACGCAGCGTGCTGGGACTGGAAGGACAGAGGAAGCAGACAGAATTTTTGTAAATGACTGTACGAGGAGAACGGCAGATAAAAGAGAGACAATATGTATGATAATATTTATTCTTCTGTTGCAGCCTGTCATGAAGAGAAACTCAGAACACGTTCGGGGGGTTACAGAAAGAACAGATGACAGACCATCTCATATAATACATATCTGCACAAGGCATTATTTTCTACAGATGGAACAACTAAGATGACAGGGACCAAAGTAAACAGCTAAATAAAGAGCTGCGTAAATATAAAAACAGGATCACAGGCAACATGTGTTACGAGGGGGACAACGGCGGGGAGGAAAACAAACACTCATAAAACCCTGGGATGAGCTACTGGGGCTGGACAGGTGAGGTGGGTGAGGCAGAAAAAAAAGGCAGCTTGACACCTGATCTCCATCTGCACCCTGAGGTCCAGGTTTTTGAGAGGTCTGGGAAAGACAGCCCCCCCCCCTCCCCGCACACAGCAGAGAAGTCAAACAGCAGAACTGGAGCAAATGTTCACGCTCGCACATGCCCACAACTACAAACAGCCCAAGGAGCTGTACTGTACCTTTACCGTAGTAAAACACTCCACTTCCCCCACAACGCACCTATGAACGCTGGATTTAAAGGCGCTGCAACAGACTGCGGGGAGTTTAAACAGACACACTTTTCATAAGCAATAAGTGACAATTTTAATTGTCTAGGAAGCCACTGTCACGGTTAACCATGTCATCAATTAAGAAAGCGACTGCCGTCTTGGCTGCAAATAACTTCATTAATGTTAGCGATGCTCCCGCTAATTTGAATTTGGAGCCTCGCGAAGAGGCAGAAGCGGGTGTGTCACGTACACGCGGACGCACACACAGCCATCCTTAAACTAATTACTCTGTTATGTGGCATTAATAGCCTCGTATCTGCAGGCCGCGAAAGTCTGCCTTCCGAAAACAAACAGCAAAGAAAGGGATCCAATTAGGATAAATCGGCTGCATCTGCGCATATACATTCGCCCGACTGAACGAGAGCGCCGGGACGCCGTAACGTGGCGGGACCAGCACACGCTACCGGCAGGGCAGGACATTCATCAAAGCCCTGTTGACATTTTTCTCCGCAGTGTTTAAACTGGCAATTGTCAACGGCTCACATTTCCATTTACGAAAGACCCGTCGTCGCCAGTGATCCGGGCAGTGCCGGGGGGGGGGGGGGGGGG
>UFQX01000384.1:224267-282950 GCA_900497675.1 Arapaima gigas | reverse complement strand
GGGGGGGGGGGGGGGGGGGGGGGGGGGGGGGGGGGGGGAATTGAGGCCACGTGCCGCCACACGGCTCTGGGGCCCGATGCCTGGCCACCCCCCGCTCCTGGAAGATGTTAGACTGCAGCGGGCGTGACTGTATTTACAGCAGATTTGCTGCAGACACCGACCAACGTGGCATCTAATAGAGCGTGGAGGAGAGGGGGCGGAGTCAGCAAAGCTGCTCCAAAAGGGGGTGGAGCCTGCACAGTCCATGCAAATGTTATTAATGTGTCTGGAGATCATCTTGTGCTCATTACACGTGCGGCAACGAACCGAATGAACTGAGCCTCACCTACCAGCGCAGTGACCGGAAGAAGGGTTTAGAGGTGGAGGTACTGCTGCTCTCAGTGAACTCACTGCTAAAGCTCTGAGATTTAGGAAAAGCTCAGCTTTCCTGGACAGAAGGAAAGAAGTAAGCAGATGTGCTGGTGGTGGGGAGCGGGGGAGGGAGGGGGGGTCAAAGGTCATCCCTGTGGTTGGAGACCCAGAAAAACATCTTAACAGCTCATCGGGAAGGCAAAGCTGCGAGAAGCTAAAGCTGCTCAGAGATCTGGAAGTGGCAAAGAAGACGACGAAGAGCCCGGAAGGTATGGAAAGAACATCATCTGCTTCCCGTGGACCCTTGGGTGCCGCCTGCAGCTGCTGGAACCATTAGTAGCAACATAGGACAACCTGCCCGCCCCTCGGCACCAGGGGACCGACCGGCAGCGAGCCAATCCACGTGGCACGTGACCCCACTGACCGGTACTGAGCCGCTGCATCCCAACCCGGCGACTCCCACTGCGGCCCCAATGCCACTCCTGCTGCGTCTGCCCGCGGCGTCGCGATTAGCGCAGCGTCAGATCGCGTCATTTAAACCGCTGCGTAGATGGCGCTGTGCAGCAGGCACCTTGCATCTCACAGCGTCTCCTGCCCGTTTAGACTAACAGGCCATAAGTGGGTTTAACAGGAGAAAAAGTGAGTGAAACTGCCGTTCAGAGAAATTAATCAACTCGATCCCTGGTCAGAATGGGGAGGCGCGTCCTCAAAATCCCCCCCTCCCCCCCTTGCCAGAGTGTGCTCTATTTCTGCCCGTTTCCTGTGGGGACGGGGGGGGGGGAACTTCACCCAGATGTGAGCACGTTTCAAACATCTGCATGCGTCACAGGGGAGGCTTGGGTCTCTCCTCTCTCTTTCCACCCACTTTCCTCTCTTAGTACGAATCCCTTCCTCTGCCCCCTTCACCTGTTTGTAGGGTTTTTACTTTGTGGCTCCACTGTCACCTGTGCACAGGTGCGGCAGCAGAATCTAGATGGACTCTTTTGGTAGGCGGGGTGTTCGGGATGCTCAGGTTACCTGGCCGTCAGGTGGCGAGATGATCTCCACCAGGTTGCCTCTGGGGCTCGTCTCAGCAGCTCGCCGGCTCTTGGGGGCGTCTGGTGGGCACTGTGAAGGTGGCGGGGGGTGTCAGGATCTGGCTTCTCTCCTTCTTAATGTCCCTCAATAATTTTACATATGTGCAGGAAAACCTCAGTCCTGTTTATAGTTCATTGCCTCTGTATCTACCTTTCGCTCAGTGTCTCTCTCACACACACACACACACACACACACACACACACACACACAGCCTCATCTCTTCCTCCACCTCCAACCAGATCCCTCTCTCCTTCACCCAGATGTCATCTTCTCTCATCCTGCTCTCTTCCCACTTTCTGTCACTCTTTTCTGCAGGTACTTTCAGACTCTCTCTCTCTCACAGACACACACACCTGAGATCAAAGGCGTCTTGGTGCTGAGGTCTGACACGAGCCGACGGTGCTTTAAGGTGAGGAATATATTCGGCTCCATCGCTGGAGACGGCATCGTGCCGAATCCAGGATCCGTACCACAGTACAACCATGTTCCACCCCCAGCTTGTCATTTCTACCCCGTGTTCAATTTGCCCCCGCAGCTCCTCGCTCAAAGCCGCCCACACGTGAACCCCGTGTTGATACAAGGCCTTTAGTCACACGCTCGCCTGGCTCAACATCTGCATCGGCGATCCGTGGCGCCCTTCAGTGCACCTTTGTCGTTCATATAAACAAACCTCTGTCTGAAAAGTACTCATCATTCTGGAACCCAGCACCGCCGTCCCAAAGGACAAACCTAACAGGAGCACGACAGTAAAATACGATTCCATGAGAGGTTACTGCATTCCCGTGAGGAGATGGGACTCTCTCCGCAATGAGGACGTTGGGAAAAGTTGGAGGAAAAAGAAGAAAACACTAGCAGTAAGCAGATGGATGGAAAGACACAGTGACAATGGACCCAACTGGAGGACGGAACTTTCTGGAAGGACCCAGTATGTAACATTAATAGCAGTAGTTGGTGCCACTACATTACTTTGGGACACAGCCTATGCTGTCAGAGTAAAGTTCCCATTGCGTTGTGTCAGTTTATAGCTGGAAGCCAGCAGTGGAACTGTAATGTCCACTCAGGCGTGGATGTGGATGATGATGTGCACTTCAGAGGTTGATGAGGGACACCTCTAGGGGGGAACATCTGTCTTTATGTGAGACTCAGTAAAACTGCTCTCTGCTCACACAGCAGGGAGGTTATGTGCCGTGTTACTGCAGTGTTACAGACGGGGCGACTCACTCGGGCCCCCGGGATCTCGCAGCAGGCCTCCTGGATGGCCAGGGAGGGGTCGCAGTAAAGCATCACCTGCTGGATATCCATCTGCAGGAAGGAAGGTGGGAAACACGAGAGAGCCCTTAAATCACCATTCAGCCCCAATGCGTCATCACCATATCTGCCCCCGAGCTGCTTTGCACAGCAGCTGTCTTAATCCCCGACCCCACCTGTAGCTTGTCTCCCTCCCTTGACCCCACCCACAGCACCTTCCCCTCCCTCCACCCCACCCACATCTCCTTTCCCTTTCCTTAACCACACTCACAACTAGTAGCCCTTCCCCGGCAACACCTACATCTTCTATCCTATACCACATACGAAACTCTTGCCTTTTTCTGGCCACACCCACCACCCATTACCCTTGACCACGCCCACAGCCCTACCTCCACGGCCGTCCCGTCCAGGGCCCGGACACCCAGCAGCGTGTGTCCTTGGGTGGTCACCGCCCCCCGAGGGCCCAGGGGTTTGGTCTCAATGGAGCTGCAGTCCACGTGCAGTGAAGCGACATCCTCCCGCACACTCAGCGCCACCTTGTGCCAGCGGAAGTCCAGCAGAGCCTGCACTCCCTCTCCGTCAAACACACAACCCGTGGGGCTGTCGCTGTCCTCGGCACCAGTGGCCCGTGCCCGCAGGACCAGGCTCCGCTCAGGCCCGTTCAGGTCCAGGGAGAACTAGAGGGATGGGGACGGGTGGAGGAGGAAAACATCAAGCAAAGTTCTCCACTGGTCCCAAACCAATTTCTGCTTGAAGCCTTGAGCTCCTGGATCAGCTACCAAGCCTGAACTTTGGTTTAAGAACGGCTGGAAAGTGCTGGAGACAGTGTAAGGGGTACCTGAGGATATCCCTGCTTGTCAGAGATCTGAAGTAGGTACACGTTATCCTTGATGGTCTTCTTCTTCAACAGCAAGGTGAAGACTAGTGTGAACTGCTCAGGAACCCCCCTGGGGAACACCTGACTGGACGGGTGAAATGAAAAGTCAAACATCAGTGATGTCCTCCACCACTCATTGCAGTGACCACCAATGCTCTTCTCCAATGTGACATGCATCAAATGCATGCACGCACATGGTAAATATCTCATCTCGCACACAGGACAGTTCAGAGTCACCTTTGGACCATGGGGGGGGGCATACACAAACATGAGGAGAACATGCCAACACCACACAGACAGAGCAGGATTTGAACCCACAGGCGACCAGCCCAAGTGCTGCGCGCTGTGCTACCAACACACAAACACAGACACAGTGGAGCCACAGTGTGACTGCAGATGGTGGACAAAGGACTCGAATGTACCTACAGTGACCACAAAATACAGACAGGCATTGTAACAGGATCTGCACACACACACACACACACACACACACACACACACACACACACACACACACACACACACAGCAGACTAAACAGTGCAGCTCTTTTGATGTGGCAATTGTGTGACGGTCAGCGTTCAGCTTCCTTCTCCAGATACACTTCATCAGATGTGTGTGTATGTGTGTGTGTGTGTGTGCGCGTGCGCGCGCGAGTGAGAAAGATGTCCTGAAACCCACTATTTCCAGTATGCTATTGCCAGATGTTCACACACACACACACACACACACACACACACACACACACACACACACACACACACAGGTCAGGTATAATCTGTCTACATCTGTTTTCCCTCTCAGCGCAAAGTGGGGGACAGTGATTCATGTCAGAGAGGCGGCACAGTGGAAACAGCAGCCCAGCTGCTGAGCTCCAGCCTCTCTGTGAAGGCCGTCCAGAACCCCAGACCCACAGCGTGGCGATAAGGAGGCAGTCTGTCTGTCTGTGTGTGTGTGTTGTGGGGGAGAGACCGCTGGAGCAGCACAGACAGGAAGGAAGTGGAACTACAAGTGACTCACTCCTGCACTCAGCTCCATATCCCCACTCATCTCCATTATCTCCTCACACACCACCTGCCGCTGCCATCACAAGCTCTGTGGACCGAGGCCCCTCCCACTAAGCAGCCATCCCTCTCAGGCAGGCGCCCCCCTGGCGTATCGCGGGCTACATTAACATTTACAGCCTGACCCCCCTGTCGACATGGAGCCTGACAAACAGCTCGGCCCCCAGGTCTCATCCCACATTTGCATAATCACACCGGAGAAGCAAGTTGCTCTGCCACACTGCCCCCATCTGGCCAAGACTCCTCCCCTGTCGCAACTCCAGGGCCTGATTGGATAACAGATGTGACGGAAAGCTGTCACTGAAGCATGTGTAGTGACACACACCTAAACCAGCCTTCTGGCAAACTTGCATCTGTAACATCGGTTGTGTTGATTATTCAGCTCCATTTCTGTGTTCTGATCATTTTTTCCCCATTTCTAATGACATATTTTAGCTTTTTAAGTTTTTTTTCATTTTCGTCTTTATCAGTCTGTGTGATTTTGTTTTAATCAAAAAACATACTAATATAGCAGCTGTTTCCCATTTCAGTTAAAATTACACTGAACAGACTTAGCAGGCGGTGAAAACGATCACTAAAAGCTTTGAATGAAGTGAAATACACAAGTGTGACATTCTGCATGTTTGCTGTGTTAAACTTTTCAGACCATTTCACTTCCGAACTCAAACACGCATTTAAATATTCTAATAAATACTTGTGTTGTCTGTATTATGTGTAAGTGCTGTGTCTATTCCTCTATCTCTCGATCTATTCATCCCTCTCTGTCTATCCAGCTGTCTATCTATCCATCTTTCTGCCTGCCTGCCTGTCTATTGGTCAGACAAGTATGCAAATTTTGTGCACACACAATGTGCTGTTTTACAGAGATGCTGTAAACATCTCTCCACCGGAAAAAGCCATTTCCTGGATCGGAACCTGGGCTTTTCTCAAACTGTCTTCACTCGACAACCTGAAGTCTCCCGGAAAAGAGGGCAGCAGAGAAATGCGTGATTTAAGGGAGCTGCGCAGGCGCTGAGAGGCAACGCTGAAGGAGCGCAGCCCTGGGGAGGCTCGACCCCGCTGGCGTCTGGCGAGGAGAGCAAACAGACGGCATGAGCAGTACATGCCCCCCAGCGGCATCGAGCATGTTTGAAGAGAGCTCAGCCACGCGTGTCGGCGGCGACCTTTACTCAGTCAACACCGGCGGAGCGACACGGCGGCCGACCGGCTCTGCGCCGCATCGCGCCTGGATCCGAAACGGGGCTACGACCATACAAGCGTGTTTGCTGAGGAGGAGCCGGGAGGAGACGTGTAGGAAGATGTCAAAGAGGCTTGATTGGCAACCCTGCACCTCAAAGTTTTTAGCATCCATCCACGGCAGCATGTGACCTAAACATCTCTGCAGTCTTTCTTCTCTTAGCTGTAGCTGCCACCTCACTTCTATGCCCAGGAGGACCCCCAGAGGTTTACTTTTCTCTGTTACCTTCTGGTTGGGAGGTTTTTGTTGTCCTCTCCTCAGCTGCCAACAGGTTTACTTTACATCAATCTAGCAGTACAGCTGTCACAGTCACTTTATGTGAAGCCAACACTTCATCCACAGACTTAGTTCACACGTTCCATCTGCTTCTGCTCATGTCTCCGGTCTGAAAGGACCGCTCTACCCAAATAAACGCAACGGCACAAAAGGGCAGCTGATGGTTTGTGCACGATGGCTGGGAGGAGGCGTCTTACTCGGTGGGTCGGACCAAGGGCACCTTCCCCAGGCGCAGAATGACGGGGCCGTGCTCGCTCCGTATCTTCTTCACTTCCGCCATCTTGAGCAGGGAGAAGCGCCGCACCACGTTGAAGCCTGCGGATACAACGTACGTCCAGCCAATCAGTTGTCGTCTTCTGCCATATTTGCATATTTACAGGCGCTGTGGTTAAGGAATCGGTGTAGAGCTAAACCGTGCAGTAATTTCCCTCTTGATAATTCATTTTTACTGCATCGCTTTAGTATTATTTCTTGGATCCTGACCAAGGGCACTAAAGCAGAAGTGGAATTAGCCATATCTCCCAAAATTATTTCATGCATTTGTTTAACCGCAATGATATATATGACTGTAAAATGTTAAAGTAGCGAAACAGACCGGCTGGTTATAAAGTGAGATGGCGATAGAAGCAGAAAGCCTGGTCTGTACCGGGGTAACTTAGCCGCGTTAAATGTGACATCGGTTGCTGTAACAAGGACAGCACCCGCTATTTAAACAATTCCTTAAATTCATTTAATTAAATTCCAGAAGAAATGGAGAAAGTTTGATGCAGGTCCAGACTTGTTGAAGTATCTTTTTTTTGGTGAAATTTGGACTAAATTCAGTCAAATTCAGACTAAATTCATCAAACAACCCGGTTGCCACAGTAACCTGTCCCCGACGACGCTGTACCTGTGATGTTGTGCCGGGCCGTCTGGGGAAACTTCCAGTCCTCCACCTGGAGGGCGGGGCATCGGACCCCTGCGGAACGGACACACACACACACACACACACACACACACACACACACGCAACAGTTACACACTAATACGTTCATAGTCATCCTTTCAATACAGGGTTTTTAAACTAAGCTACTTACACTGATTTACCGATCTATGCAGCTGGTATTTTTACTGGTATAATTTGGAATAAGATTCGAAGGTACTGGGGTGGGAACAGAGAGCTAAACCCAGGTCATCTGAGGTTCTGACTAAGACCCCACCTACTGCTCTTGAGTCATAACAGTTTTTTTGCCCCATGCAGGCTCCTTTCAGCCCTCAGAGAAGATGCTGTGTTGTTGTTCCATAAAATTCTACATGGGACAGGAGGACTTCATGGCAGGAACCAAGATGCTATTCCAGGCTCTGAAGAAAAGGAGATACAAGAGGAGCTTCCTCAGGCCTGACAAGAAGACATCCCAGAAGCGAGAAGAGGAGACAAATAGCATCCCTCTCATCTTAACCTATTTGCAGCTCAGTGGGGCAACTAACAACAAACTCAAACACGGCTTTCAGGACCTCGTCCAAAACAAGAACCTTCTGGAAGGACACAGCAATATCAGGAGAAATCAGAACCTGAGAGACCAGAGAACCTGATCTAGTGAAGATCACACAACCCCAACTCCGAGACAATGCCTGATCCACACACAAACTCTACAGGGGAAGTGGCAGTGAAGAGCAACAGAGGGACCTAAATGAAACCCCCCCACACCTCGACTAATGGAGAGGTCAAGTGTCAGGGACGCAGGGGGTAGAGCTTCTGAGGGTCGAGCTGTCCGTCACATGGTGGCCATCTCCTCATCTATCGCTTCGGTCAGGCTGAGGGGTGCCCAGAACCCCCCAGGCGTCGAGGCTGGGTTGGCGCTGCGGACCGGTCATAAAAACAACTCCGCCGAAGGAACACCTCTCCTTCCTTGTTATGAATAATTAATTCGTAATTAACTTGCAAATTATTCATCAACCATTAATTATTCATGCCCGAATCGTTGCTGCAGAATTGTTTTTGCATTGATTGATGACACCTTGTGTCCCGCACACGAGCCGCACATATACGCGGTGGAGGGGAAAAAAACCCACAAATTAGCATATTCATGAGCATCTGGGACGCACTGAGTCCGGATGGGGTTGTGTAAGGTGCCGGGTTTATGAACCAAGGAGCAGCAGGAGCACCTTAGGAGGAGGTGTGTCCACAGAAAGCCCCGTCGGCATCACTGGAAGATTTTCCTTGCCGGAGCCCCCTCTTCCCTCGCTTCCGGCGATGACGGGTCCCAGAGCGAAGCTCTTTGAAGTGGGCCAATTCCCTCAAAACTCGCTCAGTCTCTCCTGTTCAAAGGTGAGGGATTTAGGAGCAATGGGAAAGGGGGGGGGCTGTTTGGAAACTTGGACGCAGAACTTTGAGCGACTTTGAAGATGAGACTCGGCAGCGAACCCCGAACCCCGAACCTCTCGGACCGCCCTTGGGCAACCGCACCACGGCGGCGCAAGGAGACAGGCAGTTGAGCCTCAGCACGTCAACCCCCTACAAACAAAGCGGAGTCCTGCTCCAAATCCACCGCAGACTGGAACCCGTCGCTGTCTCCTGGCAGCTCTGTGCACCAAATCAGACCTGGAAGAGCAGGCGTGTGGCAGCGAGGGAGGGAGAGAATCCCGGTCTCCTGCCCGGTCGGGATTATAGCCCAGCATTCCAGGGTAATTGGACCAGGCTGTTTGAGACGAGCAGATCCTGCCGCCAGAGGCTTCGTCGCAGGACCTGGCCTGGCATCAACGGGACGCCTCGCTGCTGAGAATGATCTTCAAGTGGAGACATTCAGTGTGATGGGAGACAAGCTTTTCTGGCCACCATTCAGAAGATCTACAACACAAAGTTTGATTTGACCCCATAATGCTGCAGCTTCACCCACTTTCTCCTGTTTCTCCACAACAGACACTCACTGTCTCAAATCTGGCAAAGAAACGTCTTATTTAAAGTCCACAGACCACACCTGAAGTTCCCCCTATAAATATGAGTCTAAGTTTCTTCCTCTGGAAGAATAAACATTCGATCTGCATAAAAATTATACTGAGTTCTGGAATATCTGGACAGCTTTCAGGAACTTCTTGCTACACGAGCTCCTCTGTGAAAGACTGCAGCCTTCTGCCTTTGTGCTGATGTATTTACTGTTGCTCACTGATCCTGTCTTTACGTTGCCATGACCCAGAGCTCTTCTGTCATTCATTGATCAAAAAGGTGCTTCAGTGCATTGAGACTTTGGCTTCTTCTAGGGACCCGACAAATCCCATCCAAAGGGGCCCGGAGATGGTCGAGACACCTTGTGCCCAACCTCCAAGCCAACGATGGGGTGGCTCCCGTCTTGCGTCCAGCAACCCAAAGAGCAGCAGTGAGAGACAGAGGAGAACAGTGGCTCCTGATCTCAATGGTGAGGTTGAGTTGGTTGAGGCTGCAGTTCATTTCTTTCAAACCCTTCCCAGATCTGGGCTGGCATGCTGTAAGGAGCAGCTACAGGCGGACATGTTGTAGGATAAAATTAACGCTCCGAAAAAAAGGGGACGACCCACACGTCACTGGTGACTCCTGCTCTGAGGATCAGAGAAGAATTCCACCTGGGAGGAGCCGCCGAAGGGTTTCCTTAAAGGCCTGAGGGACAGCTTTTGTGGGGCATGTTGGAACTAGCTTGCAGACCTCAACCGCAGACCACAAGCTGGCAGCGTAAAGCCTCACCACACACTTACAGCCAGAGTGAAACCACCGCCGTCCCTTTGTGGAGCAGAACTCCTTCACAGAGGGGCTGGATATGGATGAGATGTTTCAAATCCCACACAAAATGTCACCTCAGAGCTTTGCCCTCCAAGCAAAAAATGGTCTAAGAGTTAAATCAGAGGTGTAAACCTCCCTGATCTGAACCGGAGCAAACGTGAGGAGAACTTCAACATTCAGAGGGGCGCGGACACAGAGCAGAAAAACCTACTGAACGTGAAGGTCATACCATACGAAAGAATGAGATATGTTTTAGAGCCGACCCGTCCCTGCGACCTGAAGCTATGAACCTGAAGTCCCCTGGTCAGAACCTACAGCGTGAGCAGGCCTGGTCCTCTTGAGGAACTGAGAAGCTTCTTACCTCCAGCAGATGCATGTGGACCTCCACTACTGGGGGCAACATTCAGCCATATGAGGAAGAGCAGTGCAGAGCCCCTGGGGGTCAACATGGCTGCCTCCGCAAGCCAAGGGCTTGGATCTCAGCTGGAGGAAACAGGGAAACACAACATCAGCTCGTCTCTGGGGTTTGATCATTTAACCAAAATTTCTCCTCAGATGGGAACAGAGGAGAAGAAAACCTGAGGGAGGGGAGCTCCCTGGATCTGCAAGGTATTTTTAAATAAATTGTGGTAAAAAAAGAGCTGTTCTGAGGCGAGCACATCTTCCCCAGCATGGAGGACGAAGCCAAACATTAAGACCAGGCTGCTGAAATGCATCTGACCTGAGTTTGACTATGATCTGCACACAGAGGCCCAGGGATGAACCTGGGTGTTTATCTGACACTTTTCACCAGGGTGAATTACTGTGTTAACCTCCTTACACTGATTTATCCATTTACACAGCAGGGTAATTTTTGGTTTTCAGGTTACGGTTTATAGATCAACCGTAGAGCTGAACTGCATGATGTTGAGGCCTTGTCTGAGCTGAAAACCCTCACCGGGGTCCAGCCCCACCTAGCCACAGTGATGACGACAACAGAGGTTGGACGTCTCTGGTGAAGTTGCAGCGTTGGGATTAAACTCATTTGTCTAGCAAGATCTTACACCGACCAGCCGCTCTTCACCCTGCAATTTTACTGTACATTCTAGAACAACGGCGGACTTCATCTCCAGATGGGGCGTCCCGTGGTCACGGAAATTGCATCGTTTTTCCATCAGAGCTCTTATTCCCAAATCGCGATGTTAATCGCTTTGAAATCTGGCCTGGATTTACCACAGACGCGGTTGGGGGTAAATGGGTGTTAAAGCAGGGGAGATGAATGTTGGAAGCTCCTTGAAGCACTAACAGAAGGTCCTCCAGTCTGAGAAACACTGTGAATCGCAAAGTTCCTCAAAGAGCTTCTCAGCCTCTCATACCACCAGGTGGGGGGTGGGTCAGCCTGGGTCAGCAGGTGTTGCTGGGCTTAGAGCTGCTGCCATGTTAGAAGAAGGTTGTTGATTCAAAGCCCATCTCTTACTGCAGGGCTCTCAGTCGAGGTCTTTACCCTGAATTCCCCACATAAACAGGTAAGTGAAAGCAAAAATACCCTGTTGTATAAATGAGTGAATGTGTGTAAAGTTGATGATGTCACCTGGGACAAATTAAGGTTAATAACAAATAAACATTAAAAGAACAGACTTAATAAAAGGTCATTTAAAAATAATAGTGTAAATAGATATAACAAATGTAAACATTTAGACAGATTGTACAATAAAAAGTAAAAAATGATGACTATAATAATCACTACGGAGGCGATTGTGTGCAGATGCTACAACAACACGAAGCCGGAAATCGATCGAACGATTCGTTCACAGGGCCCGAGGGAATGCTGGGAAAAGCGGACACCCGGATGGACCCCGGAGATGCTGCGCTGCCCACCGCAGTTCCGCGCTGCGCCACCAGGGGGAGCCGCCGCGCGCCACACCGCCGAGGACCTTTTCGCTTCCACAAAAGACCCCAAAAGTTTCTCTCGCGCTTTAAAAAGTCACAACGAGAAATTATGCAAAACCCCTTAAAACAGCAGTTTCACTGTCGCTCACGGATGCCAAAAAAATGAAAAAAACTGTTAACATTAGTTTTAAAAACTGTTTTTAAAAAGTTTCAGAAGAAATCATGTTCGTTCCAGTTCGGAACCACCGCGTTACTTATAATGGTTGAGCAGAAAAGGCGGCGCGTGCGCCCCCGTCTCCTCGCGCCCCCCCCCATTCCGTCTCCTCGCGCCCTTAACGACAAACGCTTGTTTTCCCACGAATGAAAATGCAAAAAACGGCGAACATTAGATTATTAAAAAAAAGACAAACGACCATTTGACTGTCGAATCTTAAACTCTTTTAAGCCGCTCCTGTTTTCCTTTTTTGAATAAAAAAAAAACGATGTGAGAAGCAGGAGATCTAGAGAACATCTGGAGAACATCCATGGGCCCCTCACTCAGTCACTGCCGATACAGCTGAGAGAATCACTCGTCACACACATCCATTCATCTGCTCATCCATACCTAGTCAGAGGGGTGAGTCCAGGTCCACTGTGTCCACATTAATCCCCAGTCTGCTGTCCCACCAGGCAGGAAGGTATCTGTTCAAATCCCACTTCAGGGATCTTCCTCCAATGAAACTTTTTAGAGAAGTTGAATCCAAAGTCCAGCTCCTCCTCCTCCTCTCTCCCTCTCTCTCTCTCTCTCTCTCTCTCTCTCTCTCTCTCTCTCCACACTCCTTTCCTCTCCCTTTTTGTCGGGGTGATCCAGAGAGCCGCGTGGTGACATCACCTGGTCTGCCTGTGGAAAGTGCCCTGCAGGAGATGTTTTCTTCCCCTCTTTTCCTCCCTCTTTCCTCCACTTTCCAACAAGTCCTGTTTCGTCTGCTGTGTTTCACAGTCACTCCGCAGTTGATGATCTCACATTTTTGCTGCCTAAAAACTGCAGATCTGGTCTAACTGCAGGTCAAGTCCAGCTCTGGCTCTAGTCCAACTGCAGATCAGGTTTAACCTGGCCTCGCGACATTGCAGCTTTACGGTGGGTCAGGACTAGTCAACTATGTTTTTAGTCTAACTGTAGGTGTGGTTTAAGAGAACTGATCTCACTGTAGGTCTTGCCTCACAGTAGAACTGGTCTATCTGCAGGTCAGGTCTACCCACAGGACTGATCTAACAGTAGAAGTGCACTAAAAAAGGAACTGGTTTAACTGCAGGTCTGGTCTAACAGAAGAATTGATCTAACTGTATGTCTGGTCTTACTGCAGGTCTGATCTAAGTGTAGTCTGGGTCCAAATACAGTTGGGGTCTAATTGTAGAACTGGTCCACAGGCCTAATCCCAGATCAAGTGTAACTCTGATGCCTTGCAGTCACTGCCACTCCCACAGACTCGGGTTCAACATGACCCAGCTGTGCCAGTTCTCCCAGTTGGTCTGCACCCTCTTCGGGCTCAACGATCTTCAGGTCGGTTGTAAAGTTCATCCAGCTGCTTGCAGGAAAGAACCGGAACTGAAGAGCGGAGTAATAAATCAGCTCGTGTTTAAATGGTCTGCGCCCGGCAGCGTCTGCGTGAAGCACAAGAACAAAACAAACAAACAAGCAAACACATAAATCCCAGAGTGCCGCGCTCTCAGTACCGTGGTACGCTCCGCTCGACGTGTTTCTGGATATTTCTTTCTACTGCTGTATTTGTTTGTTCATCGTTTCTGAGCTCCTGCCTCGTTCCAGAGAAGCGTCTGTTTAATGAACACGTGGGGCAGCTGGAGACACACACACACACACACACACACACACACACACGCAGAACCATCATCTGTGAGGCGCAGATGGAGATGCGTGTGATAATAACCTCAGCTTCATCTCCCGGCATCTGGCCTGACAGAGGCGCTAACTTGTGCTAATGTGGCCTGAGCTCGGTGCCGTGACCTCTGACCTTTTCACTTCATGTGGACCTGCGTACCTCTGGCCTGAGAAGGTTGCGTGAACCGTGTCGGTCTCGGCTGGACATTGAAGCAAATGAAATAATCATAACTGGAGATAAACTTAATCTTGTTTGGTAATAAACATAATAATAAACATCTGCTGCAGACAGATTTCAACGTGGAAGAATCATACTTTTCTGCTGAGCCCCCTCCTGCCCCCTGCCAGCGGGAGAACTTCTCTACGACTCATCCGACTTCCCTGCTTTAACCGCACCCCCCCAGCCGTTGTTCCGCAGCCCTTCCCCCCTCGCTCTCTGCCCACATTCTGCTGGAGCCCTGCGTCAACCTTGTACTTCGCCTAAGTTTGGTTTTGGGATGTTTGTGGCTTCGTGATGCAGCAGCATAAAAAGAGAAAATATGACGTAAATGCTGTGAGGGGGGCAGTTTCTATGGATGTACCAGTGATGGGAAACTTGTGCCGGGCGTGGGGGGGGGGGGTGTGGCCCTGTGTCGCGTGGCAGGCGCTGAACAACGTAGATGCTACCTTCAACCACCATCTTCAACCAAAGAAATACAGTGTAAAGCTAAATTAACCACACCCATTTACTCAAGCCCCGCCCGTGGACCATGCACCCTCACGATTGACACGCCCCCTTAAAGGGCCCTACGGCTCTCTGGCAGCGATGAGGAGTCGTGGTGCCTGAGGTGTGTGGCGAATCTGCTGTGTCCTGTGTTTCCATGGGAGGTCTTCTCTCCTGTCCTCCTGGAGGACCGCCTGCTAACAAGAACAACCTCACGGGGCCCAGTCCGGTCATCCTGACCACCCTCTCCACCCACCACCATTAACAGCCCACTGGGATCAGCATCTGATCCACCAGAAATGGGTTCAGATCCTTGCTCCCCCTCAGCTGAGTCATGGAAACCACAGCCACACGGTCAGGGAACTGAGGGATCGTCTTTCCACAGCTGAGCCTCAAATGAACAGTCGAGGAACAAAGGGACCCCTAACTACAGGACACACGTGCCTATGAAACCACGGTGGATCTCCCCGCCTCTCACGGACCACGTGGCCAACAGAGGGAGCGAGTCCTCACCGCCAGCCCGTCGGAGCCAATCAAAACACGGCGTGCTAACAGGAAACAGCAGTGGAAAAGCGGTGGGGGTTTGCGTTCAGGCAAATGGGACCTGAGTTGCGGTGTTTCGGACCGCTGCTGGGACCCTCAGAGTTGCCCGGTGATGCCACGGTAACCATAGCAACTGTTGTCGTGACAACAGCGGGTGTGTAGCGGACAGGTGGGTGGGTGTTAGGTGTTCACTTCGTGAGTGCTGGGGACTGTTCCGGAGCTCATTCCTGCACTAAAGTCACCATCGTCTTCCTCTTCTGTCCCGGAGTTGAGCAAACGGTCGGAATCCTTCTCAACAAAACGGCCTTTTTACAGCTTTCCCACTCGCAGCTTTTTTTTCCGACTCCCGTGTTTCAGCTCTTCCTCCACACGCTTGTTTGACAGCGAGGGATTTTAACTGCGGAAAATTTTGCCTGGCTGACCCCCCACACACACGCACACATACACACACACACACACACACACACACACACACACACACACACACACACACACACACAAGCTGTCCAATACAAAACCGGCACGATTCCAAGAAGGCAACAGGCGCCGCCTTTACTAACCTGCAGTACCCATCTGGACCACAGGGCTGCGCTGTCACCAAATTATGAGAAAAAACAGGATCTCTGCAGGGGGTCGTAATTATTGTTTCTGTCTTGCTCTTTGAAGTAGCCCCTTGGCCAGCTTGGGTCTGCCCCCCCCCCCCAACTACGGTGGCCGTGTCCCCTTCCTGTCCTCTTTCCTTGAAAAGACATGGTGAGTGTGATGCAGCGTGGGCTGCTGGAGTGAGGAGGTGGTCATCGAGGGACCTGCCATTCACTTGACACCCCACTGTGACCCTGCCCTCCTCCCACCCCCCACACTAGGTGCCTAGTGGGGGGTGGTCATGTTATGGCCGTGCAGTTTGGATCTTTCTAGAAGAACAATGCACCTGGAGAACATCAGAGGATAAAACAGTGGGGCCAAGTATAACCTGTAGCTGCAACACTCTCGCTGTGTCTTTGTGACACACACACACACACACACACACACACGATGAGCATTAATGCAAGACGCCCCCTGGTGGAGGAATCCAGAGTTACAAGATTATTACTTATTATCATCGTTATTCTGATTTTTCTGGCCATCTATGGTTTGTAGCCAAACTGAGATGTTGCTCCGTGGGAACCTGGCTCAGGTGGGGGCTGCGGCTCAAAGGGGCCGACACTACCGTGCTCTGTACCCTGCTGCGGTCACACAGCAGAGTACCGCGGTAACTGCGAGGCGCTGAGGGGCAGATGCAGAGAAGCGTGGTGCGAAACTGGATGGCAGATCAGAAAGCAGAGCTCTGGGATGTGCTCTTCACAGCACTCGAGCACCTCTCTACTCTCTTGCTTTAAAATGTCATATAGTTTCGTCAGGGGCTTCCAATTACATCCCCCCACCCACCCACACACACACGCACACACACACACACACACACACACACACACACACACACACACACACACACGTGCGCAGGCAGGGGATGGAGAAAGGACTCTGTTCCCTCTCTGTGTGACACAGCCTTTCAAGCCCGTGTTGTTTTGACATCAAAGAAAGATGGAGGAATAAAAAAAAAATCAATGTGACATTATACATCGCTGGGGCTCTTCAGAGTCTATTTTCTCTCTTTTTCCCATCATTCCCTCTTCGCCAGGTGATCGCATCTGTCCCCGGGCGCCGAGGTCAGTCTGTGTGGTGCGAACCGATCTCTGTGCCGCGGTCCAAACCCATCAGAGACAGTTTCTCTTCTGGACCTGAAGTACTTAAGAACCTGGGACTGTGAGCACAAGGCTGCCACCTCCAGGCCGGGTGAGGCTCTGCAGCTGAACCCGGGACCCGACGCTGTGTGCAGGCGGGTTGGAGACGCTACCTTCCATTCCGAGGACGTGGGCTTAAATCCCCCTCCTGCTGCAGAACCGCACAATGACCTGGCACGATTCAGCCTGCTGTATAAATGGGTGTTTGTAGTTAAACACTGTGAGTCTCTGCAGAAAAGTGTCAGACAAATAAATCCATAATTAATATGCAAAAGCAAAGAGGGTAGAAAGTTGATCAACTACGCAAATCCAACAACCATTTCCTCTTTATGCCAAGAGAGTATAAAATAAATATAAAAACAAGCTAATGTTTGACAAGAAAAAAGGGATCACAGTCTTTTATTTTCATGAAAATGACAAAATAATTATTGTCATTATTATATAATGAGACCAGCTTTTTATTTGGGGGGGAGGTGTTCTGTCTACTGGGGAAAAGCTAAATAAATCCAGGTGAATATTGACCTTGTGATGGAGTAACGGTAACAACGGTAACAAAAGCTGGCTGTCATGGCAACCGTAATTCCCCCCCCCCCCACACACCGGCACCCTAGTCCCTTCTGATGAAACCGTCTGCATCTCGGCACAGAATCGGCCCACTGATTTACGGAGGTGTTGTTCTCAGTCGAGCTACCCGGGACCACGGAACATTCCAGAAGGAGGGCAGGAGACTGGGGCAAAAGAAGCCTGTGCATCTTGCCTGGTGAAACGTTCTCTCATCACCCACTTCCCTGACATTCTGACTGACGGGGTCAAGCTACTTACACTGATTCACCCATTTAAGCAGCAGGGCACTTTTTACCATAGTAATTCAGAGTAAATGATTAAGCATGTGGGATTCAAACCCCCGGTGCTGCCTTCAGGTTGCAAAGCAACAGCTTTAACCCTCACCTACAAGACGAGAGCTGTAAACCGCTATGCTACCGGTTACGGCGCACAATGGAGTTGTCATAAACCATTTTAAAAAGCAGCAGAACTTACTAGAAACTTCTTTGTGAGGCAGCTTTCTGGAACTGTCATCTGTTGTGACGGATGATCCCAGGTGGAAATGTGGTGGAAAGATGGAAATATGATCAGGAGAACTGAACCTCAGCCAACCTGCGGAGCAGAAACACACACACACCCCCCTTCACTGTCTTCCTGAGAGCCCATGTTCCCCTCCCCCACGGCAGCAGGGGCTCCATGTTCACTGGTGGAGCTTCTTCTGAGTATCCTGCTCCTCTACCATAGTACACCCCCCTTTACCAGAGTAAATTGCTATTAACCAAAACCAAGCGAAGCGGGAGGGGGGGATGGGTGCGAATGCGGGGGCCTCCCCATTAAAGCAGACAGCGGGGGGGGGGGGGGGCAGAGTCATCCCACCGAATCCCACCTGCTGCTGCTCGTACCCTTGATCATGGCCTTTNGGGGGGGGGGGGGGGGGGGCAGAGTCATCCCACCGAATCCCACCTGCTGCTGCTCGTACCCTTGATCATGGCCTTTACCCTGAAATAATACAGTAAAAACTACCCCCTGTATAAATGGGTAAATCACTGCATATTAAATGAATCAGTGCCTAACATGGACCCCCAGGTGCAGACAGACCAAACGACATCTTCTGGAATGTTCTATCATCATTCTAATTCTATTAAAAGCCAGGTGGTGCAGAGGGCAGCGCCGGGGTTTGGATCTGAATCCGGGTCACACCGGGTCACCTGGTGGACAAAAAGTTTATAACTGACCTGCAGTCTGACGTCAGCGGTGGTGCCAACGGGCGCCGCATCCACAGCCCCTCCGGCACCGACTTCCAGGCGATAAACAAAGAAAATTCCACACCCACCGTGCACGAAACCATCTGGCTGCGTATGTGATCACACGCCGCGCCGGAAAAACGCGAAAAAGCGTTTGATCGCGTTTTGATGAGCAGCTTAAATAGATTTTCTTTGAAAACATCCTCCACATAACAGTTCAGGAACATTTGGGGGTGGGGGGTGTGATGTTATTAAATAGATGAAGAACCTGAATATCCACTCGGTGTGTTGCAGCCATGTGTTTCTGCAGCAGTTCTGCTGTTAATAATTAATAAAAAGTAAACTAAGTGCTAAAAGAAGCGGGAAAAAAACAAACAGGGTGAATCAAAAAGAACCAAACAGTTTCATTGATTTATTGCTCAATGATTATCGTTTGTGGTTTAAACTTAAAAGCTGCACACATTTCCGCCGGGTAATTTACTTCCCGAGTGATAAAGTGTTTGGTTCTTTTCTGCTCCGCGCTGGATTCACCAGAAGGTGACGCTGCTCCCCTGTCCCCGGCACTAGGGGGCGATATTCCTTTGTATTGTTTTCACCCCGGGGTCCCCTGTGAATCAGCTTTGGAGGGACGAACAGAAATGCGAGGAGCGAATCTCCACCTGGCAGCGCGTTAACTGGCGGCCCCCCCAGGGGCCGTCCTGGACCACCCTGATTCAGGACGTGGGGAGGTCGCCGGGACCGGGGTGCGAACACGAGTAAGTGGGGCTTCTGTTGCCAGATGAGGAGGAAGCAAGAGGGAGGCGATGGGGGGCAACAGACGCAAGCTGTGCTCCCTGTAAGCGCCCCCCTCTGGCTGCTGGTGGAAACGGGGACTGTGGGTGGGGTTGATTCCCGGTTCAACTCGGGTTGAATCCTGAATATGGACCCGATACCCTAAAGGTGCCTTTTTATCTAACAGAACAGAACTGGGTCACAGCAACACAGAATCAGGTGCAAATAAATACAATAACAGGAAAAAGGTTGTGATATTTAGTTGGGGGGGGGGGGGGGGTGTAAAAAGTGAATTTTCCAGAATTTATTTAGGTTATGATTCAGTTCAAAAGTTCAGCCACATTATTTCTTACCAAATACTGTAAGGATGATTGACTCGGGTTAATTAACTTCAAAGCCGGGATTTGTTATATTAACTAATGAATACAGGGGGACTAATTAAAATTTTTATTAATTTTTAATATCGTTTTATCTTATTTTTGTCTTTAGTAAGTTGGCTTTAGTAAAAAACCAAAATGTGAAAAATATTTTTTCAAATTAAAACTCCTTTTTCTCCATGTCTCACATATGCAAACACACACACACACACACAGACTGTCAGAAGTGACCCTCAGGGCAGAACATAGCAGCACTTTGGGGGCAACAGGGAAAATCCAGCCCCACATATGGTGTCATTACCTTGTGTGTGTGTGTGTGTGTGTGTGTGTGTGTGTGTGTGGCAGACCATGATCTCTGAGAGAGACAAACAGTTGTGCTGTGTGGGGTAGGAGGGGATCAGAGGCCCCCTTCTAGAGACTTCCGGTGGCTCCAGAACGAGGACAGTGTCACCCCGCACTTCGGGAGGCTGCTGACACCCTCATAAATCAGCACCCCGGTGTGTGTTTACCTGGAGGGTGATTATCGGAGGCGCAGTGCGTGTGCCAGCATGCGCCGTGATGGATTGGGTGCCCTGAATAGGTGCTTCTGAACACCATCATCAGACAGCACATGACATGGGGGAGGGTGGGGGGTGTGGAGACCACCCTGTGGTGAGGGAGGGGGTCATGGGCAGCTGGAGCAGCAGGAGGCAGAAATCAGCTTTGTTTCCTTTTTACTCTCTTTTGTATGGGACGGCTGTCTTATTCCTTATTCCTTATTCCTCAGCCGCAGAATCACTCCGACTGCTCACACACACACACACACACACACACACACACACTCACTGAGGGCCAGTCAGGTTCCTGTGTTTTCCACTGACTCACCAGGAGAGGATCCCGATGGGGGGCAGTTTCCCGTATCCACGACAACCGAGGCCATGCTGCTGCCGCTCGACCGGAGACCTCGCTGGCACTGAACAGGCCGCTTGCTGACTGCACAAAGGCCGGTTCCGCCATCTTTGCAGGCCTGTGGTCGGGTTCGACACACTGGCCTTTTCTCCTTCTCTCTCCACCTCTTTCTTTCTCTTTACTTTCCTCTCTCGTCCTCCTTCTCGTTCACTGTCACCCATTTCAGACACTGTCTCCCACAGCGACTTGCACTGATTTCCCCATTTCTACAGCTGAGTCAGTTCAGGCTCAGCGCTACAGGAGGAGGAGGGATTCGAACCCATATGCTTCAGGTGCAAACTGCTGGCTAACCACTGTGCCCCCTGCTACCCAACGTGTGATCTGTCACAGTGGCTCTGTCACGTTCTGCTTAACTGGGAAGAGCAAAGAATGCTTCCCTCAGCATCCCGGTCCAGCCCAGTGACCGATCGCCATGGCGACCAGAGGCTGGGTCCTGATGGGGCAGCGGGACGGAAAACTGAGACCCTGGTTTTGTTTTCTTTTTTTTTTGCCTCTGTCATCAAACACCTCCCACGCTGGCGGAGGCCCCTCCCACCTGCTCAGGTCTCAAGCTCAAACCCAGTTCCAAGCAGATCTACTGCAGCAGGTAGAGGACCAGCAGGCAGAAGATCCAGGACAAGTATGCAGTGAAAGACACTTCAGCAAGATTTTTTAGTATTTTTCTTATTTTTTCACAATTTTCTTAATTTTTTGATACCCAGACCACCTCTGACCACCCTGACTGCCCCTGACCAGAACCCCCTGGGGGCCCAGAGCTGTAGAGCGGTCGTCTATTTGGTTCCAGGATCATCAATGCACAAACGGAGAGAAAGCAGCTGCCAGGAAAAACAGCCCTCCCGTTCCAGCAGGGGGCGCCGATGATGCTGTGACATCTCTGTGGCGGTTCAGGAGGAGATCAGTTGCACGTCTCCTCGATTGGGCCAGAAACACCTCAACAGACATGAAAGAAACAGAGCTCAGAGAAGGAGATGGATGACAGTGGCATTGGTTCCCATGGAGGTGGTGTTGGGACCCCACGGTGGGATACGGCCACCCAACCAGGAGTTACGCATCTGAAGAAACACATTGGGAGGACAGCAGAGGGGGGCGCTGGACAACAGGTAATCCTCCTGCAGAGTCTGTGTGAAAGGAGGACCTCGGTGCTACAGGAGAATTAAAGATGCATCATTAATCCTGTTTAGATAATTAATTCTCCTCATATCTGAATAATGAACAAGAGTCCAGCTGCTGCTGAAGGTGCCTAAGAAGTTTACCTCAAAACAATGAATATTAAAGACACCAACATGTAACTGACCTGGATGCCTTTTGCCCACCCAGTTTGAAATGGAGATGGTACAGTGGGCGGTGGTCAGTGGTGGTGGTGATACTGTGGGTGGTGGTCAGTGGTGGTGAAGGTGGTACAGTGGGAGGTGGTCAGTGGTGGAGGTGGTGATACTGTGGGAGGTGGTCAGTGGTGGTGAAGGTGGTACAGTGGGAGGTGGTCAGTGGTGGAGGTGGTGATACTGTGGGTGGTGGTCAGTGGGGGTGAAGGTGGTACAGTGGGAGGTGGTCAGTGGTGGGGTTTTGCACCAGTAATATTGACATTCTGGCATCTTCACTTTATTGCTTTTATTTGCCGGACGATTTTATTCCATTTTGATCTTATGATCGTCTGGCAGCTGATGTTCAGCCGGGTTCAATCTGCCCTCAGAAGATCAAGTTGCAGTGCTTTGTGACCCAAACTGGGATCTCAGCCTAACAGAAGAAATATTTCACATCATATTCCTACCGTAACCTAGACTGGATCCCCCCGCAGCCCAACCTGTAGGAAGCTGAATTCCCACCATCATCCGCCGCAGGCTCCTGTCACATCCCTGCTATTTTTCCAAAACAGGACATTGCCGTCCGTACGACTGGCCCGGACTGGACCGGACCAGACCGACCGGAAAAGCCACCGAAGCCGAGAGCACAGAGCGGGACAGAGACGTGGGAGGGAGGGGGGACTTTTCCTGCAGGGGGCCAGTTTTGGCCGTCCTCCCAGCCCGTTACCGCCTTCCATTATTCATCATTGTCCCCCAAACCCCCCTAAACCTTCCACTGCGGCCCCCCTGGGCTACATGTCACTCCAGCCCGAGCTTTAATTACCTGGAGCTGTAGACACCGAAACGGGAAAAATGTGGTCTCTCTTTTCCAGTTTTGTTTCGGAGTGCTCTTTGTCAGCTATTTCGCTTATGCTCCAGGCACTGTGTGTGTGTGTGTGTGTGTGTGTGCTGCTACCAATCGGACCTTTTTTTATCTTAGTATCCTGTGACTGACTGGCTCAAACATTTGCATTTACTCATACAGAAAATGCTAGAAGCAGTGCTAGATACAGCACTGTGGACCACCTACAACCATTTCCTCAACAATGCAGTAACACACACACACAGTTTACCTGGAACCCATGTCTTTGGACTGTGGGAGGAAATTCACACAACATGGGAAGAAGTGCAAAACTGAGCAGCTATTTCCAGATTGATAAAGTCTCTATTCCTCTATCCATCTACCATCCATTCATTTATTTCCATCCATCCATCCATATTTCCATCCAACTATACACCCATCCATCTGTCCATCCACCCAAAAGCACAAGGAAGGACATGTACGTCCCACCACATATCCCCTATCCACCTCCTGTGCTCACGACTGGGCTTCAGGACCTCCACTTGCTCTGTGCTTTGCTCACATCCCAATAGAAGGGATTAATAAAACTCATTGTTGGGGGGGGGTGCAGTTAAGGCAGTGACAGGTGCAGATCTGGGGAAGTGGGATGTGGAAGTGGGTGAATGGGTGGGACTGAGGAGTGTGTGAGACCAGCAAACATCTGCTGTGTTCACCTCTTCCCGGGGCAAGGAAGCCAGGCGCCTGTTGGATGTTGTTCTAAGCTGTTAGACGTTCTCCTGTACATGATGGGAGAGAGAGAGAGAGAGAGAGAGAGAGGAGTGTGTGCGTGAGAGGAAACAATGTCCTCTGTCCTTGTCATCGTCACTTTGCCCGACTCATTTTTACCCCTTTTAAAACACCACTATGTGCACTTTATGCGAATGCTCCATTAGTCCGGTTCTTGTTTGTCATTCTTCTACATTATGTCTACATTAGGAGTTCAACTCGCCGATTTACACGTCCGAATGAGTCGGCCGATCGCAGACGGACCCATCAGCCATCCGTGACTTCGATCCTGAGAACCGCGGCCCTAGGAGACACCCTGAATCTTCTCACTCGTCTTCTGTAGGTCCTTCCACGCGAGATCCACACGCTCCGGCTGTAAAAGCCTGAGGCGACTTTCGTGAGGGTCTCCAAAATGTTTACGAACGTTTCATAACAAATAGAAATCAGTTCATAAACCATTATCTATTTTGTGAGGCTCGTTCAGAGCGCAGTTGAGCTTTATGGAGCTGGACCTCGGAGTGGCACAGATCTCCAGATCTTTACCGTCAGCCGCAGTGCTGACCTTCTCTGCAGGGTGTACTGAAGCGCAGAAATCGCGACCGAGATGAGATGCTGACGACGCCCCCCGTGGACCTCTAATGACGCTCACTGTTTCTGCAGTTATGAAGCCCGTTGTCACAGGTTCAGATGCTCTGGTAATTTAGCGGTTAAAACAAGACCCCCCTGTGCTTTAAGTGGTCATTACAAACGCTGAAAGGTTTTTTTTCTGACAGCATTTTCTGCTTCTCTGTCTTCTGAGTTGTACATCATGGAGAAAAATGACTGTGAAACGCAGAAATGTAAATTTTCTTCCAGGAAAGATTTTTCTTTGTCATTTCAGGCCAGCTGTAGCATCACCTGGTTGCACAGAGCATCACAAGGCCTAGTGAGGGGCAGCCCAGTACCGTCTCTGTTCAATCCCATCTAGTCCCACCTCGGACCCTCAGGTCTGCCTCGTCCCACCCGCCTCCTCACCCCCCCCCCACCAGGTCGACCTCATCCAACCTTTCTCCTCACTTTTTACTCCCCAGGCCCACCTCGTCCAACCTGTCTCTTTAGTTTCTCCTCCCACTCCCCCACCACCCCCCTGAGGTCCACCTTGTCCCCCCCCGTCTCCTCGCTTTCCACTGCACAGTATCGCCCCTCACTGGTCAGCTGACGTTAACTATTATTACTGCACCACTGAAAACATGAACGTTAAAGATGCTCAAAAGACAGTTTCCACCACTTCTGATGTTTCCATACCTACATTTCCAGCTCAGAGAAATACATCAGTTTATAACGTCTCATAGTCAGGTCTTTCACTCATTTTCTCTGATATGAAATTGTGAGACACAAACTTTCTCAGAAGGGGTTTACAAGTCTATATATATGTACGTTTTCCTTGGATAAACAGTAAAATTGCTCACGTGAGCCAGAGAGCAGCAGCAGGTGGAGATGTTCCGCTGGGTTTGGAAACTCAGCGTTTCGGTCAGCAGGGATCTGCAAGCAGGCAGCGACTCCATTTTCTCACCATTTTTGTTCATGGTTTGACTTCTCGGAGTAGATTCAAACCGTGACCCTCTGGATCACCATAAAAGGGGCCTTTGCTACGTCACATATGATAAAACAAAATAGTGTCTCGTTCGGATTCACTTCTGAACAAAAACCTCAGTTTCTCTGCTCCTCTCAAACACTGTGGTGTAAATTAAAACATTTCTGCATTGGATTCTCGACCGAAACTTAACAAGAACCTCTTTCATCTGAACATGTGTATCATAAATTCCTGCGCACAGTATGTGTGGTTTTGGGTGATATTTCAAAAGTGGCGAAAAGAGGGAGATGGAAAAAATCCCTTCTTTGCAAATGTACTGGAGTTAAAAAAAAGAGCCACCATATTCTGCTGGAAACCAACATCCTTGAAGATCTCTGCCCTAAGACTGTTCCTCATCCGCCTGACTGACAGTCCTTGATCCACAAGTCACGTTGCCTCTTTTCACCAACAGGTGGGGCTGTAGTTCAAGACCTCTGGCGACACCGGGCCGTGGCCGAGGCACACGATAAATGAAGCTAAACACGTGACGTTTCGAGCTCAAATGCCGACCCTGGGATAAGACGTTAGATTCTCCAGCCCGTCGGAGGGGGTCTGACTGAGCTGCGTAGCTGCCCACCGTTGCCGTGTCACTGAATACATCTGTTTGCTCAACCACGGAGCTGCTTCCGCTCTGCAGGACCGACCGCGTAGTCAGGATGACGATTGCTACGTTTGCGCTGGAGATTACAGGCGAGCTGCTCTGACGGTATCTCGGCGGGACGCTCGTACCCCGGCCCCCGCGCTGCCCCTCTTCAGCCCCGATTCCGCACTTATCAGGCTGTAGATTAGCCTGCAGACGGCGCTACTTGAGCAAAGACCAGACGCAGGCGCTCGCTTTTGCCGCCGCTCAGATGGAGCAGCCAGAGCCGAACGAGATAAAGCGAAAGCGTGGAGGCCGAGCAGCGAACCTCGCAGCAGATGAGGAGGCGCAGGCGTGCGATGGTCCGATTGCCAGGGACCCACCACCCTGGGAGGGTAGGATGCGAGATTCTTCCACAGTTATGAGATGAGGAGAGAGGTGGTTCTGAAGGAGACAGGAGGGATTCGGTGGTTCTGGGAGGCAGGAGGAGCTCATTTCATCTGCAGACTGTTGGTTTTAGAGGCCTTGTGAGGGGCCTGAGGTGGGTGGGCGTCGTGCTCGCGCTGAGGTGAAGGGGAGCGTTCACCCCCTGCGGCGAATGGTCGTGTAGCTCTTGTGAACGGGCTGGAGGGACCGTAGGGGTCCGAAAGGCTGCCTGGTCACGGTGTGTGGGAACCCTGAAGCCCTCCTGCCTGACAACCCTGTTGGGAGAGAGCAAGTTCAGTTAGCTAGCGCATTAGCGTTCAGCTAGATTGGGGTCCCTCACTTGCTCCCTAACTCAGGTCATGCGAGGAACAGGACAGGGGGTCATCGCTCCCCCCCCGATGTGTGGAACTCGATAGGTCAAGCACCAGCGGGCCCCTCGGTGATCGATCCGTTTGGCTTGTGAGCTTATTGGTGGTTTGATCACGAGCACTGACCCCCTCGAGCTGAAGCCCTGTGGATCCGCGGCGGCGGTGTGATTCAGCCGAACGGCCAGCCAGCAGGGGACCGCAGGGGGCCTTGCAGGTACGGTCCACCGCAAAGGGGGAATTAACACGGCCTCAGTGCTGCGGCCAGCAGTAATACAAGCGGTTGCTTAAGGGCGAAGATTATTAGCTCTATTCATTATTTAGCAGATGGTTTTGTGTTTCGCGATATATAAACTACACGCCTGGAGAGTTTCCAGCCAAGCGGTTCTGAGCAAAACTAACAAAGGCGCCTTCACTGCTGTGGGTTTGGGTCCATCGGTGGGGTTTAAGGTCTAAATCGCTGGATCAGACCAACAGTGAGGCTCAACGTGGATCTGGACTCGGCGTGTCTGAAAAGCCTCTCCGGGACACATTGGTCCCCTTCACTTGGTTCCCTGATATCCGCCTTTTCACTTCTCTGTTCTGCCATTACACCCGGGGACAAAAAAAGGAGACATTTCATGTCACGCAAACAAAAGCCGGTGAATCTTGTTGTACTTTTTACGCTGAATTCAAATGTGTTTGGGATTTCTGTCAGGAAGGGTTTTTGAGTGACGCCCAACTTGACATCGATAATAGACTATATTTACTATATAGTTCATTAGAAGCACAAAAGTGCTGCTAAAAAAGAAGTTGTTTGAGCTTCTGCTGAATTTGGGCTCCACCCGTCTTGGTCCCGCTTCTCTGTGTTTGAAATGCCCCCCCGTGCTCCTCACCACCCGCACGGCCGTCCGGGGAAAAGTCCAAGTGAAAATCCAAGAAATGAACTTTCGGGGATGTTACATCCTATATCTTGGTAGAACTTCAGAAGATCGCTCGCTGTTTCACCAGTTCCCTGATTTATGATTCACCGAGACGCTTTTGAACGATTCCCACAGAGCTTTTTCAGCCTCACTCAACTCTTCCTCAAATTTGTCTTCTTATCAATTCTCCAAGGACCTTCAAAAATACCCTCCTTCATCTTAGCATCACAATTCCTGGGAAATTTCCTCCTGCAGCCCATGAATCCACTTCCTGTTTTAGCCGCTGCTTTAAAGAAGTTTTTCATAAGTCTGAGTTTGATGTGCAAAGGAAGAATTAAACCTTCTCAGGGTCGACAAGTGGACTGTTTACCACATGGAACAAGTGAGGCAGGTTCTGGCTCCTCTTTCTCAACATGATGCTTTCCTCATTCCTCCTGTTCCACTCACACGAAAAACAGCAACACTTTGCATGTCCGAGCCGCGAGCCGAGTGTCACATCTCCGCAGATACTCCACTTTTCCAAAGGTACTTTCACGTTCTCAAACTTTTGGCAGTAGGCTGACGGTATTTTCTTCGTCCATTTCCGTTATGAAGAAGGATGCCGTTCAAGCTGACTTCAGGAGTCTGTGAAGAAGCAACACTCATTTACACCGTGTTCACGGTCAACAGCCTCTGCAACTGAGCAAACATCTCGACATCTTTGTGTTGCGCTTATGTTGAGCTGGAGAACAACAGTAACAACAGTTTGCTCAATGGTGGTGACAAATGTGCTACTATAGTTGAAATACAGCACCGTAAGGTCACTGATGGATTAGAATCGTGAAGATGGGCTCGCCAAGTTGTATACACCATCTTTCTTACGACATTAGGCATCGTTTCAGGCGATTTTGGGTGGAATTCTGCTAAACTGGAAACAGACAGGAATCATTCCCCACAATGGAACAAGACTTTTCATTATCCGGTTTCTCTCTACTCAGCTACTCAGCTTGTTTTCGAGAACAAGGTAAGGCGAGTTACCAGAGAATGAGCGTGTCAACTCTGCCCCCCGATCTGCTCCTCCAGATGATGGCTGAAGTGAGGTCAGCGTGGAGGTCCCACACGATGGGATTTTCAGGAGAGCCCAAGCTTTCCCACAGCGGTTCTTTCTTCCACAACGAAGGGTTTGTTTCCTTCTTCTCTGTGGGCTCCAGGAAGCTATTGGTAATCCACAAGCGCCAACAACAGGCTCCGGTGCCACGCATTCCATAAATCTTCACACTGACTGTGTAGCAAAGACAGAAAGCTCCTCCTCCACTCATCGCCTTTACCTCCTGGTTGCTGGTGAGCAGGTACGAGGGTTATGACTTAACTGACCACTACCAAAGCTTGACAACCTTGCCCAAATCTGGCTTCATCTAACTCCGAGGAAAAGGTTTACTCTGTACAGCGGCACAAACACGTTCCCTAAAACCAACACGGTCACCGCTGATCCTCTTTCCCGCTCAGATCCCATTCTTATGACAGCCCGACGTCGAGTTCAACACCTCGCCGTGCTCACGTTCAGATTAGCTCCTGTTTCCAGTCTGGAAAGCCGGCTTCACCACTGCACCACCCAGCGTTGCCTCTGAAGACTTGTTGAGAAACCTGGATGAAGGCCCAATAAGTTGTGAGGTGAAGACCTTAACCGGTGTTTTCACAAGATATTTGGTCTATTAAGAAGAAGAAAACGGTCCTATACAAACAAAGGCCCCTTTATCATTGGTTCATCACAAGTTCAACCGCTTCTCCTTCTCAAGGACTGACCCGTCCAGCTCTCACTGGGGGTGTCAGGAGATGTGCAGTGTGCAGTATGGCCAGTGGGTGGGGCTATCTGGTTGGGCTGGGAGCCGAGTGCAGGCGGGGGTGGAGCGTGGGTTCCGTGTCTGTGTCACAGCGTGTGTTTGTGTGCTGCGAACGTCGGCGCTAAACGATGCATTTCTGTGGTCATTTATGCGGTGTGTGTCTGTGAACATCAATTCTGCGCCGGTGAGCAGCTGAGAGCAACGTCTACGTGTGCAGATGTGAGAAACATGCGACGGTCAACGTCTATTGTCCAAATGGGCTTTGCGGCTGCCTGGTTGTGTGTGTGTGTGTGAATGCCATAGTTTAGCTTCACTTCCATTTGCGACAGGCTTTTAGGGGGTGTATCTGTACCTACCTCTCTACCTCTGAGTGTCCCCCCAACCCCCCTAAGAAAAAAGAGAAGATGGAGAGGACCTGCGGGGGGCATCAGGATCGAGTATCTCCTTGAGCCCAAAGCTTTTGAAAGAGATGAGTACAGCAGAAAAAGCGGGATGAGGGAAATGGGTCCCAAGATCAACAGGACAGGTGACGGTGGGACTGGGGGTCCAGCGCTGGGACACCTGGATAACCGAGAGCCAGTGGCCACGCCGGCATCGCGACCGCCGTCACCCTGCAATCGAGCGGGGGAGAAGGCAGGGTGCTGGGGCGAGTGTCGCAACGGGCCTTCGCCGAACCGACACCCGGCAGAGGAGGCGGCGTAGTCGACAGCGTCCGTTAAAATCGAGGCGGCCATTTTGGCGACCGCACTGGAAAGCAAAGGGCGTCCCTGTTGCCCCAGACAGCGACGCGCAAAGGGGTCCGTGAACAACGCACGGCGTTAATTACACCTCGGGTAGCGTGACAGATCGCAGAACCGGCCCATCGAAGCGGCCCGCCACAAATCATAGGCGATCGATCGCTGCTCCCCGTAAGCAACAAGCACCTTTTCTCAGCGGCGCAGAGGGGCCGCCAGACGGAACCCCGTGCAATAGATCACCGTAATGAGAAGGAATACGACTCAGTGTGTTTCTTCATCCTTATATTGCACCCTTTACCAGACGGAAGCCTCAGAGAGCCCAGCGTGTGATCTGTCACGATGGCACAGAATTACAAAGGAAGATTTAGACAAGCGACCTAACAGAAAGCGGCATTAGTGAGAGTCAGACTCGGGAGGAGGACAAGAAAGAATCGAAAGTAAGTTTTTACATGTTCTTCCTGCTTCTCGTTCTGGGTTTCGGCGCATTGCGCTTCTGTCCCAGAGGCGACTCCTCGCCGTACTTTGGGCCGGAGCTCAAAACGCCTCGCTTTCGCAGGGTCACTGCGGAGTCAGCGCTTCGTGGCCATTATTATAATAACTTATCCTGACACGGCGCGTGTTGAAAAATTGATCGCGGACCCTTCCGCCCGTTGGACTTTGCGCCGGATGCGAACTAAAAGGGAAAAAAGGATTAGAGAGGGGAAAATAGAAGCATACTTTACAAGGTATTTATTTATTTATTCACGTCTGTGAAGCATTGCTAGCTTTGTGGGAAATTAAATATTCATTCCGGAGAAAATAGCCTCTTTGAGCCGTAAGAGCTCTTAATGGGCTCTTTCCACCACTATGTATTCAAAATGGCCACTCTAGCGGCGAAGTCCGGACCGCGATGAAATATGAATGAAAAAGCTGTGCTTGTTTACGACCCGGCGGTGTCGTGAAGGTGGCTCGGGGAGCCGGCGACTTCCAGGTCTCGACAGCTTCATTAGCCCTCGTGACGGATTCGGCCCGGCGCTCGCGGCTAGCGCTGACGCGCAGTTCCGCTCGCGGTTGGAAACGGGGTCAGCGGCGGCGCGGCTCTCGCGGAAACCGGGGGGCCTTTTGTTTACGCTGCGCGGGAACAAGTGAGCGTTTATCCTTTGGCAGAGAATTGCCGCAGGGCGAGGGTATTGGGGGGGAAAAAAAAACACCAAGCAAACGCCGGGCTCCTCTCCGTTCCCCGTTCCTCTCGCCGAAGGTCTTTGCGTGTTGAAACGAGTCTATTTCCATCCTGCTGCGGATCGCATTTTGCTTTGAGCCGGATGAAAAAGAAGCCTCCCAAAAAGGCGTGGAGTCCCAAACCGCAGGTTCTTTTATCTCCCGCTGTCCTCGGGGGCCACCGGCAGGGAAGCGTCTTGTTAAAGCCGAGATTAAATGCTAGAACACGAAGCGTGCGCTTTCTTCACGTAGGAACGAACCGTTTTGCCGTCGGGGTTTGCAAGGCTGGGGAGGGAGGCTGTTTCTGTAAGTGCGAGGAGATGTAAAGGCCTTAAAATTCGGTGCTTTGGTGGGATTCTCGCGCTGACCTGTGACTCCGCTGCTCTTACTGCGCCGCTGTACCGACGACGTTTTTGCAGGAGCCGCGCGCTTCACGTGACACATGCGTAACACCGGCTGCTTCCCCGCGGTTTAAACGCCTCCGTCGAACCCGTTTAAATGTGCTGCTCACCGAGCTGCCGCAGCTTTTTATTTAACCGAACGAGACAAGATGGAGGGAGAAAAAAAATACGCGCAACTTGTCACAACTCGTGTCGCCCTGCAGTTCATTTGGCATTCAATCTAATGAGGTTTAATTGCTACTTTTTAGCATTATTTGCTTGTTCACGTGTTGTGTTTATTGTAAACTCGGAACTGTGTTATTATATAAGCTGATCGAGTAAAAGGGCGTGAAGAAATTCCAGCAGCACCACATAGAGATAAAAGCGAGAGGCGGGGGGCTGTGATGGAGGGAGATCAGCCGCTGCCAGAGCAGGAGGTTGTGACTCTACTGGGACGGGGCGGTGGGATTCACAGCCGCCCGACTTTGAACGACCATTAAGAAGCGGCGCCAAGTGCGAACGTCTCCGCCGCCCTTTCCGGGCCTCGCCAAGCCGCAGCCTTTTCTCACCTACAGGCCTCACGTTCTGCTCACGAACCTCACAGGGGCTCCGGGGCTCCATTTGCGCTGAAGCAAAGTGCACAATCTGACCAAGCTAAAGGCACCTGGTCAGACGGAGACCCCGGAGGCCCAGTTTGGGTGTTAAAAGCGGGAGTCAAGGGGCTACAGCAGAGGAGCAGATAGGTAGATCTGAGCATCAGTCCTTCCGAAAGTTCTGGAAACACCGCTCTGTGACCACACCTTCTCCCAGGATTCCCTTCACCCCTCATCGAGCACCATTCCCATTTCTCGCCGAACACCGCCTGTTTGGCGTATTCAGTGTGTGCAGGACTTCTGGGATCCCACCTTAGTGGGGGGGGGGGGGCGCAAACACGACTCTTACATTAACCTGATGCATTTTCTGTGTTTGACTCTTCCAGCCCCTCTTCAATCTCCCTTCCACTCCTCAAACTTTGGATTTTTTTCCACCAAGTTACCCACAAGCCTCTGGGAGTTGCACCTGACGTTTTCCATAAGTAATTATAAAAGGAAGGAAAATATCTTACATTTTCAGACAAAGTAGACTTCATGAAATATCCCTGGGGCAACATGGTGCAGCGGTGAGAGCTCCTGCGTTACGGACGGAGGACCTAGATTTAAACCACACCTCCCGCTGCAGTACCTTTGCTCACCCTCGACTGCTGCAGTAGTTGCTTTGGAGAAAAATGCCACCGAATTAAATGCGTCTTGGAATAAGGAGTAACCTGCAGTAAAGGAAGGGGAACTCTTGCACAGTCAGCTGAACGTTTGTGGGAGACTTGTTGAAAAATGGCCCCATGACCACCTGGCTTGGATGTTCCAGAAACAACAGAGAACTTGTGCTTGACTCAGTGGGAAAATTTATTTCTATATAAAATCTACTGTATCAAAAATTACAGAAATGGAGAACATTTTTATAGCTTTAGATGTAAAAATGGAAACTGGCAAAAAGATCTCAATAGGAACTCGCAGCTTTTATTGTGCCCTCTGGGAACATGCTGGTTCGGCAAAGGAAAGGCAACGAGAGGAGCGTTTCAGGCTGTACGGCTTTAGCGTCCCAGCGTGTTGACCACGTGTCTGGATCGAACCTTGTTTCCAGCCCTGGTAGGTCAGTAACTCATGTCTTCTCTCTCCCCGCTTTATGGAAGTGCTGAACATCCTGCAGCTCCTCTCTTCTTGATGCTTTTCCAAGAGACACATCTTGTTAAGCGACCGCTGAGTTTTCTGCAGAAGGAGATGAGAAAGTCTGACGAAAACCTCGGTGAACTTCCACGAGTCTGACACTGCTCTTCCGTGACCTTGTCTTCAGTTACCCAGCTTTAGAGTGACGGGTGGATGGGGCCAAGACGAAGGCCAGAGAGGGTCCTACTGGAGGTCGATGTAGGCGCCCACATTACTGCCGCTCCTTCAGGGTGCCCACAGGGATCTACTCAAGACTGAGGACCCAAAGCTCTGCTGTCCATCATAGTGAGAAGAGTGACGTGTTAACGGCAGACTGTTTGAGCACAGTGACCCTCCCTCGAGTGCCCAACAGTGCCATAGTTTCCTCGACATATAAGGCCCACGGGGACTTCAACAGAAACAAAGAACAAATTCAGACATCTTGAGGAAAATGAGCAACTGGTGACCTCGGGAGTAAAACTGGGCAACAGCACAAACTAGCAAACAGTATATGACGGTGTCCACAGACCTATTGGCTGCACTGGAGAGAGACTGAGGTGGAAAAAGCTATACTTACCTGGTCCCTCAACTCAAACTACGGTGGACAGGACCCAGGGAGATGGTTTTGCTAACGTTCTGGAAACAGCGGTTCCAGACATCAGTCTCCCTGCTTGAACTGGTGGCTGTTACACTGCACTGTAGGAAAGGAGTGCTACACTGATCTCTTTGGACACTGAGGTTCTTCAGCATTCAAGTTGGGTCAGGCACCATCTTATGGGTTCATAACCCTTAATGCAGCCCTCACAATGAATACTTCATCTCAGGGCAGAGCTGAGACCAGGGAGGAGAAGATGCCGTCTCTGTGGCACGAGGAGACATTCGACCCTGTGTATGGGTCTGGGATGTCAAAATCCACAACAGGAACCTGTATGAGAACCTTGAGCTCAACACGTGACAAACTGAAACCGGAGCACAGAAACATCCGGTCCTTAAATATTAAGGGAAAACGCATTTCTGCTGCCGCAGAAGTAGAAGGTCAGAAGATATGCAAAGCCTGGGGAGTCTTGCAGGTGACAGAGATGGACTCTCTTCTGCACACCTAGATAAACAGAATGGCTTTTCTAAGACAATAAACATCTTCTGTACAGACAATCTGATACAAGAAGCTCCAGATAATGGAAAGTTGCTTTGGATGCTGAAGCTGCATTCATCATGAGACACACACACACACACACACACACACACACACACACACACACACAGACTCACACCTGACACCAATTCCTTTTGAAAGATGCTCCAAAGCATCAGCATCCTGGAGCCACGCTGGACATGATGGGTCGCCTGGATCTACCTTGATTTTAGGGTTGAAAACAGCATGGAACTGGACAAGTGCCTCAGGTGGAAATGCTCCTACACACAGGGCTGTGGGTTTGAACCCCGCTGGGGACAGCCCTCTTTCACAAAGAGCTTTCTGACCAAACTAATGGGAGGAGGTTGGCCTAGTCCTACCAAAGACCCCCATTCCAATATCTCAAATATGTGGTTTTTTTAAAAAAACAATCTTGTAAGTAAAATATTTTAGCACATCATAAAATAAGTGTTACAAAGCAGACATCTGTGCAGCCAGTGACTTCAGTCATATCGTTTGCTGTTTATGACACTTTCTTGCTAAATGTATCATAAAATATTTTTGTAAATTATGGAATTTAAGTAACTTTTCTTGGAAACTACGCAGCAGCAGAGAGTAGACCTTGTAACCAGCCTTAGAAAAGTGCGTTTGCTTAACAAACATTTTGGACAAACTGAGGCCGCCCGGCACCTTCAGGTATCTCCTGTGCCCCTCAGGTGCTCTCTAGCTGTGAAGGTCCCAGGCGTTCGCTCCGCCACGCTTGCCCTGTTCTCAGAAGCGGTGGATTTTGAACCGACGGCCCTCGGGATGTTTTGCCGGCGGCTCGAGGACAGGAGAGCAGAGCCTCGGAGAGATGTGGCCAACGCTGTTTCGGTTGGGGAGCAGGTGGGGGGTGATGGACTGTGTTTCATCAGGATTTGGGGGTCACAGATTTGAGAGAATGACTGGTTTGGATTAAACATTCAAGACCCCCCCCCCACTGTAAACCAGCCTGGTTCATACATGACCACAGAGACTCACCACATAGACTCCAGATGCCCCCCAGATATGAGTTTTCGCATCTACAAGAGAAATGACTAAACTCCCTTTTCCGAATTACCACCAAACGTGGGGCTGATCTTTCACGTGGCGGTGGTGGTTTTGGGGGGGGGGGGGTGATTTCCCCATTTGTTCATTTAAGTAACACGACCAAAATGGCCGATAGACCCCACTCTGGAATGGACTCACTTCCCATGATGCCCCGCTGTCTTAAAGCAACACTTCCACTTTACGTCTCCGACTTAGGAGCCGATTTCCAGGACCACAGTGCACTCGTACGTGGGGGGTACCTGTGTGCAAAGGGGGCCCAGTTAAACAGCAACCGACCGTTTTCCAGGGAGAGACGGACCATGACACACATTGAGTTTTGTTCCAGGTTTTTTCCTCTTTTTTTTGCAAAAACTAAAACCAAAACAGAAGAAAGGAACTAAAAATACCAAAAAGAAACATAACAGCACAGACAGGATGAGAGTGGACCATTGTCTTTGATGCTAGAAAAAGCAGTGGACGGCATTTATTAATGACCCGCCAGCCACGTCCCCCCACCCCCTGCCCCGCCCCCGCCCCGTCCCCACCTCATTGTCATCCGTGAGAGAAAAGCCTGAATCTTCCGTCGAGGAAACAAAGGTGTAGAGGAAGGAAAACATGTCTAAAGGGCTCAGCCATGGGCAAAAATCTGTGAGAAATCAGTTTCTATAAAAGAAGGGTGCAGAAATATTCGTTTTCGTCATCAAATCAGTGAAAGAGAATCCTTTCCGAAGAAAAACCAAGACATTTCAGAAACAGTTTGTTTTTTTGTTTTTTTTTAAAAATTCCCCATGTCCTCCCCCCGTCCCCCATTAAAGTGTCTGTGTGAAAATAGTCTTCTTTTCCTCGTCCGTCCTTTCTGCAGTAAACGTTTGCATGATTGTGTGTGTGTGTGTGTGTGTGTGTGTGTGTGTGTGTGTGTGTGTGTGTGGGTGTGCGTGTGTGTGTGTGTGTGTGTGTGTGTGTGTGTGTGTGTGTGTGTGTGTGGGAGAGAGAGAGAGCGAGAGAGAGTCTCGGTATGATATATAAACTGCTGTTTGTTAGTCCAGTATGTTTGACAGTATGATGCATCTGCGTTTTTGTGTGTGTGTGTGTGTGTGTGTGTGTGTGTGTGTGTGTGTGTGTGTGTGTGCGTGTGGGAGTGCTTGCTGGCTTCAGACTTCGGTCTGGAAGTCCCCCTCGGACGTGTCGGGGGTGATGGCTGAAGGCGCTTCCCAGGTCTTGCTGTGCAGCTCCAGCTTGTCCTTCTGCTCGCCGGGGCCGGACGAGGGGCCGAGAGTCATGGTCTTGAAACTGTCCCAGGAGCGCTGGTCGTCCGGGGTGGACTTGTCCTGCCGGGTCAGAACACACACAAGGGGAGGGACCTGTTAGACGTCACGACGAATCCACCACGGAGCTTGGCTGCTATGTCTGCCTGGCAAACAGCCCGTCGGAGATAGAGTTTGAGTTTCTTCATTTGCCTCTGCGATTCTAGTCTCGGTGGGGAAGTTGGGCATTTGGGGACGTTGCACCGGAACATTCGACATTGGATTAACAAAACCGAATTCTGATTGGTGCTTCCTTTGCTGACATGGGTTTGAAAATGTACACGAAGGTCTTGGCGAAGACGGGGGCGGCCGATCGGATCAAACGCCTCGGGCTTCTGCGACCGATTACGCTGTCGCCCACCATCTCATCCATTCCGAAACATCTTCATCGGACAAAGTGAACTGAAGGAAAAATCCGGCCGCTGCGACGTTACCGGAAAATAAAACGTTAAGTGCGCAGAGATGATGACGGAGAGGAGCGCGGGAGCAGCGATGCCACGATCACGAGAGTCGCCCCGGTTCCGCCGTCGATCTCCTCGCCGAGGAGCATCGATCACCCGGCTGCCCCACCGTCGCTCTGCGGCGGCAGACAGGACACGACTCTCTCACACTCCACGACCCCTCTGTCGTTTCCCACAATCCCTTTTGCTCCTCAACTTCCCTGAATCCACTGCGGGAACTGAAGTACAACGGTGGACTTTTCCTCCGCATTTTTTTTTTTTGCTGCCATACAGGCAAACAAAACGCAAAAAAGCGATACTGTAACCATGAGTATATATATTATATATGTATATAAACATACTCTGGGTCAATTTTTTTGCAAATCCAAAGCTGCTTTCGCCCAGTAACACACACCTCCCCTCATTTGTTTGCTGGTGAGGTTCTGTAAAAGTCTCGGCTACAGCTATAATGGATAAAAATACTCAATTTTTATGCACATATTTTTTTCTGTCTGTGATCTACCTTGAAATGGTTAAAAATAAAACACCTCCACCCCGGTAAACATGTGCAGCCTTCCTCCCGGACCCAGGAACGCCACACGTGCTCTTTACTGCCCTCTGCAGGTCCGCAAGGTAAACACGTCACGTTCGCTTTGCTACAGACAGAAATTTTAGACAATAAAAGAAGAAAAACCAATTTAAAGTGAAACGAAAAAATCCATAAGCGGCCCGTTCGCAGGCAGCCGGCGCATACATACTCCTTCAAAATTTACTCACTAAGAGAATCCTAGTTTATTTTTTATTGATTAAACAGCTAAATAAAATCGAGCGGCGAGGAAAAATGAGCAACACTGAGTTGCCGTGTCGTGTGATCACCGGTGTCCACTCTTACAACCAACACCCCTGATTCTGTCCCCCCAACCTGCCCCGTAGCCCACCCACATGCCCCTCTCGCAACCGTCCTCCTCATCTCCCGGACACCATGCTGGCCAGGGAGCCGTTGCACCTCGCATGGGGGTCCGTTCTCGGACGAGGTACGTCGGGACAGACGCGCTGTTGATGTGAGAATGGCGGCCGAAGCGATTCCACCCCGAGCCCCTTGCACCCCCACGGCTTCGCTGTCTGTCGCCGTCTACTTACACTCGAGGAGTTCTTTTCACCTCCGGCAGACGAAATGCTCCATCTCTTCTCCCTCTGTGGCGGTGAAAATGAACAGAGAGAAAGGGAGGGGGGTAGGGAGGGAAGGGGGGAGGGGGGTGTGGGGGGGTCACAGTCATTCGCTGGTCTGGGAGGTGCCGTCGCTGCCCCCCCCAGCGAACATGTGTGCCGTCTCATTCCGTTCTGACCGCCAGGTGGAAAAAAGTCCCCTGCGTGCCTGGATGTGATGTATCACTAAGCTGGAGAAAGAACCAGGAGGGTTTAGGTTCACCTCCCCGCAAAGGGGCAGTGGACTTTGGACACACCTTCCCTCGGCTGCCCACCCTGTATATTGCTAACTTTCGGAAAGCTCCAGAAAAGGGTGCTAGAGACTTACAGACATACTTGGGCGGGGCAAAGGAATGAGATGGCATTACCGCTGGGGGGGGGGGGGGGGCTTTGCGACTCGCCACTGTCCCCCGGGGGGACGCATGGCTGCAGAGGACCCTGCAGTGCGGGGACATCCTGTAAGTGAGGTCCAGCTGCGGCGTCCCGGTTGCACCGGGTTCAGCTCTACCCTCCTCCTTGGTTCTGACAGTGTTAGTCCAGAACAGTGCCAGAGTCCTGGTGCCGCGGACGACGACCGACCGATCCCCGTGTCATGCGTGTCCCAAAGGCTGGGAACTCACTCCAAACACTCTCCACGTGTGAATGATGGCAGGGTTAGTAGATGACTGTGATTTCTCCACCGTGACCAGCAGAGGTGTCCAGTTGATGATGTGATGCAGGTGGAGCTGCTTGAATGACCCTCAACCACAGGGAGCAGGTCCCTCCCGCCACACGTCTGACCCTGTATCTCTGCCTCCGTTTGCATTTTGTTGGGTTTCTGTGGTCCGCATGGAGGAAACAGGCACAACGTGGGGGGAGGTTGCCATGACCTGAGAACATCTTCTCATTCACATGACACGTCGTCCCCCAAACTAATGACATGTCACCTTGGAGAACAGCTAGTTCTGAAACCACACCGATGCAAACCCCTTAACCGGACGAGAAAGACGGGGGACGTTGAGGAAGCTACAGCAGCATCAAGGCCACCGCTCTACACACAGAGTGCATGTTGAGGGACACGTGAGGTCAGAAGGTAAACACTTAGAGGGCACCTTATACACACAGTTAGGATGGTGAAATTAAGGAGGGGCGAGGTGGACAAACGGCTCTATTCCGCTATCGCTAAACCTACGGGGCAGATTGGAGACACAACAGCCGAAGAGGTTCTACTCTAAGTTCTGGTCTCCACGTTCACAGTGCGTCTCGCTCTTTACCTTCTCCGCGCTTCTTGCCCTCGGTTCTGATGACTGTCTGGCTACAGTCAAACTATGGCAGAAGATATGCAGTGTGAACAAAACTGTCAAATGAAAACAAACCCCCTCCCTGCCCCACACACACAGCATTAATGCAGAGCAGGACACAGCCACACTCACAGGGAGATGAACAAATGTCCAAAAGCGCAAGCCAGAAACCAGGGATGGGCCCAGATCTTGGGTTAGAAGACCCAGAGTAACCCCAACCCCCCCCCCAGATGGATCATACCCACTCCTCTCACGATCCACCCTCACCGACACGTTTCTGGTGTGCGTCCCGGCGAGACGATAAAGGCCACCCGAGCCCGCCCGCCTTCACCCGGCAGAACACCTGCAGATGTTTGTTTCTGAAACGTCTCCCAGTTGTCCCCGTCACCCCAGCATCAGAACACAGTAGCACCATCTATGCACCGAATGAAAAAAGCGCCTAACGCCGCCTCAATTAAATCAGACACATCTGGTGGACAAAGTGGCTCGGACCGCCCGAGAGGGGCCCGTGTCCCTGGGGACCGAGGGGCTCGCGGAGGGATCCGCACCCCTTCGTCTCGGCCGGACGAGGGGACGGTCCACAATCGGGTTTCCCGGCCCAGATGTCCGCTCATTACGCCAGTGACGGAGCGAACCCTCCCGGACGGCGCTCCGGCAACCCGCCGCTGCGCTCACAGTTTCGCGGGGAATCAAAAAAAGAGAGCGAGCGAACATACAAGCTCATTCTGCAGAAAGCATGGAAATAATTAAAAAGCCGTAATGAGACAGATTAATTGTTCTATTAAGGGTTCGATTAGGCAGCCGAGGGCTCGCATGCGCATGGAAGAAAGGAAGAGGGAGGTGAGTCAAAGCGCCACCGTGAGCTGCAGCGGGAGACGGAAAAATATCTCACCACACGTGACGGGACTGGAAAACCAACGGCGTTCGAAGGGAATCCGCGTTCAGAACCTTCGCAATTCTACAGCTTATTTACACATGCATTCATTTCGATGAGTCGAACCTGCCGTTAACCGCGATGCCACCTGCTGGCCGCTAATGGTCCGAATAGAAGCCTCACGGAGGAGTTGAGAGGTTCGGGCAGGTGCTTCCTCTTAGCTCGCTGGCTAACATGCTAACCCTGTTAGCCTAGATGCTCACGGGGGGTTGCAAAGCCCGGGTGGCAGCAGCAGACTGAGCGAGACGGACTATTTCTGAGAAAAGCACCTTTCCGGGAGTCCTGGCAAACTCCCGCCTCTGATGCGCCGCTCTTCTCATCAAGCGGCAAATTGAGGAAATCGGAGTCAAATGGGATAAAAATGGGCCCGAGTGGAATGTGGCTGTGGGAAATTGTGTTTGATTTCTCTCGGATACGAGCGCCGATGCGCTTCGCGCTCCAGGATTGGTCCCTCTCCTCTTCCGACTGCTTTCCCTAACCGCTCGCTTTAGGAGGTGAGATCGGCCACCGCTGTCCGGCCACCGGTCCGCCCCGACCCCCCGTCACGCCGCAGCGCTGGGCAAAACGCGACTCCCGAGTTTCCTGGCGTCGCGCCGCCCGTCTCCGGCACGGCTGAGACGTTTCTAAGCGTCGCTACCGCCTGGGTTCCGCCATCCTGAGGGCCGTGGGGGGTGGGCGGTGCCCTTTTGCCCTCGTTTCCTGGCTTGGCCGATCCTCAACAACACAGACTGACACACACACACACACACACACACACACACACACACACACACACACACACACACACGCGCGCGCGCGCAGAGGAAAACAAGACGCTCTACACCACCGGAGGGGGGAAAAAAAGACGAAAACACACAGCTCCTCCGGGGACACTGGCGTGTCACAGTGGGTTTGGGGACAGGGCTGACATGCTTACGTTGACTCTCTTTGTAAACGAAGCTCATTTTCCGCGCTAACTGCGGCTCTGTTTGTCTCGGTGGCGGAACAGGAGGGACCTGCGTGAGTGAATATCGAGCCAGAGAAAGGTCTTTGACAGGCAGGTCAGTCGGGGGGGTGGGGGGTGGGGGGGGGGGTCGAGGGGTTGGGCAGTGGGGGGATTGGGCTCTCTCGGACGGGGGGGCTCGTAACGGCTCTTGGAGGAGCTTGAGGGACCTGCTGGGAAGGAAAGGCTGTCTACACGACCGGAGGACATTTCAGCTCTGCTCCCTCAAAGTTTGGCATCTGGAAGCTTCTCAGGGGTGTCCCTGAGGTGCTTTGAATATAAAAAAGGAAAAAAAAGAAACGACTGGAAAATTCAGGAAACAACAAGCTCTCAGGTAGCGAAACTCTAGCACTTCCCGGCCGGTCGGACGAGCGGAACCTGACGTCGACCCTCACGCCAAAGCCGAACATCGCGACTCGAACCGCTCCTCAGCTCAATCGTCTCCGTTCCTGCTTATTATTTTGACAAACGGAAATTCTAGGTGCCACCCGGCGGCTCTTTGTCTTCAGACTTCTTTTCATCCCCACACTGAACCCCTCGGGGTCCCGGCTTGGCGGTCACTTCGGTGCAAATTCTTACGAAGGGAAGGGATTTTGCCGCATCAACACATAAATGAGCAGCCAAGATGACGGCGGGTCGTCGCTGCAGACGCCCTTAATTCTCGACTCGAGGCGAGTGATCGACGCGCATCGGATCACAGCACCCTTCCCCCCGAACGGAGGAAAGCGCGTGATCAGCGGCTCACAACCAAACTGGATATGAAATTACAAGCGGAGGTTGCCACGGGGAGTACACCTATTATGGCACGATAAGTCATAAAAGGAGACTTAGTGCTGCGGCGGAAACACATTTTTAAATGTTAATGAAATTACCCGCTGGATACGAATGAGTAGGAACTCCGTGTTTCCTTCCTAACAGAGTGTAAAAACACAAAAGGGATCTAAATCGCACCCGTTTGCTTCCGGCGGGAGATACGCTAACCTCGCCGCCGGGGCTTTGGGCTCTTCGCTCCGGCGAACGCCTGCAAACAGTGGCGGGTCATTTTCGGGTAGGAGAATGAGGAGTGGGTGGGTGGGTGAGATGATGAACGATGCAGGGGAGACCGTGCCGGTCAACCGCGAGTCGCATCGTCCGGGTGAACAGGAAGCGCGAGCCTCGCCGTGCGTTTCTGCTGCCTGGGAACAAAGGGCCGCAGAACAGCGACGCGAAAAGCACACGCGACCCCGCCCTGACCATCAGGCTTATTCATCCTTGGCGCCTCCACAGAGCTCGGTAGGCTGGAGAGCGCCAAGCGCCGCGGCAAACGGCAAAAAACAACACGGAAACAGCGCACATGCGCATGCATCTAAACATGTCGCCGTGGAAGTGCCAGCATTCGAGCGACAAACTCAGGAAGTAGGGTGATGCTTCATAGCGCTATGGATGCTGCTATGACTCGGAGCCCCGATGCGAGAAAAAGTGACACCGACAGCCAAACGAAAAAGCTCTCATCTCAGGGTAAAAGGCGCATGGTCTGATGGCACAGGGTCTGGCGAGCTGGCGTGTTGTGCAAGGCGATTCCTGAGCGTGAGCGTCTGCCGACGGGGGGACGGGCCACGTTGCGGCGAGTCGGTCCTCGGCGGCAGAGGATGAAAGCGAGGGTCGAGGCCCACAGTCATCGGTTTGATTCATCTCAGATCTCAGCGAATGAGGACACCAACTGAAGTGGTTGCAGTGTCGGAAGATGGCGGGAAGCCATCGGGCACAATGGCGGCTCACGCGTCCGGAGGAGCTGCCGCACGGCGCGCCCGGAGCAATGCTGAAATGAAGCAAACCTCAAGGCGTAGTCTCGTCGGACTCTGAGAGGTCCGTTGCGGGTGATGGTGGCCACTGTGCGGGGGTGGGGAGCGGGAAGGGCGGGTGGAGAGGAGTGCAGACAGGTTCCCTAACGCTCCTACAGAGGCTGAGTGTCCCCTGCAGAACAAAAGCTTACCTTGAAGGTAGACATGGCAGGGTCCCTGCTATACCTGTCTATGGTGTGGAACTTGTTGGAGTGGTTGAGTTCATGGTAGAGCTCTGAGTGTCTTTTGCGAGTGTGCATCACTTTCTGCAAGGAAGGCAAACAATGAAGAAATAAAACGAAGAAAAAAGGACAGAAGGGCGACCGGAGGTGTCTTTTGTGGGTGGGGGGCAGTGAAGAACGAGGGATGGGGGATGCGGAGATGACGGAGCAGACCTGCGGGGGAGTGTCGCGCGTCGCTTGCCCCGCCGCGCCGGCTCGGCCCGGCTGTCTAATCATCTCAGCCGCTCGTCGCGTACGGACCACCGGTCTCGCGCGACCAAGCTGCTTATCGTGGGCCAAACCATTTACCGTAACCGTGGGGTCTTCTAATTGTGTGTCACCTCTCTCTGGGTCAGTGAAGCAGCACTTTGACCGCAGCGTTTCGGGAACAAAGCCTGGTGGTCGACACCTTACGCTCGACGCACTTCTAACAACCAAGATGAATTACGGCCTTGCTGGGCGTTAGTCGTCCAGCAGTCAGACATACCTTCTAGGACGGCGCTGCGACAATGGATCGCAAATCTCCAGTCAATGAGCCTCTTCTACTTGGCTGACTGTGGCTGCATCAGCAGGGAGTCGATGTGTTTGGATGAGGAATTAGGTTGTTGTGAGCGTGACCCGAGTTGAAAATGGCTCCGGGCTGGAGATTTGCTGAATCCCCGGCTCGGTCGTGCGACAGACACCGAGCCCCCCGTTCCCGTTCGTTCTCTGTGCTACGAGGCGCTTAACATCCCGAGCTCACCGTGCAAGGCATGGATGGGAGGAGACCACAGAAAGCCGGACTAAATTAAACGCAGGGAGCAGAAACAGGGCCGGGAACCGCGTCCTTTGCCCGTCTTCTCCGGACTCGGTCCCGTCCCTGATCCCGGCCCCCGCGCCACCCTCCCGCCCCGCCCCGCCCCGCCCAAACCTAAAGCAAGCAGAAACACGGTCAGCAGGTCTAAATGAAAACGAGAGGTTGTGTGCGATCGAGGGGGATGCTCTTACCTCAAAGTCCAGCTCAGAGTATCGTACTCTTTTCCTCTGGAGGGAGAGAAGACATTGTCAATGACAGGAGTTCACTAGTGGCCACAGGCCACCATCAACATAAGATCTCCCTAAGGAACCCGGCTCAGAATGGCCGAGAAGACAACCTGCTGCTCCCCCTGGAACCCGACCTGTGCTGACAGTGAGGACGGACATATTCCGCCCACGTAACAAGGCTTCATTGAGCTACGGCACGAAGACCCCGGCGTTACGGCTGAAATGGAGACGATGCGAGCTCAGAACTGCGGTGGGTCCCGGTGACGACAGGTTAGCAGAAGAAACCACATCCTATTAGCGCCACCTTAACGCTGTCACGCACGTGGATTCGACACAGACAACTGTTGGGCATTAATGTGGTTTCGTAGCTGCTCTGCTGTGGCTGGTGTCTGCTGATCTGCAGGAGGCCACTTAGCTGTAAGCTAGTCGGAGGTCTGGGCCTTCTGGGCTGGTACACCAGCAGACCGCTTAGCCACAAGCTAACAGTAAGCCGCACGTCAGAAGGTTGGTATTTCTGTACCAACAGTTCTGCAGACTTTTCAGCTACAAGCTGACGATAAACTGCCTTTCCTGAAGCTCTGCAGTCTTGGCCACAAATTCTTTCAACACTTGAAAATTGGCCAGCGCCAGGAAGCGCCTGCGGTGGCTTTCGAGCTGCTTAAAATGGCTCTTTTACCTACATGTGGACGATCCACAGATGTGCACATCAGTCCCGTATTCCTGCCCCTTTTAACGTCGAGAAGATTTTTGGGGACGTTCTCTTACCTTCAGAAAGGTCTTTCTGATTGACTCAACGTGAGACGTACGCACGAACATGCCTGCTAGTAACCATCAGAGGGTAAGACCTGCGGTTTAAATCAGTGCAAACCGACATCTGTTTGAACGCCATGGGGTCAAGGGGCTTTTGGGGGTTTTCACGAGATCATCGAGAGCAGCACACAAGCCGTAGAAACAATAAGGGGACATGCATGTGCCTGGCAGAAGGATTGGATGCAGGGAACCATTGTCGCCATGGTGGCCTGCACCCAAGCCCACCTTTAGAGAAGTGCGCATCGTCTGTGGCGCACCTGCTCTGCGTAAGAAGAAAATGTCATCGTCTTCATTCGTGCGGGTGAAACGGTGAGGGCCTTCAACTGGCCTTCGGCCCCCCCGTCTTGGCAGACCTACCTTCCCAGAGCCCCAGGCACGCTGGGACATTCGCAGAAATTCCAGCCACCTTCTCACCACCCCAAGGGATATATTCTGCCTACCTCACCATCTTAAAGGATCATGCCACTCCTCCGCCTCACATCCCTACCATTATTTGCTCCCGTTAGTCTTACCTAACTGCCCCTCGTCTCGCCAACATCCCAGCAGAAGCGGGTGGGTGCTGAGATGCCTAGGGGAACGCCGTGACGGTTGGGCAGGAGGATCAGAAAGGTAAGACGGCTGGTGGTGGAGAGCAACGTTCGCAGAAGGTTTCTCAAAAATTTAATTTGGTGCCGCCACTGTTCCTTCCCGTCATCCCCACCTCGCAAATTCACCAGGTGCTTTGAACTCGAGGGCACCTGGTTAACGGAGGACCCTAAAAGCAGCTCGCCGATGATTTCCCCACTTCTGGCCTAAGCGTCTTTGCTCGCCTGCTAACCACGTCGATTCACAAGTGGCCATTAGCGCCCGGAGTGAGAGATGGTGGCGCGGAGCAGAAGCTCTGGTGCAGCTACATGAGGACGCACTGCGGGCACTGGGCGGACGGCAGGGGTGTGACCGCGCGAAGGTGGTGCCGAGGGAGAGCCGAAGGGCAAAGGCGCTTCTAGCCTGGGTGGGAAGGAGGACTGGCGTGACGCTTTAAGCCCCTCGCTACTTACTTCCAGGGAGCCCACGGATAGGCTGGTGCTGGTGCTGGTGCTGCCCAGGTTTCGGGGCAGGGTTCTGGTCCGCTCCGCCGTGCCGGAGGCTAGGATCTGCCGGATGGAGGGGCGCTGCTGGAACTGGAGCGGGTGGGCGTGGGCGGGCAGCTGCTTGAGCGTGCCGTAGGAGCGGTTGAGGCCCACGCCGATGTGGTCCACGGCGGCCAAGTCCGGATAGGCCTCGCTCTCGGCTGGGTGCAGCGTGAGAGGCGAGGGCGGCGGCGGGAAGGGCGGGTCGTCCACAGCGATGTTCAGCGGCTTGCCCTCGTCCTTTGGGGGCGGGGGCTTGAGGCTGACGGTCCTGCGGGGGAGGACCATGTAGTCCCCCTCTGCGGCCCCACCCTCCGGCGGCTTGGCCCAACCCAAGCCGCTCTCTGTGCAGAGGTACACCGGTGGCGCCCTCTGGTGCTGCTGCTGCTCCACGTTCACCTCCTTCTTCACAGGCTGCTCGCTCAGTTCGTTGAGGCCCCCCAGCGGCGGGACCTGCACCAGCAAGTTGGGGGGCGGGATGTTGCCTGGGAGGCTGCTGAAGTTCACCCCGCCCTCCTGGTGGGCCACCAGCTTGGGGTCGTCCTCGTCGTCCAGCGAGATGCGGGACAGGGTGCCCGTGATGGTGGCTGGGTTGCATGTGTTCACCTCCTTGAAAATGACTGAGGGGGGAGAGAGAGGAGGGGAGAGAGGGACCAAAGCGGGGAGGGGGGGGGGGCAGGGCAGGTGTGGAGAGACAGAGCGAGAGCGACGGGGTGCGACATGGAGGGACCAACAATGGAAGGAAGGCGGAGGAGAAGAGTGGGAACAAATGTGGGGAAGGAGAGACTCAGGGAGGAGATGAGAGAGTGTGTGTGAGCGAGAGAGAGAGAGAGAGAGAGAGGAGGTAAAGTGTGGTAAAGTTTTGAAGGGAGGCAATGGGAAACAGACCGAGCGAGAAGGTGTGAGGATGCAGGGGTGTGGAGATGTGGGCAAATAGAGGAAGGTGTGCAGGGTCAGGGGTGTGAGGCAGTCGGCGCAAGATTACTGACTATCACACACCGCAAACACACGTGCTGCTACTCCTCAAACGTCTTTAGGCTGAGAGCAAAACCGCATCCCAGCAGACCGGTGCAGGTAACTCATCCCCTGCTGCACTGACTCGCTTTTACTCGAGGCGGCTGAAGAAGCCATTCTGACGTCGCGGGTTTTTTTCCCCGCTGCACGTGACGCCGGGCCACGCGTGTCAGGGTCAAAGGTCAAAGGACCGACAAAGGGCCGGGAGAAGTTAGGCGTCGTGTGCATTAATGGGCAGAACTGTAACATCGGGAGACTTAACTGAGGTGTCTGGGAGACGAACAACAACAGCAACAACAACAACAACAACAACAACAACAACAACACGGTAACGCAGCCGAGTGTTCGGGCCACACGGACAGCGACAGACAGTGACGGCAAACGGACAGAGTGACTTACATGGGTGTCCTCTTTCTGGAAGTGTGCGGAGAGAGTTGTTAACGCGTTAATAGAGAGCGGCTGAAACGCGCGTTCGGTGGGGGGGGGGCAAAGGGTGAAAAATGACGGCCGGAAGCGGAGAAGAACGAATAACTCGACGCTGCTGGGAAGCTCTGAGCTCGGCCACGTCCCCTGAGCCACAGCGCGGTCTGATTTTAAAGAAAGTGCCCATTTTTGACTGAACCTTTGCCCCCCCCTACGCAGAAAGCAGGTGCTGGAACATTTCAGAAAGTCGAAGGGCGTGGTGAAAGGTGAGAAAAGGAGGAGATGCCTTACCTGTCTGGCAGGCGAGGTCCACGTCTTTTTCAAAGTCTGTCTGCATGCGGACAGGGGGTAGAGAGGGGCAGGTTAGAGGGGGCAAAGCGGGGGCCACGGGGGGCTGTCGGGGGAGGGGCTTTGGCGGCCGCTCCGGTTCCTGTGCCGCCTGGGGCGGGGGAGGGGAAGCGAGGACACAGCGAGCGAGACGGTGTGGTGGATCAGGGGATGAGAACATGCAAGAAGACATTTTTTTCATAATCAAGCTTGTGCCAAAATACAACTATTTACACACCTGCTTTGGCTCTTCAGCTTACAAACACGGCCGGACCCCAAGTCGGTCCAAAGAAGTCATTCGTGCCACTAAGTGACAGTAAGTTTAAAGTTCTGTTTCTTCACCAAAACCGATACGAATATTCACTTTGGTCGATATCAAAATAATAAAGAAACACCGTGGAAGTGAGTGGAATGAAGGTGGTGCGGCACTCCTGCTCTGTTTGCGTTCTCTCGACTGCCGTCCATCAGCCTGGCGTTTGAAATCCAAAAGAAATTTTTCAGAGCAGATAAGCGAAGAAAACGGGCGCCTGTCTTTGGAAATGTGTAACTCGAGGAGCCAGCGTAGGTGTGAGAAGATGCAGTCTGGTTGGACTGGGGTTGCCCTCCAAACACCCTGGACGGTGCAGACAGGAGTAAGATCCGATCCCACCCTAGTGTCTGGAACTAACTCGGGTAGCAGGTTGCCACGGAAACACGGGTAATGACTGGGCGTTTGCCATGACGACAGAGCCAAGCGCAACAGCCGCTGCAGACAGCACTACTTGGGGGCGGGGCTCAATGGGGGGCAGGGAGGAGAGCCTTAATGACCACCAGCCGCCCTCGCTTGACCGCAGGTTGGTCACCTGTATGCGGTCATGTGAGGATGACCTGTCCTAAACTAGCGGCGCCACTGCAGCTATGCGGGAGCTTTGACCCGCACCTACTCCGACCCCCAGGGACCTACTGGTTGCACATTGTTGCGGAGGGCGTCCAGCCGGCAGGTGGGGGGGCACCTAAGGGGGCCGTGCTGGCTGGGTGCGGTGACGTGGGGGCATTTCTGCCACGAAACAGGAAAAGAGGGGAAGAAAGAGTCAAAGAGTCAGGGAAAGGCCTAAAAGAGTTGGGCATTGAACTGATGCTGTACCCAGAATCCTCCACGTGTGGGGTGTCGGGTCACTGAGCCCCCCAGCAGACTGCAGTAACATTCAAACACGTTTCTGTAACGTAGAAAGAGCAGCGCGGCTCAGCATTCCGGGCTGTGGGTTCGAATCCCACTCAGTCTAAATAGACTAACGCTGCTGTATGTAAGTCACCTAAAAAAATGATTGACAGGCAAATAAAATTAACGTTGAAAGAGAGCGATGAGCTGTTACACGGTGGAGCAATGGGTGGCGCTGGTGCCTCACAACACCTGGGTTGTGGGTTTAAATCCAACTCAGTGTGTGTGGACCTTGTACGTTCAGTCTGTGTTCATGTGGGTTTCTTCCCATGGTTAAAAAATGTTTTTTAGGATTTTATCCATCTCAACTGGCCCTCGTGTGTGTGTGTGTGTGTGTGTGTGTGTGGTGTGTGTCTGTGTGTGTGTGTGTCTGTCTGTCTGTGTGTGTGTGTGTGTGTGTGTGTGTGTGTGTGTGTTCCATAGCTCTGCTGTACCAATAGGTGGGTAGTTTACTGTAGTGAACCGCTGGCCACCAAAGCCGAAGGTCCACCACGGGGGGCTTCGGACCTCCTCCGTTCCTCGTTCCTATCAGGCTGACGTGTTTCCCGGAACACATCTGGTGCTGTGTCGGGTTCGAGTCCCACACTGTGAGCGGCTGCGAATCGGGATCCTTGGCGACACCTGTGTGGTGCGGCTGGGATGAGGTGAAATGGAGCGTTATTCACCATGATCTGCACCTGGCCGTTCTTGCAGGAGTCCGGCGAGTTCTCGCTGTCGTCCTTGCAGACCCCCATCCGGCACCGCACGGCATCCTGGACCTGCAGGAGGGAAAGCGGAACAGCCATCTGTGTGTGTGTGTGTGTGTGTGTTCTCTACGCATTTTGGCTGTTATGATCCAGTGCAGGGACTTGTTTTTGAGTGTGTGTATCAGCAAGCCCCCCCCACCCCCCGCTGTTCTAATCATCTCCGTCAGATACACACCTCTCCATAGGCGGCAGCCACCACTTCCCATATGAAATTTTTAATAAATCAAAAACATGAGGTTGAACCTCAGCTGAAACGTCGGCGTCTCCCGGTGAGACGGAGGCCATCGCCACACTGTTACCTGATGTTTACCTGCCACCCCAATACAGGAGGCCTGAAGCCGTGTACACACTGGGGAGCAGGGGGGGTCCACCCATATAGAATGAGGCAGAAGACTGCAAACAAGAGAGTGTGAGTGTGTGTGTGTGTGTGTGTGTGTGTGTGTGTGTCACCTGATTCGACCATCTGAGCATCGCTGGGTTTGCGGTTCCCCGCTTATCATCTCCAGCGCTGGGCGGTTATGCTGAAGATACCAGGGATTACGAAACCACCCTTGGGCAGGATTTTGATTTATTTACTAAAATAATTTGGGGGTTTATATGGTTCTAATCCCAGAATTCCGCGATATTGATTTAACATATATTGCTTTAGCTGCTTAATATTTTATTCAAAGGCCCGGGTTGGGATTCATCTGAGACGTGCGAGACGGCCAAGGGGGCACAGAGCAGGGAACTGGATAAAAGGCCCAGTGCATTGTGGGTAGAGGCAGTATAATCGGCCGAATAAAGCGAACGGGGAGAAGATATCAGGTGAACCGTCTACGTATAAATAAGGGATTAAACTAATCTGGTTTGGAATTCTGCGTTCCGCCTCGCTGAGAAAACAGCCACCGCCGTAGGAAGCAGGGACCCGAACTACCACCACCCGGGTCCCGCGCTTCACGTTCCGCTTCTCGGCTATTGTTTGGGACGTTTGGTTATTTGCAGATCGTACTGTGATTTAATGTGATTTTAACGGACGTGTTCATGGAAGGTGGAGCGATTTCGTGGGGCGACGTCATCATAATGTGACAGATTCGTCGATTTGTAAATTTGTCAGATAAACTCCTCTGTACTTTGGCACGGTTAGTACGGATTCAAATTAATGAAAATAAATATTAATTTATATTTGGAAATATTAATACACATGCATGTTAATCAGTCGAGCGGCTGAGTGTCCTGTGGTTTCGTATTCCGTCAGATAAGAGTTCTGATCTTCACGTTTCCAGTTGCGCTTCATTGCGCTTTTCATGTGGGTTCCAGTCATTTTTCATGAGGGCTTCATGATTCTCTTTCATGTGGCTCCGATTTGACTGTTTCTGATGTTTTGCCTCTTTTTGCCCCTTGTTAATTTAAAGGTGACAATAATTCAGTGATGACCAGTACAGACTGACCACTACAGACTGACCACTACAGACTGACCACCCCCATCACTACTGACTGACCACCCCTCACTGCTCCATCACTACTGACTGACCACTACAGACTGACCACTACAGACTGACCACCCCCATCACTACTGACTGACCACCCCTCACTGCTCCATCACTACTGACTGACCACTACAGACTGACCACCCCCACTGCTCCATCACTACTGACTGACCACTACAGACTGACCACCCCCCATCACTACTGACTGACCACCCCCATCACCATCACCAGTCAAAAGGTGAGCCTTGAACCTTGAACTCAGAAAGGTGGGAGACGGGGGGCACTCACCTCCCGCCGCATGGCGCAGTGCACGGTGACCACGACAAAGCCCTGCACTGAGTCGAAGACGGCGAAGAGCACCTGGAAGAGCGCCGAGCGCCGGTCCGTGATGGCCAGCACGGCTGACATCCAGGTGAGGGCCAGCAGGGGGAGCACCACGCAGGAGCTCCACAGCGACGCCCTGCGCGGACAACAGCGAGTGCAGCGCACCTCAGCAGCCGGCCCCTGGGGGGAGCACGGGAGCAGCGCTGCCTACTGGAGCACAGCAGTGTGTGGAGTGAGGCATGCTGGGATACTGGGGCAATACCAATAGATTGGGATAATTGGGGCTGTGCTCCAACAGGGGGCGCTGCTTTGAGGGGTTAGGGGCTGCAGACAAAGTGTGCGGTTGCATGTTATCGGGGGAACTGCATTCCTGCACCCGCTAGCAAAATATCCACCTATTTCTCTCTCACACACACACACACACACACACACACACACACACACCGGGGACAGGATTATGGAGGATGACGAAAGGCACGTAAAACGCTAAAGAAAGCTATTTAATGACCGATGAAATGACCAATGAGATGATCGAGGAAAGTGCCACGGAGGCGGGTTCAAGTGTTGGTTACTGACCGGCTGACCAATGAGATAGAAGTCCTGTTCAGCTCACGACCAATGAAAGTGTGACGTAAAGAAGCAACGCAAAACGCGAAGGAGCTGATTCGGAAGGAAAGTGCTGATTCGAAATGCAAGTCGGTAATGGGAAGTTTAAACGGAAGGTTTAAAGCGGAAAAACGAAGACAGTAAGAGAAAAAGGGTTAATACTTTTAATTAGCTTGTAAAATTGTCTATTATTACATTAATTCAGAACTGATCAATAAACTGATTATATTCCCTATTGTTTATTGTTTTGTCAGTTTACTTAACTTTTGACGTATTTTCCTCCCAGTTCACTTGGTCTGAAAGGTGAACGGATGAAAGGTCACCCCCCACGCGCCTCCTCCATTTAACACTCAGTACAGTATTTCTCACGTTGTCTGTTCGCCGACACGGTTTTTTTAATCTTTCTTTTTAACATTTCATTTGTGGGCAGAAGAGTCTTACTGACAGGGAGGAGGAACACGACTTGCAGAAGTTACTTCCATGTCCTGAGAGCTGACATCACTTCAGATGCTTAAATGAAGCGATTATTTTGGAAAAAAAAAAAGTTTTGGTCGCTGTTTACATTTTTTTCTTAAGGAAAAATAATATTGACCTTAGGTCAACTATCAACTTTATTACCTTCGCTGAATATCCTACATACACGTCTAAATTTACCAAACCAAAAAACTCTCTGCCGTCCATTTTTCTTAAGGAGTCTGAGCAGTAGTAAGGAGGCCATTAAGACAGTAAACGGTCGCAATTTGTTCAAGATTTTAACATAATGTTCAAGGCTGCTGGAGTGGTTCATACGCTGTTTGGCTTCATTTATATTTATATTTTACAAGCTAGTTATTTATCTTATACGGCCTTTAAAAGAAAAAACAACTATTTTATCCTTAAAAAAGGAAAACGTGAGATGGGTGCGTGGACGAATTCTACGTCAGATGGGGCTGTGGTTGTTGTGCCGGGGGGACCCTGTGGACAACCATTAAACCCCCCCTTAGGGATCTCTGTGAAAAGGTGTGATCAGGAGCGTGTGAGCTTCACAGCCCCCCCACCCCCCACCCACGCCAGTGTGGAGGAGCAGAACCCGCGGGACGGTTTACCGCGCTCTGCCGAGTGTGACGCCAATTTACTGCGTTCACGGTGCCCGGAACTCGTGCCGTGTGTGTTAATGTGTTCCACAGATTTGCTGGTTGGGGGGGGGCAAATACTGCAACAAACAGCTGCATTACGAATAAATATTCTCAACGATACGGAATATTTGAATGAAACGAATCACGTTCAGCCTGAGCTCTGCTACTAAGACAGTTTCATCATTCTGCCGTGGGATTTAGATGTTTTTACTGCGGCTGACAGGTGTCCCTATCGGTCAACGGTCTTCTGTGGCGATACGGACAGAACATTTCTGTCGTGGCAGTTAAGCAACGGGGTGAAAGAGAGAGCGACGGGGACAGACGGGGTTCAGGGTTCGACACACTTTCATCATCATCATGAGGGAGTCTCCACTAGAGCTCCTTCCACTTTATTCTCATGCTGAAGAACTGGAGAAGCGCAGGAGACCCGCTGAGTCTATCCAGTTCTTTCGCTCTTCCAAGAGCTGACCTCTCTGTGCGTGAGCAAAGCCCTGTGTGTGTGTGTGTGTGTGTGTGTTACATCAACGCCCTGTCAAAGACCACACTTTTGGTGAAGAGGTGACTCCGGAAATGTGAAATTTCCCAAAAGGGCTACATCATGAAAAACACTTCCTATTTTATTTCTTATTAACTGTGTTTTCTTCATAGATCTTTACTCAAAAACGTCCGTGTGCTGCAGAGCAAACGCACCAAGCAGCGTTTCCCCTCACAGCCAGCAGGTGGAAGTAAAGAGCGAGAGAGGTGCCCAAAGACCACCTTAATTTCCCTCGCTTGCCCAATGTTTACAGCGGGTGTCCTGTGTCCCTGCGACTCAAAACAAGAACGTTGCTCATGTTTGTAGGATAAATCTGTCGACAGTCAGCGCTGAATGGGACTTTGTGGAGATGAGTTTTTACTAGTAAATCAGTTTAACATATAACTAAAATCTCATTTTTCATCCAAAATTTGAACATAAAAATGGTCAGTATTTCTATATACTTTTTATGTATTTATTTTCACAGAAGCTCACCGGTGTGGAAACAGAGGGACGTCCGTATGAAGCTTTTACTGAGAGTGAGTGTAGAGGTTGTTTAGAACCACGTATTAAAGGCAATGACACACAAGGGGGTCCTGCATGGGGAGAAAATCCTTCTCCATTTTATCTTTTTGTCACTTGTTTTTGTCTTGGGACAGAGAGGTCAGCACTTTGAGGAGCCGCAGTTCCTTACTGGCAACGGTGGGATGAAAGACGGTGAGAGAGAGAGAGAGAGAGAGAGAGAGAGGTGGAGAATGGGACTGACATGGCGCTGCCGGTGGTGGAGCTGGACAGGGCCGTGCTGGAGATCACCCCACATTTGGAGCATTTCAGGAGCAGCTGGCTGCGTGACTCCAGCGACTGACTTTCAGGATGGAATGAGCCAAACACACACCGGGGGTGGGGGGTGGGGGGGGGGGTTCCAGGGATAAGGTGGTGATAGGGTTAAAACCAGGCAGATGGCCATGAAGACACACACACACACACACACACACACACACACACACACACACACATTGGGATTGGACACGGCGCGGATGATGGGGACACGCGGGATGACAGGGAGAGGAAGTGAGGCACGTGGAGGAGAAGAAAAGAAAAACACAAAGAAAGAGTAAATTAAAGGAAGACCCCCAGCAGTGGCGTGGTCAACAGCAACAGCACAGAGCGGTGGGACTCATGGATCCCCCCCCCCCCCCTGCAGAGGCAGCAGCTGGGTGGGGTTTCGATTCTCTGTCACCCTGATGGCCAGTAAAAGACCTCCCTGCTGAACAGCATGGACTGAGGGTGAGGCATGACAACAAGAGGTGGGATTCGAACCGAGGTCTTCTGAGCACAGCGGGTACAACTCTGACCACCGCGCCCCCTGGTGACTGACAGTAAAAACCAAAAGATCTGTCACTGACACAGATGCTGATCAATTATTATTGACAGGGGCGTCTGTGCCACGAAACCCAGGTCATCTGAGGTGAATCGGGTGCAGTGGCTACAGGTGCCGCCTTCAAATCAAAGGAGCTGGGTTTGAATCCCACCTCCTTCTGCAGGTCCCTTGATCGAGGAGCTTAAACAGAGTAAATCGGTGTAAGTCGCTCTGGAGTTTGACAAATGGATATAAGTAAATGTGAGTACAGGGGGTGGTGGCAGTGAAGTGGCTAAAACAATGTCATCTCCTATTGCATTATGGGACAGCGTCCGTGCGTGTCAACACCGGACCACCTTTAGACCTCGTGTGTCACATGATCTCGGTTTTGACAGTCGAGGGGACGCATCTGGACCCCCCCTCAATTTGCGCCTGTGCTGTGGTCCAAGAGCAGTTTGGGCTTGTCGGCACGGCAACAACCACCGCAGCGCGTCTCTGTTTTTGTCCCCTAATTTCCGGGCCATTTAAACCGTTTAAGGCAGCGTGTCCCGACTTCACCGCAAGCGTCAAGCGCGAGCCGTTCACCGCAGGCTTTTAACACATTTTAACACCTCATTTAACGGCGAGGTCCCCCCCCACCAAGGCCGACGTGACGGCGCTCTCATTACCATGGTAACTACAGGTTGTCAGGGCCGAGTGACGGGCCGAGCCGCGCCTGGTGTAATAACGGTGCGGGGTGTGACAGCGCTGTCCCTCCTGCAGCAACGCGGTTAGCATCGCGGCTCGGAGAGCATCAGGGCCGCCGCTCCGATCGGCGTAAACAGTCAGTTATTCGCCGTCATTTTTGTCATCTGACACTTTTCTCCAAAGTGACTATTTACCCACTTATACAGCAGGGTAACTTTTACCACATCAGTTCAGGGAAAGTGCCGTCATGGGGGGGGGGGGGGGGGCTACATCAGGAGGTGGGATTCAAACCCATGTCCTTTGAGTTGAAGGCAGCAGCTGTANGGGGGGGGGGGGGGGGGGGGGCTACATCAGGAGGTGGGATTCAAACCCATGTCCTTTGAGTTGAAGGCAGCAGCTGTAACCTGATGAGAATATCTGGCCTGCAGCTGGATGACCCCCCATGGACGGACGTTTGTGATCCTCCTGTGTTGTAAATGAGACAAGAGTTCACTTCTGTGGTCCAGCAGTATAAACGGTAAATCGGCGTAAGTCACGTTGGGTCATAGATATTGAAAAGGAGGAGGACTGGAAGGTCTGGTTTGATCTTATCCACCTGGTTATCGATACGGTAGAGATACTGTTAACTAGGTCATCGCCGACAGTGCTGCTGGTCACCGTCCGGTCAGCTCTGACCCCCAGTCCGCAGCAACCAGGACTTAACCGTGTGCCTGCTGACTGCGGCAGTCACCATGCCAACAAGCTCAAAGGTGGTCCTGCTGTTGGAAGTGTGCCCCCCCCCCCCGCTGTTGCAAGGTGCTACTGGTGGAGCGTGACCGGACTGTGGGTGGACAAGCTGTCTGGAGGCTCAGAACCACAGTTGAATAAATCACATCTCCAGCAGAGGTAACTTCAGCACCATCAGACACCCCCCCCCCCGTCTTGATCGACGGGAGGGCCCAGGAGCAGAGGCGGGCGCTGTGTCGGGTCGCCTACCCAGCTCTCTGCTTCTTGGACTTGTCTGATATGCCGTCCCGGGACATGAGCTTGTTGAACACCACGATCCCGATGAGCATGTTCACCTGGAACAGAGAGCAGGGCTCTGAACATCTGGTGCTTCACGACAAGGACAGACAAATCCACAAACAGTGCGGTGGAGGTGGGGGGTGGGTGGAGTTGGAGTCCGGCAAAGTGGGTTCGGGTCACATGACCCCGCGTGGAGGGGGACAGGTGTCCAGACAATGAGGATGTGCAGCACCGGCCAATGTGACCCTCACCATTCCTCAACACCTCAATGTGGCCACCTTGCAATCAAAATACCAGGGTTTGAACTCCTCCACCTGCTGCGGACACACACACACACACACACACACACACACACAGGCATTTGCACAAACAAAAGCTGCACTTATTCTTACACTGTGGCTTGACAAAGGTGGGGTGTCACTCTGGTCCTCACACACCACTGCACACATTTACCCACCAGCGCTGTGTGTGTGTGTGTGTGTGTGTGTGTGTGTGTGTGTATGTGTGTGTGTGTGCTTGTGTTCCACTTGCACAGAAGCCATTCCCTCCAACAACTGGTTACAATTCTGTCGTTTCCCTAAGGCTACATTAATTATTTTTCCATTAATTTGGCTGCATTTTCCCAGGGGGTGGTGTGACGTGGGCCCCCAGAATCCTGGAACAAATTTACAACTCTGTGTGTGTGTGTGTGTGTGTGTGTGTGTGTGTGTGTGTGTGTGTCCAGATGAGTGCACAAACAAACTGAATCCATTTCAAGCTCTTAAGATCAAAGCTAATAATGTACGGTTATTGTTTCTCCAAAACCTCTCCCCAGGAGTTACACACGGGGTAACAAAAACACACACACACACACACACACACACACACACCGGGCACAGACTGGCTGCAGCAGTTCAGCTGAGACACTAAGAGGCTGGAGGCTCCTGCTGTTTCTCCAGGACCTTCAACTGCTAGATCCTTCATATCCTTTCACTGTTTCCAGGCAACGTTGTGCATCTTTATAATCACACCCCGATCTTCCAAAAACTACCACCGGTTTTCAGAAAAAGAACATCTACATTTTCACCGTGTTCTCGGCCCCCGAATCCTGATGTTATTAGACTAGACAGCCTGTTTCTCTACGAGGGGCTTACAGAGGACCGAGTGTTGGACATTGGGACATTGATGGACAGTCAGACTGACCAATGAGCCAGAGGAGAGCTGGGGGGGGCAGGGCTGCGCTCGGCACTCACCAGCACGATGACGGCGGCGGGGCCCACGAAGGCGTACAGCAGCCCTCCCTCCAGAGACAACCAGCAGCTGCAGATACAGAGGGTTGTGGGTTAGCGGCACAGGAGAGCGAGGGGGTGGGGTTTGAGATGGGATCCCGGTGACACCGGGGGGGGGGGGGG
>UFQX01000384.1:206079-224219 GCA_900497675.1 Arapaima gigas | reverse complement strand
GGGGGGGGGGGGGGGGGGGGGGGGCACTGGTCAGAGTTCAGTCACTGTTACAGCTACAGCCAGAAACACCGTAACCAGTACAGTTTGGGATCAAGTGTTGCAACCTCAATGAACTCGCTTTCTCTCCTGGTGCGACGGGGGAGTAAAACCCCACATGAGCTGAGCTGAACTTCCCATCATCCTCTCTCATCCTGGTGGGGACAGGCAGTGTGGAGGTGGGGCTCGGGTTGGGGTTTTAAGGTACCCGGACAGAAATGGGGGTGGGGCTTAGAGATTCTCAGGCTGGGGCAATGTGGAGGTGGGCTCGGTGGGTGGGGCTTTAGGTGCTTGGGTGGAGCTAAGGGTGGAGCTTGGAGATTCTCAGGCTGGGGCAATGTGGAGGTGGGATTATGGATGCGGCTTCAAAGTGTTTGGGTGTAGTTGGGAAGGGATGCTGGGTACTCACTAGTTGGGCGTCCCGTAACCACGGGCCCTGGTGAAGCCCACCGAAACGGCGACGACGAGCGCTGGGAGACCTGGGGGGAGAGAAGGGCAGCAGCAATCACACCTCAGTGTCGGTGGACGGAGACACAGCAGCGACTGGGAGGGGACCGGAATGAAGTGAAGGAGGTGGAAGGGACACTAGTTTCCCCATCATCAGCTGTGTTTACTGCCCCTACGAACAGGTCATGGACTGGGTCCAGCAGGACGGAACCTCTTAGCAGATCAGTGACACTGAATGGTTACCGACCCCCGAGTGTTCGTGTGCTTTTGGGGTTCTTGAGAACGACAACTTGAGCCACGTCATTTTTCACTGGCGCATCTTGGTAGCCGAAGAAAAAGGAGCATTTCTGACCCCAGACAGAACGGGTTCAGGAGAACCCTGGAGGAACAGTAACTGGATCTTCAGACCGTCGCCTCTATGTTCCCTCACAGGTGCCCCACCCCCCCATTTCAGGCCCGAGTCTCGGCGGGAGACGGACTGAGCTCAGGGTGACGGAAAACAGACGGGTTGCAAAGCTGCTGCTCATCTTAAAATGAGAACATTAGACATTCGTCCTCCGCAAGTTTTATGGAACACAATTTAATTTTGGAAGAAATGTCGAGAGAAAAAACCCATTTTTCAGGGAAGGGGGGGAGAACGAGAAACGTGTTTCCAAGAATAAGAGAAAGCTGACGCAGAAAATCGCAGCAAAACTCCCAACAGAGTTACTGTACTCAATTAGTTTGTCTCAGACTCACAAGGATTGTGGGAAATAAATACGCGGCGAAGGTGTTACTAATACAGGTGTGTGTGTGTGTGTGTGTGTGTGTGTGTGGGGGGTGTATGGGAGCTGCTCGTACCCCAGCCCAGGCACAGGAAACGCTTGCGAATGAGACGTGGCCTCATCTTGCCGATCACGGCCAGGTAGGACTGCCACGCCTCGGTGAGCACCCAGCAGAAGGACGCCAGGAAGAAGAAGTGCAGGAAGGCCGCCGTCATGGTGCACAGCCCCTGCAGGGGGTGGGGGGGCAGACAGGGAGTAACAGCCGGGGGGAGGGGGTTGCTGGTTGTAAATAAGACCCAAGATGAAATGCTACTGCAGGTGGTAAAGAGGTTGGAACTGCTTGCACTCGGATGACCCAGGTTCAAACCCCATCTCCTGCTGTGGTACCAAAGTATTTACTCTGAGCTCATACAGTTCAGAACACCCTGCTGTGTCCGTGTAAGTAGCTAAACACTGCAAGTCTCTTTGGAGAAAAGCACCAGATTAAAAAAAACAAATTATGAAAGACTTGCGGTTCAACAGCCTACAGCACCAGATACTGACTGTTCCGGAAGGGCATCTACAGAATGTACATCACCCTTCGTTCTCATCCCCTTGCTTTCATTATCTGTTTGTCCTTCTTCAGAGGGGGCGGCGATCCGGACCCTACAGCCCTTGTGTAAATTCCGACTGCACGCCCCACAAACCCTAAACCTCAAGTTTGCTGGTTCAAATCCCACTTGGTCCCTGCTTCTGGACACTCGACCCAAGTGATCGGCTGTATTAACATTCATTTTACATCCGCATGTTGGTCACTAGCGAGATGATCGATGGAACGGGCAGCTGGCTGGAAGAATTAACATCCCAGTATGTCTGCGCCTCACAGGGGGAACGTGAGAGACTCACCGAAGTCGAGGGTGGGGGTGGGGGGGTTTCACAGGACGCCAGTCTACCACGGTCGTGTGAGAGGGACCTCCTACTGGCCTGTAATTCCAGTCCGACATCGATTACCCACAGTCCAGGATTAAAAGCCAGTAGATTCGATCAATAAACCGCCGACGTGAAAAAGGGGGGAAACGCCGCTGTGACTCGCCATCTGCAGCCGGGCCAAATGACGTGGACGTTTTATGACGCCGCTTGTGAAAGGAACACAAAGCAAGAGGATCGGAATCGGAGGAGCGCAAACGCACTGAGGGGAGGTGCAGCGATGGCAGGAAAACGCAGAAATAACACGCGTTTTATTCGTATGACAGAGGGCTTGGCGGTACAGAACGGTAACGAAAACCAGTTCTACTGAGCGCAGTAAATGAAAAATTGCACAAAGAGACAAAAGGTTTGTCGTTTCGTGAGACTTGGCAATCTGAACACTTTGGGAGACGTAACGGACGACTTCGGGGCGAGGGACGAAAAAGCCCCGACTCAGGATTGGAGCCCGACCCTCCACCTCAGCTGCGCCACGTCTGATGGGAGGACTGTAAGACGTAAATAAAAACGAGTATCTTTTCGGGGGCTTCGGTGACCTACGGATCGCCGGTGTCCCGAGGAGCCTCTGCAGGTGCAGACGGGGGAAGCTGTGCCTGTTACCCTCAGTTGCTTGCTAGATTCTTCCACCATTACAGAGGTTGCACAGACGTCCCCATTATCGCTGTACGGAAAGCATAACGCGTTTAAATTTTAGTTTTTGTTAAGCGCCTTGAGTCGCAGTCATTAAACCCTTCTGGTTACCTAAGGAGATCATCTGACAATCTGTAAATCTGGACAGGTCGTAACTGCAGACCACCGATTTAGATCAGTCGGACACATCTAGTCTCGGAAGAATCCCGTCTCAATACCGTAAATGTTAGGTCTGTCAGAACCAGAACTGCGCCGTGCTGTTAACCCACTGCCAGAAGGCAGCAGGAGGAGCCAAACCCACAGAAGGGAGAGTCTGGGGGTCTTCAGAGCTGTGGGGTCCACACCTGGCACAAACACAACGACCCTCAGGTATAAGTGGACTGTCTGTGTGTCTCTTTTGCCCCAAGTCGCACAGTTTGTTTCCTGCCAGTGCCGGGCAGCTGGTGGCGAATTCCGGAAGAGCTTCCGGACACGGTGCCGTTATGGCTGGTGCCCACCTATTGACATCTGGGCCTTGGAAGCTCCTTCCACACGAGGGTCTGTAGCGTGTTTCTCAATTGGCTGTGACCAAGCTGACCTGCACACAGAAGTACGGGTTCGGCGCCCAATCGCTCACCTTGCTGAGGGTTTGGGACTGGCCCACGAGAATGAGCACGTTGGAGGCCAGGATGGAGAGGCAGAAGTTGACCAGGATGATGGACCTCTCCGAGCGGATGTACCTGCGGGGTGCCGGGTGAAGGAGACCAGTCACTGTAAAGCCAACCTGTGCATCCGCTGGTGTTTAAAGTCATTCGTAACTGTTTACATTGACATGTCAGAGAGGCGTTGTCCCACAGCGTAACCTGCAAATGTGTCCCGTCTTATTGACATTCCAGGGGCTGAAGGAGCGGCGAAATCAAGTGCGTACTTAGCCGCGAGTTCAGGCTACGCTAAGGGAACTGACAACAGAAGTATTATCTGGTAATAACAACATGGAGGCGATCGATCCAAAGGGAGGTCAGAGAAATTGAGGCATCTCGGATTTAGTCGACTGCCTCCGAGTCGGTGATGACTGCTTCCATTAGGCCGATTCCCGCTGTGCTCGCCAGGTCAATCGCTTCCCATGGAGTCAGAGTGAACTGCTCCTCCTCCCGAGGGATCAGGCTATGGTGTCGTGACCGGGCCAACGGGTATGAAGGGAAGGACGGTGCGTTTACGCTCGTCCGCCTCGTCCCCCCGGTCGTAGTCCCTCTCGGACCACGCGTGTCCCCGCTCATCACGCTCGTGGCGGGTGACAACGGGGAGGTCGTTAGCACGGCGCCTCTGGCCGAGAACTTGGCAGACGTGCCCCGGACGCGGGAGGTAGGTCACGTGAACCCCCACGCCATCTGTCCAAGCGCCGGGCCGGCTTCCGCGCAGAAACGGTGCCCGTTGGAACCGCCGCTCGTTTGTACGCAGTTAGAGCTAATAGAGAGCTTGGCGTCCAAATGGCCTCCCTCCTGCCAATGTCATTTTACGCCTTTGACGAATTCTCCGTGAAAACCCCTCCAAAACCATTTAGGCCAGGTCTTTGCGGAGCCATCGAAACAGGTTTCCTCAACTTAATGGAGAGGTGAAGTTGGATTCTTCTTTGCTGCTTTTTTTGCCCCCCTACAATTAAACCTGAGCGAAATTAAAGCAGATTCCAGAGGACGCCCTGAAGCCACAGAAGAGTTGTGCTTCGCTTTGGAACGTGAAACCCCTGTTAAAACACCACACGCTTACAGCGCTGCCTTGTACCGCTTCAACTCATCTTCCCGGAGACAGCTACCGTGTTTCCATAGAAACCGGAGATGGATTACCTATGTGTAAAGCGTAGGGGACTATTGACAGAGATACCTGAGCATGTGAGTAAAGTTCAAGGTTCACATGCAACCTGGGATGGGGCTTAGGGCCATGGTGGGTAAATGGGTCACACCGACCGCAGTCAGGATGATGGGACTATCCACGGGGACATGGGGTGAGACAGCAGGGCCAAACAAGGGAATGACAGTCAGAAAGAGGTGACTGGGGGTGCAGCATCGAGGGTGAGAAATATCAAAAGCATCAATGTCAAGGGATGGGCCTTCAAAATCAAGGCGTGCAGGCAGAGGCACCAAGAAGGGCTGAGACTCCAGCAGCCCTGAGCAACATTTACCTCCAGAAGGCCGCGTAGATGAGCAGAAGAACGAGCAGAGCGGTGCAGGAGACCCCGCAGCCCACCATGAGTGGCACTGACGGTGTACTGGATGGTCCCATGTCCTGGAGAAAGAGAAGAAGAGACACATGCTGAAGCTAGAGACCCCTGGAAGTGAAGAGAGAGGCTCAGCAGTTTTACTACTGTGGTCCACATTTTATTCTTCACTCCTGGGTTCAGAGCAATTCCACCGACACGATTTTGAAACCTGTGCCGCCATTTTGCAGCCACCCTGTTGGTCGCTTGTTAAGTTCAAACGCTGACCTGTGGGCAAGAGTGCCATCTTCTCACACGTGCCCTCACACACCCGACCCAACACATAGTCAAACCTCCGCAGAGCTCCACGTAACAAGCACCTGCAAGATGACCCCATACTCTCCCAGACCCTCATGCCACACAGTGAAGCAACCATCCTGGACAAACACACTCACTCAGACTCCTGGGTGTACGACCTGCAGACCTATGAACTTTGAGTCGGAAGAGTCCCCAGCCAGCCCCCCCACACCATTGCAACGACAGAGAGAGGAGTTTGAAGGTTACACAGCAACCCAGCCGACTCACACGCAGAACCCGGGGATGACCTTGTGACCTCTGACCCCCCATTTCCTCACTCTTTCCTTCGTCCCGGGTCCTCCTTCAATTCGCTATGGTTATTTACAAGTATAATGAAGTAGAATTTGTGCAACTCCCACAGCGATGTTAAACACAGGTACGTACAGTACCGCATGTATAAATAGCAGCAAATGAAAGGGGAGGTCAACATCCCTGTAGAGAAAACCTGCAAAGGGTTCAAACTGAATAAAAAACAACAAAAAAGTAAAAGAGGGAAGACGCTGAAACGGTAATATTTAGCAATGTTGAGAAATACTGCCAAATATGGGCATATAGAGGGTTTCCTTGCCCCCCGTCCTGCCCTCCCCCGATCCCCAAACCTCCCTCCCACGTCCAGACAGCTGGAGGGGGACAGCATGCAAATGTTTATTGTTATTTACATTCATTTTTGTTATTTGAGGGGGCTAATGAACTGCGATGCCCGTCTCAGAAATACATATTAATGAACGTTTTTCGTCTCTAAGGTAACATGTGACCATATCTGACAGCTTGTATTACCGCGGTGCACAATTCGCGACATGTGCGGCAGAGCGGACCGTAACCTCGCCTTCGAGACAGAAGGCCCCAAGCGGCTTAGACGGCCTCCAACCTTGCTAAGTAACCATAGCAGCGCAGAGGGGCGGTGGCCGCTTGGGCCTCTGCTGGCCCTCTGTAGGGCCCTCTGCTGACCTCTGCCGGCCCTCTGTAGGGCCCTCTGTGTTCGCACCTGCTTGCTTGTTTATTGGTCCCCAGCCTTGGAGATGCCACGCGCGCCTTCTCACATCGGGCAACTCGAGGCGAACACCTCTGGTGTTATTTCATGCTGTCTGTTTGGCAGTTGGGTCCAACTCGCAAAAATGACCGTTGGCCTGCAATGAACCTCAAAGGAGATCCACAGATGAAGCCACAGCTCTTTGTCTTGCCCCCCACCCAGCAGTAAACTAAATTTCACAAACGACCCAAAACACCCCAAGGGGGTCCCAAATAATGCCACATGTTGTCAACTCCCATTTTTGTTAGTTTAACTTTTGCTTCTGCAGTTGTGCAGCTCGACGTGGGGCCTGGTGAGGACTCCCCTCAACCTGATCGTGGAACATCGCCACCCTCGCGGTCGAAGGCCGTCTCCCAGCCTTTTCATGCGCAGCCCGTGGGGGCCGGCTGGTGTGGGGGTGAGGGGTTGATATTGATTTGGACAGAGTGACCGGACGCCCCGTGGTCCAGCTGCGATGACCCATTTTCAAACTCAGACTTTTTCCGGATGTTTTGGGTTGCTTTAAGCAAGAAAATCCTGCCACTTTTCGCCAACCCATCTCAACTCCGAATGCTTTAGCTGCCCTCTGCTCAGTCGACCGCTCTGGGTGTCTGGCTGTTTGAGTTGACCGCAAACCAAGGGTTAAATTCACATTCGCTGCCAGATCTGCAAAGGGTTTGTTTTACGGTCACCGAACACAGTCCCCTGGGGCGGAATAATGATTTGCAGATTTGTAGCAGAGTGTGACTTAACCCGTGGTTTCACCTGCGCTCTCCAACAGAGCGCTGCAGTTTGTGCCTCCGGGGACCGCCGAGAACGGCGGGGGAGGGGGACGTCAGGTCCGTCACCGGAGCGGATAATCCCCACGATGCCTGGCGATCGTGATTGACGTTCTTCATCTGGAGGGGAGACGCCGGACCGAAGCAGGTTGTCAGGCACCACACAGGGGCCTGGCGTTTGCTTCTCGCGACCTGCACTTGACCTACTCAGGCATGATAAAACTCTGTCAAGTTCATTTACTCCACAGGCGCCATGAGGCAGCGAGCCCATCTTGTTACGGCAATGCGTGTTTTGGCAGTGGGGGGCGGGATGGGGGGTTTCGGTGGGACTGCGGTGGAAACTCTGCTTCGAAAGCGGCGGTGAGGGCGACCTCTCCTCTGTGTACTGCTGCTCCCGAAATAACAGAGCTGTGGGCTGGGGGTGGGGGGGACTTGGATAGAAAAATGAAAGAAAGCAATTGAAAAACAAAACAAAAATGAACAAAACAAAACCAAACAAAAAAACCCACTTCAATCAGCTGGTCACAGAAGAGGCAGAGACGAAGGTCCTTTTTCATCAAGCGAACACAGCGAGGGTGTGTCGGGGGTTCGGTTCTCCATTTTCTCATCTCCAATTCATAACCAGTCCATCGAACGAATCTGAGTGGGAGTGTGAGGAACTGAAGAGGAATTTTAACAAGCCGTACAGGCGGAGAACGAGAAGTAAAGCCGAACCGGAGCCGAGGCGAACGGGCCTTCCAACGATACGCTGGCGGATGTAGCTAAGCAGGGTGTTACCCGGTGACAGGGCGTTGCCGTCTCATAGCGCTTTCACGTAAATTGTATTCCTCTTCTGCTTTCCTCCTCCGGAAGCTGAGAGAACTCACTCGAGGACGTCTGAAGGGGTTGTTCCTCCTGGCCCGTGGCTGAGCCCGCCAAGGCAGCCACTCTCAAGGAGACGTTGACAAACAAGGTTTTCTCCTGAGATCGGACGGCCACTTCTCCCCGTGGAAACCAAAGGCTGTGCGGAATGTCCTCAAGTCTGAAGACACGCCGAAGAAGCGAAAAAAGTGCCACCGTTTTCGCGACTTGCTGGGAAACACACTTATGAAATGAAAGTCATGCAGACAGCTTAATAACTTAATCACAGCGGTGATGTTGGCAGCCAGAGCAAGCCTTCACTCGGGCGAAATGAATAATGTTGACGGCAAGAGGCACCGAGACTATTTGTTTTGGAAGAAATATTAGAATGTATGCATGTAGCTTTACAATGGTTTTGCCATAGATTTTCTAATGACCTTGAAGACCCTACAGAGAAGAACGGGTAGCGTGGCTGCTGAGGTAGGAGATGTGGCCTTGGGGTGATCGTGCTGCGTGACTCCCTCGGAACAGCTCTAACACAACGGGGTGTCGAAATAAGGCCCGAGATGTGAATTAGACATGAATTTATTTAGGTTTTCTTCAGAGGAACTTATAATGTTAAGCTATTTACAACTATTAACCGGTAGATAACCTCTGGACAGATTTAGGGGGCTCAAGGGTTCTTCAGCAGGAGGTGGGGTTTGAATGTGCCTTTGGAATGCCAGGCAGAAGCTCTCATCGCTACGCCATCTGCTGTCTGTGGTCAGATGGCAGTGGAATCATGAGAAGAAATCACAGGGCATCCAAATGAGAAGAGCAAGTGCTGGTCTACTAATTCCACCTGTGGTACCAAACTTTGGACGCACAGAAGCTCGGTAAAACCCGAAGTGTCCACTTGCATCGTCCGCCCTGGTAGTTGAGGGCCATCAGAGGTGTGTCCAGGTGTCTCTCAGCTGAAACCTCTTCCTGCAGGGATACCAGCATCTCTACTGCTCCGCGATACCGATCGTTCTTGTGCATCCGACACGGCCCCACAGCGACACGTTTCGCGGAAGTGCTCCTGAGACGGATGTGTAAGTAATGACGAAGACGACGGGTAATGGTGACCCAGACGCCGTCAGAGCGGTGCCGCTGCGTGTCACGGTGGCCGAGCGGAAAGGCAGCCATCGGGAGGACGGTCATTTCGCAGCCATAAATGAGCGGTTATTCTTGCCCCTGGAAGTAAGTGCTGACGCGATGCTGCTGTGAGTGTGTCTGTAATGGACTCCTGGAAATAAGCAGGATTACAGAGCGATAGTCACTCCACTGCAAGCTGTCTGATATGACAGTGGCAGCTTAAACACCCCCCAACGGTCATCAGAGGGGTTAACCCCCCTCCCTCGGGACGTCAATGCCGACGCTCATTGCTGTTGCTCGGACAATCCATCCCGGAAGCAGCGTTTTCCTGATGCTTCTGTCCGCCGAACAGCTAGCAGCTAACTGCTAACACGAGGCACTGCATCGAACCTGGTCTCCTCTGTTAGGTAAGTCAAAGAAACTGAGAGAAGCAGAGTTCTGTTGTGCCATTTTGGAGTTATTCTCCTCCACAAATTCAGCTCCCGCCCAAAGTGGTGGCCCATCTGAGTTTTCTGCTCCCAGCCGAAGTTAAGTTACTCCTTGTTCCCACACGCTGTCCCAAAGCGATCTGAAGTGTTAAACTTTTTACAGCAGTTTACCAATTTATGCAACTGGGCGATTTTTTTTTTACACAAGCAATTTAGGGTAGGACTAAAGCAGGAGGTGGGGTCTGAACCTGGGCCCTTCAGGTCCAAAAGCCATGACGCTACCTGCTTATACCCCCTCATGTACGACTCCATCGAGCTTCTCGTGACGTTCGGAAAGGCATCGTAAACCTTTCCACAGAACACCACGAGAAGGTTAAAATTCAAAATACACACATCCGATGCTTTGGGCTAATTCTACCGGTGAGGTATCACGTCCACAATCACTCTCTCTTTGACGTCCTCATAGACACACACGACCGAATCTGAATCTCAAAGATTCAGAACACAACGTATAATCCAATCACATATCGAACAAGCGCCACTATCCAAGGGCGACGAAGGAGGATTTGGGCCACAGGGACTAGGACAGGTCTGGGTCAAACATGCAGTCATCCGTGAAAGTGAGGCAAAAAATCTGGGTCTGTTCTCAGAACCTGGTTACCACGTCAACCATCCGAGTTGACGCGCGACCGCTGGTCACGATCGGAGAACCGGGTTTGCGGTAGATTCCGCTTACCACGCCACCCTCTCCTGGGTTCTTGGACTCAGCCTAACTGAGAAAGTACAACATCTTGCATTTTGCAGCCAGACTTATAAATACTCCACACAACACAACCGAAGTCTCTCAGCAGAGAAATACATTAATTGGCGAGTTCTTGGTTCTGTCGCTATCTGGCGAGACAGACAGTCAATATTTTAATATTTTAAGATGCCTTAGGAGCTCTGAGATTCAGAAATGAAGGAAAAAACCAAGATGGAATTCTCCAATGTATTTCTGCATTTTAACAGGAAGACGTGTGACATCTCCGTACAGAGCAGCCGGCTCTCAGCGAGGCTGAGAACTTCCGACCAAACAGAGTCGCCATCTTAAACTCCCAGATACAACTGAGGCAGTTTGATTTTATCAGTGTGTAGTTTCAGCGACTCAATTCTTTGTAGACTCGACACACCAAACATGACACTAGACACGAGCAGACAGTAAATGAGACAACGCACGTGACCTCGGTGCACCGTCAGGGTCTCTTCATTCCCCAACAGATACCAGTCAGTCGCGAGGCTACCTCTGACCTTCCACCGACCACCGTAGACCCCCTTCTCTCCCTGTCTCACTACCCTTCCACCACCCTTGATTCTCTCACTGTCCACGTGGCACTAGGCCAAAGCGTCGCCTTCTCTGCGTCAACCTCAGACCCCCGTCACACCCCCAGCCCTTTGCACCTCGGGGTGATTTTCCATTTCCCATCATTCCCAGTCTCCCAACCCAGGCACGCGAGTCTCCCTGATGGGGGGGTCTGCTCTCGGAAACGACAGAAAGTGGGTCATTTCCCCGGTGGGGACTGTGCGTGTGTGTTTGGGTGCTGCGAGAGGAGCGTCTAACAGGCCTCACCAGCTGGTTGGTGACCGCTGGGTCTCCACCTCCATTAGCGAAGCGGTGGGACCAGGTTCAATACCATAAGCGGCGGATAAAAGCCACGTTACGCTGCCTACGTCAAGAAGCCGTGGCTATTTATAGCGCAGATGTGCACGAGTTGTTATGAAAACACAGAGGCCCACCGCAGCTAACCACTAAGCTGCAATTCATTAGTACTTTTTTGGGGCTGAAATAAACCAACAACTACCTACAAAACACTCACATAAGCATCCGGCCAAAGGACAAGAGGCTGTCGTAAGGTTCTGGCCAGGCGTTCATTCCTCCAAAAATATTTCTGATTCCCGTTGGGATCTGAAAAAGTGCAGTTCAGCTTCACGTCTTCTTGGATTTAAGTCGCCGGTGAAAAGAACAGACGCGAAACTACGTTTCAGGCTCAACTAACCGTGGAATCCCGTGTTGCGCCTGGCGTTCGGGCCACTGCTCCGTTCCCGTAAAAGGAAGAGGAGAAGTAGGACGGGGTGGAGAGGCCAGCCGCTGCCTCCGGCCCCCCGCGGCTGGCCAACATACGGGGTCGACAAAGCCCTCGACCCAACAGCTGGTTAACCGGGCAGCCGGGAGCGACAGCTTCTGCCGAGTGTCCTCCGCTGAGCAGGGCGACTCTGCCGGACGAGCGATGTGACGTGGACCCGTCTCCCCGCTCCCTCCCTTTGAGTGTGGTCGGGCCTCAGAAGGGCCCGTCTCAGTGCCCTCCACAACCTCATGCCTCCACCACAGCAGCCTCTGCTCCTTTCCCAATACGAGTAGGAATACATCAAATGCCAAACTTAAGAGAACGGCCCTAAACCCGGCTTGCTGGGGTTCCCCTCGAAGGACCCGGAATCCTGGTCCCGGCAGTCCACAAACGTGGTGTCCTGCCTGCTCGACGGCGGCAGAGACGGAGAGGGGAAGGCCTTACCTGGTCCTTAGGCAGCTGCGCTAAAACGGCGAAGGTGGAGAGCTTGCTGCAGAGACATTTGGTGTGGACCGCCGGAGATGGGAGAGTCTGGCAGCCCTCTGTGTCCCAGTTATGTGTGCCAGCCTCTCTGTTGGAGGAGGGGAATCCACACACACATCAACACACACACACACAGTCAGACACGCAAACACAAGCAAAGGGGAAAAGGGGGCGGAGACAGAGAGAGAAAGAGAGAAATGAGATCTTTGCCCGTTCCTGAACGCGGAACACCATCGACCCCCACGAACGCGAGGCCCCCTGCAGCTCTGTGCCGCGTCGATGCCCTTGGGCCTCCCCCTCTGCTTCTTCCCTTTGGGCTCTCGCCCCGCTTCCTCGATTATGACTTAACAAGGCCGCTAGAAATCATTCTAATAAGATGTTTGACTTTGAAGACGATCGATGTGAGCGTTCAGACCTACTAATCCACCGCATTAATAGTTCCATTACGGCGTTCGCGGCGGGCAAAGGCCAACGTTCACGCTGTCACGAAGCGGCGGGGGAGTAACCACGGCGCCATCGTGGCACCAACAACCGGAAGGTGTCCGATTATGACGAGGGGCGGCACCCACGGCGTCGTCGGGCGCCACTTTCGACCCTTTTATCGCAGCCCACACAATTTACATCTTTCGTAGAAATACAGGGTCAAGTGAGAGCAATTTGAGGTCGAGCGCCGGCCCCCGAGGCCTCTTCTGTTCAAAAGTAGGCCCCTCGGGGATAGGAATTCCTCCTCCTATACGCTAATGCTGCCGATACACAGCAGTGACTCAACGGTCCAATGTGAACTTCTTACTTATTCCACCTCTGGCAGCTCGGTCCCTCGAGCTGCGGCCCCCCGATGTCTGACTACTCTGCTCCCTGGACAGAATCCGTATAAATATATGCAGCCGACTTCTGATTAAAGATGTAACAATTTGGCCACGGTGCCCTTTTGTGTACTTTGCGAGTAGAATGGCAGAGAAACGATAAATATGTAAGAGACTGTTATCTTCTCTCTGTACCGATATTTGTCCAAATGTATCGGCTTTAATATCCTTAAAGCTGACACTGATCGTATCTGTTCGAAGCATTTTGATTCTAAGCCTCCCTGTGTGAATTGTGTGAGTCATATTAGCTTCTGTATTCTAAGACAGCATCTCTAAGCTGTGGTCCTGGGGGCCGCTGGCTTTGCTTTTTTTTGTTCCAATTCGCTTCTTAAATAATTAGGACCGGTTGAGCTCCTGGCGGATTAATGGTGTGGATCTGACACCTGCTGACAGCTCTGCAATGTCTGATTTTGACCTGCCCGGCTAGACACACGACCAGACGACCTTCTGATGGTCACCACCGTCCCGCTGGTGGAGACCCCTTTGGTCAACGCCGAACACCAAAGGCCAACATCACCTGCTCCCCCTGGTGAACGAGGACGAGTGACGGCCAACCGGACGGCACCTACCGACCTGTACCCACTAGTGAACTTCAAGCGAGGAACTGCACCCCACCAGTGTGACGGATTTATCACGCGCACTCCAGCTCAGGGATGAAGCACAGACTTCTGACTTTTGGAGAGTCTCGGCAACGCTTGCTTTTGGATTCCTGCGTCAGCACAGGCGGAGGTACGCCATCGGAACCTGCCTGTGACCCACCGCGACCGAGACTCTGTCCCTCGCGCCGCTGGGTTTCGGCGGAAGACCGAGGAGACGGATCTTTAGCTCGGCACGCGGCTGAAGGCGTGATTTATAGCGGCTGCGCTCTCTCTCTCTCTCTCGAGTTTCACCTGCATTCCTTACCCTGCGCACCTCGATTTGAATGGACCGAATTAATCTTTTTTCCTGAGGTGCGTCTGGTCTGACGAAAACAAAAGGCTTCTGAAACAATTTCCTTCATTTGTGGTCCTTAAAAGGAGGATTTCTTCAACTTCATTAAGATTAATAAGACGTTAATCGGTTGTTCTAAGCCACGAAATAATGAACTAACTGAGTGACAAATTAATCCTGTATTAACAGTTTAACTGGCGAAAACAATGAGTTAGAGAAACAGTTTGTTTGTACGCGTTACTGCGGGGGGGCTTGTCAGAAACTTACTCTGCAATCGGTGTTTGACTGACAGCTCGATCCCCCCAGACAAGAGCGCAGAGTGCTGGGGGGGGAGGGGGGGGCAGACTCCACGGAACACAGCAGGTTCTCGCAGTAGGTTGTAGGTTCCCCTTTGGGGCGAGTAGAGGAAATCACAGCTCCGGGGCATTCGACTAAAAGGATGGCTGATTCTTTCCAAGTGATAATGATAATGCTCCTTCATTACTATTTATAAAATGTTCCATCAGACACAAAGAACGCATTACGGTCCATTTCGATGCGCACTAAGTATTAACCGTCCAAAATGTAACAAACAGGCATGAGGATAAAATGAACTTGCTTTGAATGATGAAGTAATATCGTATGTGATATTTTACTCCTCTGTTCTTACAAGGCTTAATGGTAGCTCCTTCAGTTTAGTCAGCAGAGTGACAAACAACTGACCTTCACACGCAATCTCTCCTATTAAAGGCGCCGGTGTTAAGATAGATCAGTAAATTGCCCAAATTCATACTTGAAAAGGTACCTCCGTATGTGTTTTCCAGTAATTGCTGCCCCCTTTGTGAACTCCAAGGCAACTCAGGGGGAAATCGCCCGGTCGAACAGGGCCAGTCCATTATGCGGCTGCGGAAACCGTAGTTTGTTACTGGCTCCGAGGCCATTTATTCATCGCAAATCAATTCACAGACGGATTCGTGTTAGAATGTTAAAGAACATACACTCGACGGCAGCGCGAACTATGAATTACGTAAATTCCGCCGAGTATTCGGTGCGCTAGTAATGAGCCCTAACTAGTAATTCTGAGGTTGCGTCCGGGTCAGTGTCGATTTTTGCACTTAAACACATTTCTTATTCCGCTGGTAAAAGGTGGCAAAAAGCATGAGGAAGGTGGCGGGGGGGATGGGGGGGGTCATGTTATTCAGCCGCACCAACAACCCACGTGTCGTGTAGCCAACAAAAGGGAGGGAAGGAGCACCAGGTCAAAGTGGCAAATCGGCCCCTTGCTCTCCAACCCGAGATTCGAGGTTCTACCGGTCCTCGTCTCATTCTGAGACGTGACTCCCGCCTGCTACCCACATCTTATGTCATTTCCGTGTCTACAGCTTAGTTCATCCATCCGGATGCCGTCTTCTCTACATCCCATTTGACTGAAAAGACCTTCCAAGTTGGGAAATGAGAGATACAATAATGACAAATGAAAGAGTGTCAAAGCGTGGACTGAACGTCAGCTCAAGGAGTCTGACGGATCAGTGACAGCTGCTTCAGACATCACGGCTGCTTTCCCCCCGACTGGGTGTTGAACCCGGTCCCGCTGCTCCCACGACTGCCGACTTCGCACGCAGGCGAATGGAACTGGTGCCACCTTCTTTATCAAACCCTGCCAAAATCCCCGGGCAAAAGGCAGCAGAACCTTCTGATCTGCATGAGTCGGGCGTGGGGAGCTGGGCCAAACTGCTCCAGGTGGAGATGGAGTTGGGTTGCTTCTCTGGGACACGGGTTTCTGAAGGATGAGGCCGAGTGGGGATGTAGTGTGGATACAGGGGATGGAGGGGCTGATGGTTGGAAGTATCGTAGGACTGGGGGAGTGTCACTTGTCTTGTGGTCAGAGGTCCTACGGCAACAGCTTCTCCAGATCCAGACAACGGCAGCGGTATCAGCCTGTTTCCTGCGGCTCAGCTGTGCACTCAGAAGAGGCAGGTTTGCAGTCCCAGGGGGGTAGAAAACTCAAGGATGATTTAGGGGAAATGATTAATCATCTCAGCCTTCTCTTCCTCTACCAGCCCACCTTCTTTCACTTTGCATGTCCTCACTAGAATCTTGCTACTATTCCTCCTCCTCCACACACACACACACACACACACACACTATCAATGCTATTCAGTCAGCTTTTTGCGGGGAGGCAGTAAAATGTCCCTCTAATGCGGATGTGGGCGGGTACCTACAGACTCACAGTCGACAGAGTCCTCACTCCGACGCCAGTGAATCACAGCAGGAGCAGCCCTCTCCCTCCGTGATCAAGAGATCTGCGACCTTGGCCAGAACCCTGCATCCTGAAGGGTCAGGTTGTTGACTTCCGTGAGCTGGGCTATCCTTCACAACGCCACAGATGTACTAGCGCAGCTTTTTCCACATCCCCACAGGCTAGCGGTCAAGCCGAAATGGAAAATGTCAGTAAAACAGGGTGAGACGCAGACGCAGGGAAGCGGGTAAATAAGTGTGCGAACGTGCCGACACGCAGCTGCCGCGCGACTGGCTCTGCCGACGCTCACGGTTTCGTTCAGGAACATTAATCAATGGTCACAATAGATCACCAGCTGCCACACGGCGAGCCGACAGGCCGATCCATCAAACCCACATCACGCAAAGACTTCCAGCCGAACCGCTGGACCACCGCACTGCCTGATGAATCAAAACAGCTGACGGAACGCAGATAAATCAGGTCCGTATCAGGCGGCTGGCGATAAACCCAGGCGCTCCCGCACACGTAACGTGACACCAGCGTCTGGGGAGACGGACCCGGGGATCCGAGCCCGAGTATCGACGTACTCCGAGGAGCCTCGCTCGCTCACGCTGCCGTCCGTCAAATTCGCGGAGCAGCGGGGCGCGCCGCTCGCGTCGCCTTTCGATTCTCGGCCTCTGTTCGGCAAATCCCGCAACGCCTCTCGCGCGTGCAGTAACAAACTCTTCAAACAGCCGGGGTCATTATTGGAGCGAGCACATCTTTAAAGCCCTTCATTTGTTTTATTTAAGTCTGTCTGGGGACAGATAAGTGGAGGATTATATAATACCCTTAATTGACTCGTTCCCCTCCAGATTCCCCCCCTTGTTTCAAAATGATGCTTTGCTCAGTAGTAGATCCAAGGCTTCCCATCAAAGATGACAACGCTGGGGGACCCTTGTCTAAAGTCTCCCGCCACTCAGGGCATCTGTCTTTTTCCTAACTGCCCGCAAATGGGTTACAGCTCAGCCCATTGTGATCATCGGAGGGTCCTGCAGACCAACCTGCCCCGACGCTCCTCTTCCCGAGGGCAGGTCAGTGGCGTGAACCCAGCCAGGCACATCAAAGGGTGCTAATCCAGGTGGAGGCTCCTCTTCGGAAGCTCTTAGCTACAATCTGGTTACAGCATCCACGTCTGATGCTAAACACAGCCTCTGCGTTTGCCATGAAGAGGTACTTTGTTCTCAGGGAAGTAAAGAATACTGGGTGCTTACTAAATCTGGGCAGCCGGCTACGCTGAAGAAACCCCTAATAAGAGGCAAACGGCTCTGCAGCAAGAATGTGTGGCGCAGGGGTCAGGTTTGCCCGTGGACGACAATGACCACTGTGGTTTCCAGGTCTAGCTGAACTCACAGAAATGACGTTTGTTCGACAGAACCCCGGGGGTGAGACACAAAACAACAGAGCAACAGGAATCACGTGGCTCTGAGCCCAGCTCACCTGAACTGCAGTGCGGCCCTCAAGCAACGCGTTAAAAAGTTCCTTCTGCGGCACCGAGAAGCAATGCAGTCAGGAATGTCCACACAACTATCTCTGCAGACGTATGTACGCCTTTGCAGAAGAGGCCAGATCTGCTGGTGGTCGATCCCATCAACGGGCTGCTACCTTCTGCTGGTGCGCACAAGGACCGCCAAAGTAACTGAAACAGCAGCAGCCATTCCAAAGGCTCCCAGAAAGCAATTTCTGTTCCTTGCCTTCGAGGGCTTTAGAGCCGCACCGGCACACTTCACAAAGGACCACAAACAAAACGCATTGAGAACGTTGTACTGGCTAAATTATTTCCGACATAACAAAGCATCACAGGGACAAAACCCAAAGTCTGAAACATACTCACCACCCATGGCCAGTTCCCAGTGACTTCTTCTGCACTCTGCATCACCAGGATGACAGACTGCATTGCCCTGAGAGCCCGAGGTAGTGGAACATTGCGATGCACTGGCTCTCTCTCGACCCCCCCCCCCCCCCC
>UFQX01000384.1:143766-206028 GCA_900497675.1 Arapaima gigas | reverse complement strand
CTCTCTCTCGCCCCCCCCCCCCCCCTTTTACCCTGTTGGGCCCAGCGCTCGATGTACCTCTAGAAGGTTATTTCTGCTCCAGGTTCAGCGACCTGCATGCTAAATATAGGTGTATTACCGACCTCTTTCTCTCTCCAGCTCCCGTACCCTTGCCCATACAAACATCACACACACATACAAACAAGGGCACAAAGAGCCCCAAACAGGACTCAAAACAACAGAAAGCTTCTGCCAAAGCTGACAAACGAAGTCCAGGAGGAGAGAAGCGGCGACGAGTTTCAAAGAGAAAGAGAGGGAGAGAGCGAGAGGACAGAGACAAAGCACTGTGCAGTGTCCACAAGAGGATAATGCCATATGTGGAAGCTTTTGTGATGGAATGGAGTCCGCATTATCCCGGTTCAGCTCAACTCAAATGTAAGACGCTTAGCGGCGAACGTCTCCGTCTCATTAAAAGGGGAGGGGGCTTTGGACGGGTCCTGAGTGTGGACGGGGGGAGGAGAACAGTCAGACAGGGCGGTTTGATGAAATGCTCTGGAGTGCTCTTGTCATTGGAGTCATGATGGTTGCTCTCATTATTACATGATGAAGGGCCATCAAAAGGACGTATACATTTGCTCCAACTTTCAACAATTGACAGAAATCGCACGTAGGCAACGAGTGCTACCATCAAGGCCTTTTGAGCGTGGTGCAAGAACCCTACACAGCCCCAGAAAGAAGGAATGTATCACCGAACATGACAGCGTTCCTGAACAAATCAGAACAAGACTTGTATCATATTGGTCTGATGTCTCGCACTGCAGAGGAAATAACCTTCACCTTGCTCTCTGCTCCCTGATCTTCAGGCCCCACTGCGCGGACCTGGACCACTGCTCCCCACACGTGCTGGAACTGCGCTATTGGCTCATATTTATGACAAGGTTAATCCCAAGTCAAAGGCAAAGCTGCCCTTTTTAGAAGGTCTGAGATGTCCTGACCGCCTGCTAACTTCTCCAAAAAATAATCAAAGCCAGTGAACGACCACAACTCCACCAGCTACTTTATCCCAGGGTCACGGTGGACATCTGTAAGCAGGGAAAAGGCAGAGTTGCAGCTTACAGCTGCCTTGCCTCTCTGCTGCCTCTGTTGACTTTCACATGGGCTAAAGGGAAGCGATCTTGGATAGACATCAACTGATTAGGGATTAGAACTGGGATTAAGAACCTCATCCTGGACAGAAGTAAGACTACTAATACCTTGGTTTTTTCACAGACAGTCTAGTTATTGAGGGTGGGGGCTGTAATCTTTGAGAGAATGAAAACACCCTGTTGACAGACTAAACTATCACAGCCTGTGAACTCGACAAAACAGTTTCACTGGTTACTGATATCTGGTGCGCAAAAGACCAACCGCCGTTTCTTCAAGGAAAAGGCAGAATTAGGTCTTCCGGCAACAATTCCTGGATGGTCCTCATCTGTTCCAATGCATGATATGACCAATCTGCTGGAACAGCCTGTCCTGACAATCCAACTTCAATCCTCCACACCTCAGGCAACTCTAACTGTATCATCAAAAAGCAGAGGCCTCTTGAAGACGGTGGAGCTACTGCCCAGGCCGAACGGCATCGTCACAAACTCACGCGCCCTGGCTAATAGCAAAGGTGGTCTTTGGTCTTGCAGACAGCACCATGTCCACCTGCAAGAAGCTATTCTGCACATTGGCACTGACCTAGCTGCACAGATCTCATTTATCTGTATGGGTTGCTGTGTTAAGCTTTCATTCAACAGTCGGTGACTGCCTTTCTTCACGAGGATGGCAGAACGACGTTAGTCATCGCTACAGTCGATGTTCATACTGCAGTACTTCCCGTTGGTCAAACTGCTCCCCAGATGGCTGCTGAGCATGAGTTTGTACACCAATTCTTAATGCCAACGGAGTATCGCTGCTGATGACGGCGTGTAATGACAACCAACCCGTCTCCCATGTCTAAGGCAACAACACTTAAGCACACTACTAAGCTGAGGCAAGAGTTCTGAGGATACGCTGAAAATATCTCCGTGGTGGAACAAACAAGGCAAGCAAGACACTTGCATATTTGAGGAGGGATTTCTACTGCAGTTTAGATGCGACCAGGCTGATAGGCTCCCTGGCTGTTGGGTCCAATGCTCACACTTGGTGTAGAGCACTCAACAAAGGAGGGTGTCCAGGCTCCCGAGACTTGCTGCAACTCAGTCTGTGATATGATTTATATCCATTCTGTGCTCCCTACGGGTGCATCCGAGTCCAAATAGCGGGGAAAGGAGAGCAAACTCCCACACGGTGTTTACTTGGAACCGCATCACTTTATTACAAAGCTAATGTCTAACTCTGTCGAGCATCAACGAGGCTTGTGGGTTCGCAGTTATCAAAGACAAACACGAACCTCCAGCCATCAATCGCTGCCTCCGCAGGGACGGGCTTCCGCACAGGTGCGCAGATGCACCGGCACACCAGCTTGGACAGCAGCATTAACTTTCTGAAGAATCCGATGCTGTGTGGGCATCATCATTTGCTCTGCCATCTGGCTGCATCGCTCTTCTGGCCCCTCCTCCTCTCGTGATGCCCCACCCTCCTGGCACCCCTCCCCACAACCCCGTGTTGCAGGTGAAACTCGCCCGATTGTTACCGGTGACCGAGATCCCCGTGAAGTAAAAGGTCTTGCTGCTGTCACATATTTGGAGAAGACAGATGGTGGCACATATGTGCATACTGAAAACAGTAAGCTCTAAATAAACTCCCTGGCCAAGATAAAATGTTAAACAGCGACAGGAATACGGGTATCGTTGGCCTTCTGAGCGTGAGGAGACACTGGGGCGTGATCGTGTTAGGTCAGTGGAAGGCGGGGTGGGTGGTCTACGCAGATATCTTTCAGCTCATCGGTCATCGCTTCTCCAAGACGTGCTCACCTGTAGAGGCACCTCAGTTAGATGCCTCTCATCCACGTTCCGCACCTGCCCACGTTCAAACCACCCAGAGAGAGAAAACACGTCCGGACGAACACAGACTTCACTGCATCCCCCACCTCCCCCGTCTCGCTCCAGATCTCAGAAGAACCTAGCCTGTTTGCCTTTGACACGTTAGAAGTTCTGTAAGTGATTTGTGCTGGAAACAGCCAACGATGTTTGTTCAGAGGACTTAAAAAGCAGGCAGGATGCCAGCGAAGATGCACAGGGGTAACCAGCGCCGACGTTTCGTGCTGCGCTGTAGCGGGGGAGCCTCTTAATATATTTGTAACCTGTGGAGCAACAAGGAGGATCCCGTCCAACGTCTGCTAGAGTCCATCACCCCCTCGTTCTCCAGCTCTTCATAATTTCATTTGGACACATCTAAAAGCTCGAGGGACTCTGGCAGCCGGAGCGAGGACAACAAGGACGGTGCATAGTAGGAGACATGATGAACAGAAATGAATTACTGATATGCCCCCCGTTGCAAATGGGTCAGGCTTTAAAGCTGTTATTTGCTATTTGTTCCTCTTTCCCGCCACTGATCCCATGTCATGTCAGAGCAGAAAAGAGGAACAAAGCTACGCTTTTGAAAAGCAGCGGTGGAGATACGGTGGGGAGATGCTGATGGGAGCCGCGCCCTTGTATCGCACCCCCTCCCTCCATTCAACTCCTTCGCAGTCCCCGCCCCCCCGCCGTGTCCCTGTCGCCTGCAGGGTTGACAGTGTTCTATTTGTACCCCATTCCCTTACCCCCTCCACCCCCTCGCAAGATCAGGGAGCCTCCAGCCAGAGGGCTTTTCACAGCAAAGCTGCCCTGCCAACGTTAATTCAAACGCTCCAGCCGCAGCCTCTCGGGGCCAGTTGCTCCATGCAACTCTCGCTGCCCGAAAATATTTCAATAAGAAAATTAATTAAAGGAACAAAGTGGGAACAAAAGATAAACATACGACTGTATAGTACTTTGACTAAAGAACGTTATTCTCTGAAAATTAATGTTACGCACGAATAAATGTCATTTTTGACTTACTTCTGCATCACAAAACAAGTTCTGGCAATAACATCTTCCTTCATACCGTTGTTACTGAGGCCTCTTTATTACCATTTACATTTTGCTCGTGAATATGTGAAACGATAGTTTTCTGTGTTGGTTGCGAAGAGACGGGAGTGGTTTTACTGTCCAGGGGCTTCTTCTTCTGTCTTGTTCATCATATTTACGCTCAGCTCTGAACAGCTGCTGTTTTTGCGCAGAAATCCAATGAGGGCTCTTGTCCAGTAGAGGGCAGTGGTCGGTGCAGGCGACCGTACAGTTTGCCTTTGAGCCAAACAAGGACTTCACCTTGCCACCTGCCATCCCTGTCATCGCATCTCTGCTTTAACCCCACACCCCCCGAAAGCTCACTAACAGGCCGGTAGGAAAGCACGCGCGGTGCCCCCTGCTGAACGGGAGATCTGTCAGCGACATCCCGCAGGTCAGCCGAGTTCACCGCAAGGGCGTGTCTGCCTGTGTCCCGGCAGCTAAAGAGGGGGTCTTACCATCAGACCCGCGATGGCTTCAGCAAAGGAAGGAGGCGGAGAAAGACGCACGCACTGCGAGGTCAAATCTCTTTGGAGTGTCTGAAGATGGGCTAAGGTGCCACTCAAAACTCCAACCCCCAGCAGCCGCGCCCATCTTCCCCCCAACTCTGAACATCGCTCAGACGTCCAACTTTCAACATTTTGACACACATCCACACTGATGTGTGAAACGGAGAAGGAAGAAAACGAGTCCGATCTTTTTTTGGGAGCTTCCCCGCGAAACACGGCTCCATACCCCCTCACCCCCGAAGACTCAGATCCTAAAAGCTGCAGACAAGCTGCAACTCACGAGAGGCAGAAACTTTGTGTTTCTGATACACTGTGATGTTTACGAACACCTTCGCCTATTGGTAAAGTTCTTACACGGAGGTTAAAAAGTAGAGGAAGGAGACGCCACAGCCAACCGACCATGGCATCTGCGAGAACTTTGGACCTCTTCTCCTTCGTTGGAGCTCAAAGACTAGAGGTACCATTGATTCTCTACTTGTGCAGTCTGTGCTGTGATCGTCCGTAAAGCAAATAAATAAAAGCTTTGAAAACAACCCCACCTCTCTGAGCTCCTCGCTCGCACCACACTAGCTGATCCTGTACGGCTCTCAGTGCCTTTTTCTCGATTCAGCGGTGACTTGCAGCAGGACCAGCTCCACGGAGGAGTGAAAGACACTTCCTACATCTCATCTGTTCTTCACAGTCTTCTGTACTTTGGTCATTATTTTTCTTCTTATCCTCCTCAGCTCTGTTTAGCTCATTAGCCGTGTCTTTTAAAAGAGCGTATCGCTGCCAAGGTGAACCTCATTGAATGGTGCCTTGAGGATTCTGAAGGATGATTAACAGTACATTATAATGTCATTTACAAATCTTGTTTCGCAGTAGTATATAACCACGTCCTCCAAGTAACTGGTGCCCTAAGAGTAACCTACACTTTGCACGAATCTCAGACTAATTATAGAAATCTCCCACAAGTGGAGCTCCACACCCGGAAAGCAAAGGAGATGCCGAGCGCTTTGAAACAAGAGGCTGTCTGCTGAAAGAGAGCGAGGCGACACAAAGAAAGGTCGGACGTCAGGAGACAGCGGGATGCGTGACACCGGAGCAGAGGCTCCGATCCTCGGAACTGACACGGACGTCTAACCCGGGCTCCTGCTCGCCTCCAGGGAGGGCGGCACGGGGGTCGCACTGACCCCCTCCCTGGGGGTCCCACAAAGCGGCTGAGAACGAGTGACCTGTAGGAGTGCGGCGCAAGTTCTCGGCGCCAGAGCGGGCGCCGCCGACGGGCTCGATCCAAACTCCCGAGGTGGTCCCAGTCAGTCAGCTCGTATCCAGGTGCAAAAACAGGCACGGCCAATCAGGGCTGCTTCCGAAACGCTGCGTGCAGCCGATCGTGGGCTGCGTTAATCCGCTAGAGCCATCTTAGCCAGAGCACAGCTACCGGCCCACTTCCCGAAACGCAACAGGCCCCGCCAACCAGGGCTCGTTTTAAAACTGCTAGTGTGGTTACAACCAACGGAAGCTCCTTTCAGTTCGCCGCAGAACGGGGGCAGCCAACCCGGCCCCGCCTGTCCCGGCCGGCGGTCTCTTTCGTCCCCCCCGTTTCCTAACAGCTGTACTCGCAGTTGATTTATTCGCATGTCACGTTTTACTTGTTTGGCTGAAGCTCCTCTCCGGACTCGCGTGGGGAGACACGACGGCAACGGAGGAAAGAACAGCGCGAGAGCGGCGCACGCCGTCCTTCTGCTTATCCAATGAAGTCGGAGCGACGCTACGAGGGCAAAGTGCTTCCCGCAGGCACCGCGGCGCTCGGCAAGCGTCGAAGCAAGACACTCGTACACGCAGAACTAATGTATTTACAGGGCTGGCAATTTCGAGATGAAACGGGGAAAGGGATTGTGGGAGCAGGTACAGAGAAGGTGCTGTCTAAGGAGACTTCATACGTTTGAAGGGAGCCGCGTGTTCAATTACATTGTTCTCCCAAGTCCCGTCTCCATCCATCCCATTAATCCATCCCGTCTCTAAGGAGTTAAAATCTATGCACGCTACACTCCACACACCCCTGGGACCCTCGCAGGAGAGATGAGGTCGCTCACACATTATAAATGATTTCCCGTTGCCTCCTGCTGTCTCCAGAGGGTGTTTCCGCAAGACCCGTATCTCCATTTCACCTGCGCCTCCCTTTCTTCCAAGTCTGCTTGTTCATCAGTTTTGTGGCTCCTCTTCATTTAACCTCTGGGTCACTTGCAGATCGTAACGTTGCTGAATAATAGTGGTCTAATAGTTCTAATGCTGGTCGTATCTTAAACCGTGGCCTGACGTCTACAGGTCCACACTTCTTGACAGAGGATTATGACTGAGGGCATCAAGGATGGTTCAGGAAACAAACAGATGGATCTCTGTTCAAATGAAGCCAGAACTCTTATAACAAGCACGACTGAGACACGAGAGCATTTTTTAAAAAATATGGTGATGACTGCAGAAGTTGGAAGAATAAGAGGACGGATGGAGTCGATCTCAGTGACAGCTGGCACACCGGTTTCAGCCCTAAGGACACAAGAGAGGGACCCGACATTCGGAACTCATGTGATCAACAAGTCGATGCCGACTAAGCTTTCTGCAGAGATATTGTAAAAGAGGGACAGATTTTTATCCACCTTGGATCCACCACGGCCTTTGGAGGAAAACCTGAGAAGCTCCTCTGCAGAGCCCCTGTTCTCCTCTGATAGGTTTAAGGTTTGATTCCCAGCAAGCACCTCGCTGAACATCGCCGGCTGATTTGCCCATGAGCTGAATCTATAAACCTTTGGTGAAGATACTTCAGTCTAACCAGAACCTTGCACAGCTTTCTTCAACGCTTCGTCAGGCAACACGTACAGTTCCGTGCTCCTCTAACAGCCATTTTGCTGGATGTTCATGGGAGGGGAAAAGAGAAGGTGTACCAAAAAGAGGGCGAAAAAGATGCACTCATGTGCTGTGATGGATTCGCAGTTAACAGACCAGAATCTGGAATTCTCTTTCAAGCAAAGTGTGACCTTCTCGTCCTGGTGAATCTTTTATGATTATCGATTGTTAGAGCGCATCAGCAGAAATACGGCCTGATCTTGCCTGACCCTCAAAGCGCGCGGTCTGCCAGGACGCAAAAAGGGGAAAGTAAAGAATATTCAGCTGGTGGTCAGACACTGCTGACGTAAAAGCGATAAATAAACTCCCAGGTTTTCTGAGTCCCAAGACAAATGATACAAAAAGCTGCGGAGCGAGACCGTCTTTCCGTCAGCAGCGGGACGGAGGGACGGAGAGAAGGGAGAATCACCTCACTCGTCTCCAGCTCCCTCTCAGCACTGAAGACAGACAGAGGTGTTTGTTTGGAAACTCAGCGAGAAAAGTGAACAAAATGTGCCAAAATCTGTTAAAATTATGATCCAGCTTGGCTGAAACTGTTGTCCCAAACTATTGTGTATTATTGGAACAAAGCGGTGTGGGTAAAACACCTTTTCACCAGGATCAGGGAGACACACTGTAAACCTTCAGGGTACGAGAGGAACCCTTAACTGCTGCGCCACCTGTTGCCCCGAATCCCGGTAACCCTGCGGTATCCGATTCCCCCCCATTGGTGTGCGACGCGAGTTCCTGGGTGACTTCTTGACCGTATGAGAAATATTGCTTCACCATACGCCGCGGGTTGAACGTCCCCCCAGAGTGGCCCCCCGCTGATGTTCCGGAATGTGCTGGCTGCCTACTTGGCACCGCAGGGGCGATCTGGGCCAGAGGCGCCGGGCCCAACTCGACTCCTGGTGCCGGTTCAGACGTCACACTGCAGTCCAGCGCGGTGCAGCTGCCGAGTGGCTCCAACACCAACGCGAGAGCTTGTCCTGCGTCCGAAGACACGGAATCGCTGGACGGGAGGGTTTGCTGAGCCCATGGCGACTATCCCCTCAAAATATAAACGTACGTGAGACAACGCGAGAGAGAAGCTCTGGAAAGTTCAGTCGGTGGCTGACAGGACCACTTAGAAGCTTGAGAAACTGGGGGTATAAAAACAGTGCAAAAAAAAATCAAACACACACACACACACACACACACACACACACACACACACACACACACACACACACACACAGAGTGAAACAGATCTGGTTTACAAAACACACTGACTATTTTTGTTAGTACTAATCTGACCTTCTGATCTACTTCTAATGACCTGTATCTGCAACTGATCCATTACAGTTCCTATTAGCAAAATGGAGAGAAGAAACTAGAACATCTGTTCAATCAGGTTATTATTAATTATAATTATTATACTTATAAAGGTGATTATAACCCAGTTATGCAGCAGGGTAATTTTTACTGTACCAAAACAGGGTAAGTTCCTGGGTCAAGAGCGCTACCGCGGCACTGGAATTTGAACCTGGGACCCTCACGCTGCGAGGCGATGCTCTAACTACCAGGCTGAGCTGTAGAATCCAAACCACGAGAAAAGACGACAGGAGATGCCAGACTGTTAACAATGTTCCGGACCGCAGAGTGAGCAGAGCTACGACAGGAACGGCGGTGGGAAATTTATCTACCCTGGGATGGAAATAAATGGCCTTATCTGAGCCGAACCGTGTAACAAAAGGCAGATTCCCACCTTCTCAGGGCACTTTAATAAAATCCAGCGTTTTCACTCAAAGAAATTCAATTTGGCCGCCCTGGTATCTGTCCATCTGTTAATTGGCGCCCCGTGTTTTAAATGGACTGTGTTCCCCCGACTCGCACGACCGCGACTGAAATTCCACTTCCGGCACTCCACCACACACACACACACACACACACACACACACACACACACACACACACACAAGCTCTGTCTTCACATGGGTTTCCTCCCACAGTTCAAAAAGGTGCCTTTTGGGTGAACTCTAGGTTGCCCATTGTGTGTGTGTGTGTGTGTGTGTGTGTGTGTGTGTGTGTGTGTGTGTGCCCTCTGATGCCCTCATTTGGCCACATGTAAGGAAACGAATGCGTCTTTATTTACTAATCGATTACTGCATCTTCTGGAAAGTTCTGGGCACGTAAACACAAATCTGTCATCAGCAGTGAGCGGCTTAATACGGCGTGTCTGCAAAAAACACTAACAGTTGGACATAATGTCCCACAACGGGCAACTGGTGCTCATCTGCTGGGACAGGCTGCACTCAGCCAGCCATGGTGTGTGTGTGTGTGTGTGTGTGTGTGTGTGTCTGTGAGAAATGAAGTGTAAAAAAGAACGGATGCAGCAGGACTTACGAGTTGCCATAATCCCAGACCACACAGTGAGGCTCTGAGGTTCCCTGTGGAGAAGAAGGAGAAACAGTTATAGTCCAGGGATGGACAGGGGGGAGAAGGGGGGGGGGGGTGAGGCTGCTGTTCTCCATCAGCCCCCCCCCCCCCCCTCAGTCTGCACAACTGGCTCTTAGTTTATAANGGGGGGGGGGGGGGGGGGGGGGGGGGGGGGGGGGGGGGGGTGATGCTGCTGTTCTCCATCAGCCCCCCCACCCCCCTTCAGTCTGCACAACTGGCTCTTAGTTTATAAAGGAAGTTACTTATTCTCATAAGATCATAATGAACATCTCATAACCCCCACATCCCGCGCCTGACAAATCAGTTATCTTGGCATTGATACAGGTTCTCTGTGGATCCATCACCCAAAGACAGAACCCAGCACCTGCAGGGTCTGACTCCCCTGTGGCGTTTGAGTGCCCTCTGTCCCTCGGAGCTGCTAAAGCCCTTTCAGGAGTAAAGAAGGGTCTCAAACCCATGTCTTTCAGGACCACTTCCCTCCTGCTGTGAAAACTTGCATCATGTCGTCCATCACCATCACCTTCACGTTTCCCACCAGGTAGACCTGGTAGAAGGTCTGTGAAATACTGCAGTACCGGACCAGCTGACTATCCACTATCCAAGTCTTCTGCCGCTTTGAACGGAAAAACGGGAACGTGGCTCTCAGCGACGCCATGGCAGGACTCCATTAGCTCCATTATTGAACCCGACTTCATCCCCCCCACGGAGGCCTCAGCTGGACACTGACAGCCCCCCCTGGGACAGTGACACCCCCCATTCAGCAGCCAGTCACCCTCATCCTCATTCCTGTTAAGGTCAACAGATTAGCATGTTGCTGACAGACCTATTAATGTCACAGCCCTCGTTTCTTATTTGTGACCCAAAGGGCGAGAAAGCACACACACACACACACACACACACACGGTGAACCGCTCACACCCTTTGGCCGACGGTGGACAGATGAGACGTCACAGAGCGGGCCATAAGCTGTCTGAAATGGGACCCCGGACCACATGGAGGAGCCCGGCCACCGTGGAAAGCACGGGGAAAATGACTGACATGCACCCCCTGGTGGAGGAAAATGAGGATGTGCTGCTTGGCATGATGGGTAAGCCTGCCAACCCAGCGGGTGGGGGACAACAATCCTCTTGCTGATGTGCCTCTTTCATATCTGCTGCCTTTAAATCGGCGTGTCTGACCGCGTTACGGCTGCTGCCAGCCTGACATATGGCGAATCACCACGCGTCCCGTGACGTCGCCGCGCTTGGCGACGCTTCCTCACCGCCGCCAGGCGACACGCTGTCAGTGTCAGTTTTATTAGCGCATTCCAAATAAGTCAATAAAGAAGACGGGAAAAAAGGGGGAGCGGCCAGTGCGGGCGGTGAGGAAAGAGCGTTTCGGACGCGGGGGAAACGAGATGCGAATAAAGAGCAAATGCGAAACGGGGGTGAAACCGGTATTCGGTCTCCGCTCCGAAGGATGGCGGGGCGCTGCAGGTCACGTGTTTCGTGCGGCCGCCAGCCAAAGTCTTTCAGGAATTACATTAATGTGTGTTTTCGAAATCCTGCCAAACGCGATAAATCCCAACAATATGACGGTGAGAAAAAAGTGGCTCCGGCAGGAGACCGAAGGCGAGGCGCGAGGGGCCCGAGTGTGGCCAAGGGGTCACGTTCCCTGCTGTGGGATGAGACTGGCGCCAGTACAGGAGGGGGGCGCTGCAGGTTGCCGTGGAGACACACAGTTGCGGAAACACCCGAGACGTTAAAGTGCGACGCAGACGACATCAGTTCAACCGTAATACAATTATAACCTCCCCAGCTGTACTCTTTCAAATGTCTTATGCGAATGTGTAAATATTACAGGAGAACTGCTGTACACGAAAATTTTACCTGTGTTTGCTGGGGGGGGGGTGTTTTTAGCTAAAATAGAAATATAAATGTACGTGTAAAGTGCTATGTTATATTTCCATTTTAATAGCTTGTGCTGCAGTCTTGTGCCTGATGGTTCCAATAGTTCCTCCAAACGTGAAACTCGCAAAGGAAAATGTTGAATAATATATCAGAGCGAAGAATCTTACAGTCCAAGTGTGGCTCATTACCCCCGACTGGAGCGAGGAGAGAGAAAGAGAGAGAGAGAGAAAGAGAGAGACAGTCTGGACGCTCCTCTGAAGACACCTCACCACACCTCTCTTTGCCCCTGTGCTGCCGCATGGTCTGCCCCCACTTGGGGTAACAGGCCTGGGTGGCCCTGACCAGCTGTCTACACGGAGGGTACATGCCCCTTCTGGAACCCCCCCATTAAACATCTGTCGCCACGACGCTGCGGTGGGATTTTGCTGTTGGTTCAGCATCCAAGGTCGTCTCATCCCAGCTGCTGGTTTGCAGTTACGCCCCCCGCCCCACACAGCAGGACTCCCTCAGATCACTACAGGGATGGGACGTATCTACAGCGTGCATAAATGCAGCCCACCACCCCCCCTCGCTCCTACCCTCCGAGGACATGAAGAAGCTGATTATTCAGCCAAGCCTTCATAGCTTATGCAAAACACTACTAGGGACTGTAGGTGACACCGGTGAAGTGTCGGTCAGCAGATGACACCGCTTTTCATCAGTTTCAGAGACAAAAGGGGACAAGAAAACGGGAAGTGATTGAGGTGGGAGGTCATGCGGCGAAAGAAGTAAAACAGAGATGGGGGACAAAGATAGCGGACGCTAAACCCTTTCCCACTGCAGAGCCAGTACCTGTCACTCATACACAGGCTCCTCCCCCATGATAAAGCACCTACTTCCCACCACTCCCACTTTCACAGTCAGCCCCTCCCGCCACCGGAGAAGGCCCTCCTCTCACTACAAAGCCAGCCCCTTTCACATCTAGTCTCCTCCTCCAGCTGTATAAGCCCCTCCCCGTATAAAGCCAGTCCCTCCCACCACTGCTCAGGCCACACCCCCACCAGGGCACCAGTCCCCCCATTAGAGGCCGGTGGGAGAACCAGCCTTTCGTGCAGTGATTCCCACCTCCTGGTAATTCCAGGACCACGACGGCTGCACTCTAGTCACAGCAGAGACGGATCGCAGCACCCGTGTTCTCAGTTGGGACCACGTGACGTGGCCATAAGTAAAGAAGAAAAAAACTTTTAACTATAGCTGCCCATTGGCAGGCTGGAGTGGGGGGTGTTCTGTTTACAACTCAAAGACCTTAAAAGTGCAGAGCAGGACTTGCCGCCGATCGCGGCCCAAAGCAACCGTGGTAACCGTACAATACAGCAGCTCGTGGGTGCGCAGCCTGGCCGGAAAGTGCTGAAAGTTCAGAAGTGGCTCCAGCGGTCGTGAAAAAGTTTGGCGAAATCAGGCAATAACTGATACCGAGTTATTTCCCAGGATGCAGTGCACCGCACAGCAGCACTTGAGCAGCACATCAGCCGAGGCCATTGTGTGCTCGGCGGCACAGGTAAGAAAAATCATCTCTCGCCTGCCGGGTGTTGAAACCCCAGTCCTACCGCTCCCTGTTCTAGAAGGGAGACCTTATCCGACAGAAGCAGGGAGGTGTTAAATTCCAGTGTTACGGCAGAACGAGATGGAACAGCTGAGCTTTCAGAAATAAGACGGCATACAGAGCCAACATATGGTTTTCAATAAGGTCCTAAAAAGTTATTAAAATTGTTAGTGCTTTTAATTTTCTGGATCACATTACATCAGGTGCTCAGGCAAGTTTCTCTCACACACATTTTTTGGTATGAAATCACAGTTTTATTAGTCATGCGAGTATAAGAATAATTCATGCAGTCGTGTAAATCCTGAACGACGAGGTGTTGGGATTCAGGGCCACCTCAGATGTATCAAACACACGCGATGACGTCACCTCCTGGATGACATAATGTGTGTGTATGTGTGTGTCTGGCACTCACGTTGAGGAGAGGAGACAGCTCCACCACCACCATAGGCTCGATGGGTTTGGGAAGAGGCCGGACCGTCACCGTCAGGATCTTGGAGTTGATGACCAGAGGGCTCCTGGGAAGTGACGACAAAAAGAGGACCGGGATGGCTCTGGTCACCTCAGGAGCGTCCTGGGTCCGATGAAGCAAATCGAGCCCCCGGTCTCCCCGTCAAGAAGACGAACCCCGGCACGGCCTGGATGGACTCCCTCCCCACAAATATTTAACAACACAGCCAACCAAAGAGTGGCAACCTGAACAGGACTCCTGGAGTTCGGAGAATGAAAATGAAAACAAAGCTGCTTGATGCCGATATAGGAACCTGTGACCGAGCCATTGCCAAGGGCCAATTAGTCTGGTTTCGCTTTAAAAAATAAGGACGTAATGAAGAGGAAATTGAACAGGACCAGGGGCAGGAAGAAATGGATAAGGTTGTGCAAAGGGTTCCTGGGTAGAAAATCAAACACCCTCTGAACTATCGGCACACTGTGGTAAAAGCAGGAAGAGATGCTCCCCTAAAGAGCTTAGAGACCACTGTACTTGAAGCGGGCACATGAGAAGGGGTGCCTTCTGGACCCTGGTCAACCTGCCTCCTGTGACATTTGACACGGGGAGGAGGGGGGGGTCACAGGGAGCATGGAGGGGCAGCAGGCTCCGGGAAAAGGCCTCCGGGATCCAAGATGACCCGCCTCCAAACAGCTAAGGGGAAGGAGAGCCCAGAGGCAGATGGCCAGGCCGGATTACCGAGTGCCGCGGTGTCAGGCCTCCTCCATCACACGGGGGAAGTGCATACGGCCCACGGCAGGTCTAATGGCTCCAACCAAGCCAGCTAACCTCAAGACGGCAGATCAAGCCTTAAGGACCGTTTGCACAGGGAAGCCGCAGTGGAATGTCGTGCTGCATTTTGAGAGCCTTAATTCTGCTTGCGCAAGGCCACGGCCTCAGCATATTACCCTTTACAAGCTAGCATTAGCCTTCATTTAAAAAAAAAACAGCAAGTCGGACAAGTAAGGAAGACAAACTCAGGTAACAGTTGAGAAAGTTGTTCTGGGCTTAGATTTAAGAAGCCTGTCCACAGAGGGCTCCTACAGCTGCACTCTTGAGAACATTATTTATCCTGTTCTGCCCCAGTCAACATCTGCCCCTATAAATAATTACAACTTGCTTTAAGCTGCCTGCTTGAGGAATTCAAAATTTGTGTGGGACTATGGGTAAAGGCTCAGGCTAAATCAAACGAATGTATTCCGCATTTAAATTGCCGCTGATGACCACCCAGGCCGTGCCATGTAGGGGACCGACCCAGGAATAGATCTTTTCAAATTGCCGCAATAAAAGTCAATCCACCCGGTCGATCCAATCAATCAGTAAAGTCCCTTCAGCCGAACAGGCCGACTCGCGCAGTTCTGAAAATGTTCTCTTCAGAATCGAGGACGGCTGATTTACGAAAACAGAGTCGCCAGGGTTTAACGGACTATTTCAGGGTAGCCGATTACATCTCGCCTCGGCATATCTCCTCCGGACAGCCCGACCCACCAAGGAGGGAACTTACTCAGGAGGCGGCAGGATGAAGCCCAGCGTACGATACAGGATTGCTCCCATCACGAAGTAGGACATGTCATCCGACTCTGCGAAAAAGGAGGGAAAGAAACACACAATGCAACGTGAGGACGGAACGCAAAACCTCGGCCTCAGAAGCGTTTTCTCCGGTGTACAATCACGGGCGAGAGGTGAGGGGTGTAATGTGGAAACACTGACTGGTTGAGAGCTGCACTTCTCTCAGGTGGGAGGTGGGTGAGGCCAGATTTAACACAGCGGCCCTCTGGGAACGTTGATTTTAGCCCGAATCAGGGGGAGACATCTGGACAGGGTGGCATTTGGAGGGAGCTGAGGAGGAGGAAGAGCTGACCAAGAGGACGGGAACCTTAGCAAGGGGTGAACCGACTCGCCGGCCGGTCCGGTCGCCTCCACGACGCACCCAGGAGCAGTCAGTTGATGGATCCTCTACTGTCTGGTTGCCTCGCTAAGCTTGACTACCAACAAAATCCCTAAATTGCCCCTCTGTTATTCCCTCTCGGCAGCATTTTTTACCCCTCTTTTCCAGCCACGTTTCGATCTCTAGCCTTTCGCCCCCGATTCTGCTGCTGCTCTCCCTTCCTTTGCAGTTGAAATGCCACTTTTGCACCGTTTTTGTTCCCCAAGCCCTCCTCGCTCGATCCCTTTATCCTTTTTGCCCTTCATACTTCAGTACCCCGTGTCCCCCACCCACCCACGCTGTGTGATCCCTTCCAAAAACATCTCTCCCAGAGAGGGGCTCATCCTGGCTAAAATGTCAGTCTGCCTCAGAGGGAGATCTGGCGCGAATATCTCCCCCCATTTTATTTGTTATTTGAGATTTTGGGGAAAAGACATTTCGTTCCTGGGGACACGCAGGCGAGAGGAAGCTGCCCCCACGGGAGGTCACTGCAGAGACCGTACCTCGAACCCTTCCCGTCCCCTCCCCCGCCGCTGCGAACAAAGGGAAGCTCACATTCCGTGATGCTCAAGCTCCTAATTGGATGCAGCGTGCGTGGGCATGCAAATGAGCTGCCAGCCGCATTGTGGGTGAGGCCATTTGAGCGGCTAAGCTGCGCCGCAGAGGAACGAGCGGTGACAAGCAGCGGCGGCGCGACCCGGCCGAGAGCTCCGCGGTCGGAGCGGATCCGGTCCCGTCAGCGGCCCGTCACCACCGCCCTCCGCACTATTTAAACGGCTGCTGGCTGTGGAAGTGGCGTAACGAATGGCCTGCCCTCCTCCTGTAATGTAATGGAGAGGATTGATGGGAGTGTAATAGCTGACGACCATGTTTTTGAATATTGCCAGTATAATGAAGAGGAAAGTCTTCCTGCGGTCGGGCTTATGGGACGTACCTCTCACCGCGGCGCTGACAGCGTGCCGTGCAAAGCGGCGGCGGCTCTGCGCTGCGCTGAGCCTCGCGTCCTTAAGCTTATCAGAAGGGCAGCAAACGTCAGGCAAACTCTAGTCAGCAAACCAGCCGAATCATCTCAGCGTCTTTAACGCGTGTGCTGACATCTTCCCGAACGGCGAAGGGTGTAAAATGAATCAGACTGGCACTGTGCGTGTGTGTGTGTGTGTGTGTGTGTGTGTGTGTGTGTGTGTGTGTGTGTGTGAGAGAGAGAGAGAGAGAGAGAGCAAGAGGGAGCACTGTGAGGCGTCACTGGCATCTTGCACCTTGCTCTCTGCCCTAGACCTTCGTCTATGACTGCAAGGTGTGAATAACACGGTGTGCATGTGCACGCATGTGTCTGCGACGCAAACGCTGTATCTCTGGGTCTCGCACTAATGTGAGTGGGACCACCTCTGGCTGCATGGTGGTCCCACTCACAAGGGGTCCAAAACCAAAAGCCTGCTTGTTTTTGGTCTTGGCCCTGATGCCGGAACGAGCCGTTTCTCTCCTCACCTCCTGAGAGCTACAAAAATGAGTCCATCACCACCTGCTATGATTATCTATGTATTTTCTGTTTGAGTGTCACTCCTAAGGTAGCTATTTGAGGGATGTGAACCACCAACATGGTGGTGTTTGACACACAAACGCAGTTTTAACCATCCTGTGCCTGTGTAAGGTTCTTCACTGGGACTTTTGTTTACTCTGAGATGCACCTCTTTTTGCAGAAAAGTGGCCTGCTGGATGTACCAAAGTGAACGCGAACGTCCTGCTGTGGGCAACTGGCCAGGAGCGGCTGATTCGTTTCTCTCTGCGTGACAGAGAAGTACTGGACACCGTAGGGAGCTGCAGCAGGCATTGGCCTCGCCTTCTCTAGACCCCTTGTCCTTCTCTCTCTCTCTTTCTCTCCTTCCCTCCCTCCCTCCTTGGGCATCTCTCATTCAGACGTCTTTGAGTCCATCACCCTGAAGCCTGACGGGAGAAATCGATCGTGGCTCCAGCTGAGTTCTTGGAGAGAGAAAACCAGCGTGGACCATGAATGACAATTAAGTGTGGAGACATGCTCCACACCTCCTCCTCCTCTCCACCCTCCCGTCCCGTCCCGCTGTTTCATACCTGATACTGATGAAACACATACACAAAAAAATCAACAACTGGAGTCACAGTGCGCTCTGACAACCAGCCAGAAGACGGTTTTACTGCTCTATTACACACATCCCGGTAACCCTGATGGAGTTCGAGATCTGATCTCACTAATGCAATGTTATGACAGTCTGGGGAGGGGTGGGGAAGGCAGGCATTTCTAACTCGGGTGGTTGAGTCTGATGTTCAGTTGATTCCCAAGCTTGGCATTTCGGCTCCAAACGTTTTGTTAGTAGTCGAGGTAACATTCTTGACTGGCCAGCACCTGAAGAACATCAATCCATACAATATTTATATCTATGCAAGGTTTTTGCGGTGCATGTAGTCTGTCTTGGATGTGGAGCATGCGATGCAGGGTGGAGCCTGGAAGAGCTGCCGGTGCATCGTAGTGGAAACGGGGACAATTAAACGTGGCAAATGCACCTGAGGCATGTCCTCAAACCATGTGGGGAAACCAGAACTTCAAGAAGAAACCAGTGCAAACAGGGGGAAGGTCCACAAACCCCCAAACTCATGATTGAACCGACAGCACTGGGGCTGTGAGGCACCGGTGTCGCCCGCTGCTCCACTTTGCCGTCCCAACTAAACAGTGGACGTAGGGAAACCCAGTTAGACGGTAGGACTTCCATGTACTGCTGGTCCTCACTGTGCAAAAACCCTGCACACCCATCAACCCAACTCCAGAAACGAAGGGAACCACCTCGACTCACACTACTTTATTCCATAAATCCCTGATCAACACAAGGGAAGGTACTTTTAAGCTGTCGCCTCCAGCTTTTGTGGGTGACCATGATCTCACAATGAGGTTATTACAGCAAGATCTAATCTTTAGTGCCGGGATAATATGAAATATGCCACTTTCCCCCTTTTCTTCCCTTTCTAGCTTTGTGCTTCACCCTAATGCACGAACCAGGTCCTGCTGAAGAAGCAAACGATCATTCGCACCACGAGTGTTAAAATCGACCCGTTCCGCCACAGTCGGACAACGTTTGCACAGGTGAGGCAAATTCACCCCCTCGCTTCCTCAAGCGTGTGATTCACCAGGTTCGCGGTGTGTGTCAACAGACTCCGCCACCAGCAACAAAGTCCCTTTTGCCTAAACCCCGGAGAGGGAGACTTCACACGGCTCCACGAAATGATGAAGTTAACCCACCACTTGTAGTTAAGGTTGAGGGTACAGCTCTAGTGGGCGTGTGGGACCGCGGAGGTTTAAACACACGCCTGCATTTCTGGAGAGTCAAAAAACAATTATCCCGATGGATATAAAATCAGGTTAAAGTTAGACGAACAAGGAACATAGTTAGGAAAACCATTAAGATGTAGTTTGAGGCTCCACAACGTGACACTGGGATTTTAACGTCTGAACAGGATATTAGCTTTTTAGGCCAAGCTGCTGACTTTGATTTATCCGTTTGTACATCTGGGACATTTTTGAAGCATCAGCTCGGCGTAAAGACAACTCTAACCAGTAGGACACCTGGTGTCCCAAGCCTTAATTTAGCCAGACTGGGTCCTTCTCGCATAGCTTACACCTGGAGGTCCCACCGAAACATCTTGGTTTCGTGTGGCAGTTTTCACCCGTCGCTTCGGTCTGGCCTGAGTGCAGATGTTGGGGAACGCAAATTGAGATTTGTGGCGGGGAGCGGAGCTCACCTTCGGAGGAGAACGTGAACACCTCCTTGGGGATGAAGAGCTTGTCCTCGGAGGAGCGAGCCCAGTCCTTCATCCCTCTTCGGCCCTTCATTGGGAAATTGATGTCGCTGGAAATGGCCGAGACCGGTTCCCGCTGGATGGTGATCACTGGATACGGAAGACAAAGCGCGTTATGTCGGACATGTAGAGAGGGTCACATTCTTCTCCTCAGACAGAAGTGCTGCAGCAGAGCACAACAAGCAGAGCTTCATACTACACTGCGTTCAAACCCGGTACCCTACGGACCGAGGGAGGTGCAAGCCTGGAAGGATGAGCGCAGCGGTGGGTGAGCGAGGCCAGTAGACTCACTGAGGTTGTTGGTGACGAAGAGGGAACTCTGGAAGGCTTTCTGAGCCTCTCCGATCAGATGGATGAAGTCCTCAACCACTCGCATCAGCAAGGGCGCGCCAGGAGCCACCTGGGAGACACGGGGACGTTACAGCCACCCAACGCCATACAAACAACAGACTAAAGCAGTCGCTCCTGCTCTCTCTCGCTCTCTCTCACACACACACACACACACACAGACCGAAGAAAAAACACAATGTTTGGCTGCCAAAGTCAACTTCCCCCATAATTACGATTTTGAAATAAACCATTTAGGATCATTCTCTATTTGTTTCATTTAGGACCATTTTCTAGCTGTTCAGAGCAATTTGGATCACTTTAATCCATTTAACGCAGCCGCACTAATGTACTCCGCATTCATTATGCGTTTATTTAGAATTTGGTGACAACCGCTAATGTAAAAGCAATTATTAATTCGGATGTGTTTCTTAAACTACGTCCCCGGCTATTTGCATACAACTTTCCAAAAAAAAAAAAAAACCCCCCAAAAAAACGCCTTAATCAAATTTATGCAAACGTCAAAATGAATATAATCATAACTGCCGCGCTTCATGGCTGCCGTCGATTTAATCATACCTTTTAGCATAATCATGGTCATCTTTGTGACTTGAAACACCCTCGCCGTTCGCCTCCTCCTCATCACCAGCGCGGCCCACCGTCCGCGTAATTAGCCTTTTGATAGTATCACCCCCGTAGGTGTGAGTATCGCAGCCATCATCATTAACAAAAGCCATAATACGAATCACCCTCCTCCATCTCCTCGGGCTCGGTTTACCCGCAGAGCGTCTTCGTTCCCATCGCGAGTCTCCAGGGGGCGCTCGGCTGCCCCGGCCGAGCCCGGGCCGGGGTGAGTCCGACAGCGACCGCGCTCCGCGGGGGTTCGACGTGCCGACGCGCTCGCTCGGTTATTTGTGCCGTTTGTTCTGCGTGCAATCGAACGGACCCCGGCAATTAAGGCTCCAGATGGTACGTAAACAGTCGCCAGTTCGGGAGCGTCGAGCGGCCCTCGGGCGCACGGGATGAGCTCCTGCACCCACTCGCGCAGCCGGCCGGTGTGCGCTCCTCTGCGTGGACGAGGCGATGACTAATACTCCTATGATACACGTGTGCGACACCAAGCCGGTCACTGGGAGTCCAGTTAAAGAGCCCCGTGAATCTCACAGCCTCCAAAAAATGGTCTGCGATGCAGGGTCTGCACAACAGACTGAACTGTTAGTCGGATTCTGGGAACTGTGTTTTATCGGAACTTTTTTGTTTAACAAATTGAAAGGTTGGAAGATACTGGAGAAGAGCCTCCGACCCTTTGGGGCTCATGAGTTTTAAAGGTTTAAGGACACTGGAGAACTGGGTTGCACTCAACCCGTTTTGCTTTGTGAAAAGTTGGATGGCAGTGGAGAGCAAGGTCTCGGTTTCTCTTAAGAGACCGAAACGTTGGAAGATCCGGGAGAGCAGGGCTTTACCCAAACTTTTTTGCTCAGCCAACAGTTCTGAATGGTTTCCGCAGAATGAGTAACCCTCTGTTAGTCAGCAAACGGCGTGAAATTTAAGTGGACGCAAGGGAACGGGACCTCGCTCAACCTCTGTTGCTCAGGAAACGGAGTGAGATGTTAGGGGACACAAGAGAATAAGACCTCACTCAACCTCACTTACTCAGAAAACAGTTTGAAAACTCTCCATTATCACCAAAATGCCTGGCAGATGTTTTTATCAAGAGCCACAAACACATCTTTTTGCCCCACACTTGCAGTACGGCCATCTGTCTGATGGACCCGCTGCTTTGCTTTAGGGTACAGCATCAATCCAACTTTCCAGTGAGCAGTTGTTTTGTGAAAAGTCCTCATTGAGAACCACTGCACCACGTACCGCACCGGACAGGCCGCGTGATCGAGAGATGCTTGCGAAGATGTTCCACAGCACCCACACAGGCCAAACTCTGGATGTAGTCACCACTCACGCAGCCCTACGCCTCCATTTTTGGACGGTCCTGCGACGCTCAGAATAGTGCGGTGCATCTCGGCGATGTGGCGACGGCACGGTTTGCATCGACAGGAAGTGCGGCGCTCGAACTCAAACACGAGTTCAGAGCCAAAGTGCAGAGAGAGCAACCGGGAAAGCTGAACCTCAGGTCGCTACGGGGGAAACGGAGCCTTACACACACTAACACACACAGAAACCAAACACACGGGTCCCTACCTGGTGCGCGTCCTCCCACTTCTCTCGGTTTTCAACGTCCAACATATAACTAACCACCTGGAAGAATTTCTGTGGATGGAGGAAGAAGTGAGGAGAAGCGATTTTGTGAAACAGCAGGAAGAGCGGAAAGGAGCACAGTGATGAGCAGAGAAAAGGCGGGACCAACCAAACGTCCCCGTTTTGGCTCTATTTGTACTTGCAAGTCAGTTTGCCGGCAAATACTGCAAACAATGGGAGTTGGACCTGATGTGAGCGAGAGGAAGAGTGCAATTACTTTGTCTTTATACAGCCAGACAGCTGCAGTGGGTTGTGGGTTATTAAAGCTGGGGGTTGTGTCCCGCTCAGGTTTAACATGGTGGTACTGCAAACACGGGCCTCTCGGAGGTTGGACCCCCACAGCTGGGAAACGCAATGCTAACAGTCGCATTCATAGGCCTCGATACTGCCTACGGAGACCACCGAGAGGAATAGGCTGGTGTGTGGGTGTGTGTGTGTGTGTGTGTGTGTGTGTGTGTGTGCGCGCGTGCGCTCGCCCTCTGACCTGCACGTCGTCGGGAGCTGGGATGTAGGTTGCTCGCTTGAAGGTGTCCGTCACATTTCGGAGAATCTCCACGGAGAATAAGAGGTCGCCGCTGTAATAGTTTTTCCGGGACATTAACTCGAGGAGACTTCTCACGATCTGAGACATGCCTTCCCCTGCCAGGGTCCTCTGACCCTTCGCCAGATGCTCTCGGAGCTGCGGAGGGAAGAGATGCGCACAACCCGAGTTATACTGGGAGACAGTAGCTGGGAGCACAAGAATGTCTGACTACGATCTGGGCCAAAATAACAAACTCAACGTGCTGTGGAATGAAAAAAGTGGGATGGTCCCGGATCGGGCGGCAGGTTCAGCTGGTTTCGACCGAACTCAGCCTTGGGGTCACATCCTCCAAGCACATGGTCTGGGGACTTCTTGGGAAAGGGTAACGTGTACGTGCACTTGCTGGAAAACAAGCCTTTGCCATCAGACATTTGGGTAACTGAAGGAAATGAGCCGCTGTGTCAGCCAGGTCTTCAGGAGCACTTCCCGGAGAAGTGGGGCTCTTGTGACTTGTTTTTCTTCCATTATTCTCTCCATTGTACAAAAGTATGACCACAGTTGAGCTCAGATCATCAAGCTCTTTCTGTTAATTCTCTTCAATGGCCTCAACATGGGTCAGTCCTCGATAACCCCTTTGCCCCCAAAGGTGACGTATCTGTGTGGATGAAGGGACTTGTGGCTGCCAGTCCTGTGGTGTCTGTGTTGATGTGTCCCTCTTGCCAGTTGCTCTCTTTGGGACATCAAGCAGCCCAGGGTGAGGAGGACATCCTGCCCTTGGAGGTGGCCTTCAATGTACTCGCTCCAAGGCTTCTTACTTGGGGGGGATTTGCATAGTAAGAGAAACAGACATAACAGTGAAGAGCGAGGCCTTCTTCAGAAGACAAAAAAATGATATTTTTATATTCTGAAGTAAAAAATGAGATCATGTGCTCCTTGGGGAAACATGCTGACAGGGGCCATTCCAGGAGAGCTTAGAGGAGATCAGCCTGATCCTGGACAGAGATCCTCCCAAGGGCTCCTGTACGCCATCATTGTCCCGAACTCCCAACCACCAGCCCCCGACCCCTGCAGAAGGGTTTAGCTTCTGTCCATCTGCAATGGCTCACGGTGTTCTGGGTAGGAAGAGGGAGGAGCTCGGGAGCACGAGCAAGGAATTGTGGAGCAATTGATGAGCTGTCATTTCGACTGATGTGGTGAGGAGGTCCTTGAGATCCGGCTGTTGGTGTGTGAACATTTGCGTTTTGGACCAGAGGTTCAATATCCCAGGAGAGGATGTGGAGGATGAGATGGATCTTGAGTCAGATTCCCTGGTGGATCAAAGTGGCTCCAGGTTGATGGGTCCATCACATTGCCATATTCTCCTTTAAGACCTTATTCAAGTGAAACCCAAGTAGACACGACTGGTTCAGGGTAATGAACCACGCAAGATCCCAGGTTGGACACAAAGGCCTGAGCTGAGATTAAATCAGAAATACAAGTTGATGGTTTTGGATGCTCTACCTAATGAGTACTTATGTAATTCACCAGCATCCTCTCAAAAACAACTGGAGACCTAAGCAGCTCTAAACAAACCCAGATGGACATTCAAGACAATCTAGTCACTTTTCATGGACCGTGATGGCGACCGCAGTGAGATGGCGAGCAGGGCGTGTGGCAGCTCAGAGGGTCACCTACTGAAAGGTGTAAATATCGATATTCGAGTGAGACGCATCGGGCGAAGCTCGGAGGACCCCAGTAAGCAACTCCATTAGCGTCCAGCAAACAACGACGACTAGCAGATCCTGCAGAGGGACAGACAGACAGACACGACCAGGATTAGAAAGCAGAAGCACCAACAAACACAACACGACTCTCCCGACCCGACCCCCCCAGCTACACACTACTGAAACTAATCGACTTGAGAAGCACGTTTATTTGCACGACACAACGGGGACTCAAACTGACAACCTTCTGTCTGCAGGTCCTTTACTGCTACTGGAGAAGAGAAAATGCCTCAGGGGGCGGTGTGCCGCACTGTATGTGCAGGAGGTTTACTCACACCTCCCACTGCCTGCGTACCTCACGGAACCACCGACTGGTGCAGTTTATAGCGGATGTAAGAAGCTTCGCGTAAGAATATTCAGAAATAAATGAACAATAATAATAAACGAAGCGTAAAAGTGTACAGCTATGTAATCCACGTTGGACGGAAACTGCTTTGCAAAAAAATAAATAATGCAGGGTAGGCAGATGCAGTAAAGTGACGCCAACGCCAACCCCCCTGCCACGCCCCCGCACCCCAGCTGGGCTCTGCTGGGGTAAGAACGCCCGTTTCAGGCTGACAGTGACCTCATCCAGCAAGCGTGGCTGTGATCTACTTCAAAGGAATCATTTATTCTGTGTTTCTGCATTTATCGCGCCAAGAATCGATGTGCGCCGGGGGAGAGTTTCAGACCTGAAACAGCCAAAAAAAAAAAAAAACCCATCCTAAAAATAAGCCGGGAACAGCGTGAATAGCGATCGCCCCCGCGTCGCCTCGCGGCCGTGCTGAGCTGCACCACCTACTGTTAAAGGTACACCGCTGTCGCCTGGCAGCCCGGGACCGACACGGGTCACGGTTGGCCCCCGAGGTCAGGGAGAGCGGGGGGGGATCCGCAGCTCCCGGAATCTTTGTTTACTTCCCCGTGTGGTGCAACGAACCTCGCCCGGCTTTTCAGGTGTACATCAGGTGACCTCAGAGCGGTGGGGGTGGGGTGGAGGGGCGTGGCCTGCTCACCAGTTGCGTTTGATGGACACTTGTTGTACACGGTTTCGCCGGCTGAGGCTCTCTTCCAGGTCATGGACAAGAGGTACTCGTCTCGGCAAATCTCGTGGGACGCTGCGGGGGGGGGGGGCAGACAGCAGAAATTCAGTGCTTCACACACGTGCGCACACACACACACACACACACACACACACACACACACACACACATTTAACTCGCCGTGTGTACTGTGTGCGTAAACATTAAAGTCACACACTTTGAAAGTGTGGCATGTGCACACACCCCTCGCGTAGAGCGATCCGGAAGACAGCGCCGTGAGTAAGAGAGACTCTGCAGTCTGTTTTTCATCTGAATGTATGTTTTCCAGCAAAAGGATCGGACACGTCTTTGTCTCCAATATGCGCTCGGCGCCATCAAAGGCCCAAGCGGAGTGGCGGCGCGGCTTCCGCGGCGGCGTTATTTAATCTGCAGGCTCCCGGCGCCGTCGTCGAAGGCTCCCTTATTAAAGTGCGCTGTTTGCTGCCCCGGCTGCCCGGCTGACACTGACAAATTGCGCCGCACGACGCCCTGACAAACCCGCTGTCAGCAGGAGGAGGCTCACAGGTGGGCAGACGGACTGGGGTGCGTGTGACACGGAACCCCGCAGCCTCTGTTCAAGAGTCCGAAATATAGGGAACATCTGAAGTGCGAGCCAAAGAACATTAAAAATACAGTTTGAAATATAGCTGCTTAAAATATTTGGTCAGTTTCCATCCGAGCTGGGAGGCGTAACAGGTAGCGCTGGCCTCGGCTCCCGGGTTGTGAGTTCCGACGTGGGTTTCCTCCCACGGTCCAAAGAATTAGTGTGTCGGTGTGAGCGAATGTGTGAGTTTGCCCTGTGATGGACTGGTGTCCCGCCCAACGGGCCCCCTGGGTCCCGGCCTACACGTCCAGGATAGGCTCCCGACCCTGGAGGACCTGCGCCAGGCCGTCTCTCTGCAGGAATAACCGCCCTATAAGGCAAATTGCATTTGAGCCTGGAACCATTTTGATCTGCGGCACAAAAGAGAACCTAAGCAAATACGCTGAACCAATAAATTACCGCGAAACTGTCCTCTCGGGTAAATATTAACACCCCAAATAGGCCCTGACCTTTGCACAATACACGCCGCGTCTTTCTGTCATGCTTTGGACATCTCATCAAGCTTTTTGGGATCCTATTAAATAGGTAAGATCCCGCGAACGGCGAAAGAGGAGCGATTTGGTTCATTTGGGTGAATAATTGGTTCAATCGAGCGTTTAACTAGTCAGGCGGAATGAAAACCTGCCCTGTTTTCCAATCTGCGAGATGCTGGATGACAAATCCCTGCTCTGCTCTCGCTTTTCTACGTTCATGAATATCCTCGGCGCCGACGACACGGGACAACAGGTGGCGCGCTTGTTACCGGCATCACATCACCATCGGGAGGTCACTGGTTCAAACCCCATTCCTGCTGCTGTACCCTCAAGCCAGGCACCTCCTCCGCCGGCACGAAAGGGTGAATCGCTATAACTAACCACTCCTTCTTCAGCATCTCCTCCGCTGTTTCCCTCGTCTCAATTTCAAAACCTGCACGGTCTCCATCACGTGACGCAAAGCTGGACGAGCAGAAGGCGAACAAACACGGATGTGTACGTGTCTGGCGGGGGGACACCTCAGCAGTTCAGTCAACCTTAAAAAATACGTTTCGATAAAACGAGGAAGAACTGTCGGCACGAACAGAAGTAACAAGCCGGAGTCTCTGGTTTGACAAAACCACAAATCTGGACGGATATCAGTCAGTAAGACTGAACAAAGTTGTTTCCACATACATCATGGCACAATAAAGGCAGGACTTGGTCTAGATGCTCATTTAAAAGATTTACACGATGAACATCTCAAAAAGAAAAAACTGTCCAACGATGAACGACGACAGTTCCAAACCCTATCCCATAAATGATCCACTCTGAAAAACAACTGAAGACCCCCAATAGGTAGGAAGTGTTTCGTTGCCTATAATTTTTTATAAAGGATACACATTTCTATAAATCGCAGAGACAGCTGAGATAACGTTACAAAGTGGTACAACTGCGAAACAGCGTTTTGAAAATCTGCAAACACAAAGCTACGACAGAAGAACAAAGTTAAATGAAAGGAAGGTGATTAGTTATCCGAGGAACTCGACGCCCAGAGCGTAATGCGGCTCCGACAGCGTCAACAATGAGCTGCTCTGACACATTAACCGATTAATACCGGCAACGGAGCGGAAATCCTTCAACCTGCTCCTCAGCGTTGGCTTCCTCCTGCATTCTTTGAACCGAAGGCTTCGAACAGCTATAACAAGAGCGGCAAATTCGATCCCTGCAACCGCCGGAGCATCTGTGGAAGAACTTAGACGGGGGACCACCGTGTACTGTTTTACACCCTGGAGATGGTGGATATCATGCTCAGCTATCACACACGTCACGAGGAGGTCTGAGTCACAAAGAAGGAGGGACACCTGGCATCTGGATGGTCAATCACACCTAAAGATGTCTAAAAAAAAATCATTTTTAATTGTTTGTCTGCAACCTGGTGTATCGTTCTGAACTGCTCAGAGTGGTGTAAGGAGGTTCGAGGAGAGAACAGCAGTGGTTACATCTCCAGTCCGAATTCGAGGGACCAAGGCGGGTCAGGTTTTAGCGTTAACTGGTTCATCGCTAGTTAATGAACACCATAAGGTCCGAGCGCAAAACGCGAGACGATGCAGCAAGAACCACCGCAAAGACATCACGACCTGCCTCTAAAACCAAGGCTTCCACGTCGAGCATCGGATCGACGCGCAAGCGCCGCGTAAAGGAAGCCGGCAGGACTGGAAAAAAGCTGAACGCTTTCAACTCCGAGACTCGACTTTAAAGTTTAAAACAAACCGACGGACCAGTTCTGTGAGGACTGACGGTTCGATCATCTGCCACGGCCTGAGGTGCAGCTCACAATGAAAGCGTTTGACGTGCAGATACTGTATATATAACTGTCCACTTTCTCATCTACTGTTATTATATTGCCTATAATTTAATTCTACAAACTAATATTATTGCTTCTTATTATCATAATAATTGCTTTTTATAAATCAAACATAATTAGGCTTAATCTTTCTTATTCATTAGAGAAACGTTTAAAGTTGCGATTATTGAGCCAATTCAACACGTACGGCGATTAGGACTGTATAATAATGTACTTATTTTGTTCGGTCCCACGACGTGTCAATAAAACGTAAGGAAATTAAAAACTCAATTTAGAAGCGTATTGTTTAGCGGCTGAATGGAGAGAGAAGGGATTTCCGCACTGACCTGGGCACTTCCTGTCGTTGCAGCTGCGCACTTCCTCCCCAGAGCCGTCGCAGGGGTAACCCTGGATGCCCGTACCCTGGCACATGCGGAAGCGCCGCTGCCATCCCGAGTCGCACGTCTTCGAACAGAGGCTCCACTGGTTCCAAGGCCCCCATTTCCCGTCGCCTGCGGGAGGGGGAGAGAGGAGGAGGAGGAGCCAGGGGCGGGGCCCAAATGAGGGGTGGGGTTTGACAGAAGAAAAGAATGACCTGAGAGCGTCAGGGATAAAAGAGCAAATATGGACGATGTTGCACTTGAGAATGGTGGCTAAGTCGTTGAAAACCACCCATCTGTCGGCTCCTTCCCGGTCAGGGTGGTGGCCGCTTGGAGCAGATCTCCATATCACTGGGCGCCAGGCTATGAAACTACCTATTGATGGGGCTAAAAAATTCAGACTTCTACCTATATGTGCACATTTATATTTATTCATCACCTTCTCGCTTTTCTCCAAAGACATGCAACTCGGAATAAACAAACTGCATTTCACAGAGCTTTAGATGCAGACGTACGATTCTCACAACGTGGTTTGTCCAGCAGCGCTGTTTCTGCTGGAGCTCATCACACGAGAACCTGCCTGCAGAGCTGACAGGAAATACTAAGAGGATGCCGAGAAGCAGAGAGATGCAAATGTCTGCAGCTGTCGAGAGATGAGGAAAGAGGCGCGCGTGAAAGAGATGGGTTTTGAGACCCTTCTTCAATGTTGACATTCAAGCTCATTCCGCCACACGGCGCCCAAAAGCGAGACTCCTGGACCTCTCGAGAGGACGAACAACAAGCAACCAAAGGTTGAGCAGCACATGTACGGTATATTCTGAGATGATGAAAGAAGAATCCAACTCTGCCAGCTTGTGGTGGACAGGATGGAAATCCGTTTCTGTGCCCTTTTGACACGACGACCTGTTAAAAGCTGCCGGTTTGCGACCCTCGGACACCGAGACCTTGTGTGCTGCAGCCAGAAGTCACGTTTGGACCGTAGGTGCAGGAAACTGTGACTAGTGTCGGCATAGCAACACGGTGCTGCGGTCCAGTTCACAGACTCCCCATGGAGGGGAAGGTGTCAAGATCTTTACGGCCATCCTTCAGCGGATTGCCAAATAACAGGCGACATGCTCCCAACTGCAGAGGCACCCAGGGCTGAGAGACTAGGGTGTAAACCAGTATGGAGAAAGTAGCCAGTGTGGAAACCGGTGCTAACAGCGTGTTGAAGGTCCAACACAAGAAGAGGTACTGTCTCAGAGGCAGGGTGTGAGACACGTGGGTGTTACAGATCAGCTGAGCTGGAATGAGGCAAGTTGGGACCTCCAGGTGGGGAGAAGACCCGTCACTCACCGCTGCAGTCCGGGTTGCCGCACTCGCGTGTCTCCTGGTGGGGCCCCTTGCACTCCGCCCAGCCATGGACGGACACGCTGCACCTCCTCTGCCTCTGCTGAGATCCGGTGCCACAGGTGGCGGAGCATCGAGACCAGGGCGCCCAGTCCAGCCACTGGCCCTCCACTGCAGAGGAGACAAATGTAGAGAGCGATGGAGGGAAAGAAAGAGTGAGAAAGGAGGGAGTGGGAAGAGCACAGAGGACCCGACCAGAGAAGAAGAGAAGGCAAGGAAGATGAAGAGGAGAGTTGAGCAAGTAGAAGACAAAGGAGGGGTGGTTGAAATGGAGAGAACGAGGGAAGGTAGGATGAGTGAAGTCAGAGAGGTCGAGAAACACAGAGACCACGGAAACACACCCCGACACACAGGCGGCCGCCAGTTAACGTCAGGTCACAATCAGAGGCGTGACGGCGGCCTGCCGGCTGGATAATCACATCTCCACGGAGTTGGGTGTCTCGGCCAGAGTCGCCATTCTTCTCCATCAATGGGCCCTGATTGGACCACGTGAGTCATTGATGGCGAGTCCGCGGGACGCCCGCAGCCGGCAGGACCGGCTCCTTTGTGTTTCAAATCACAGCGAGGCAATTCTCCACGGTCCCAGTCCCAGCTTGGTTGCTTCTCTTAGTTTAACCCAATTGCATTGAGTCAACTTATTTTTCATCCCAACATCAAAGCCAAAGTGGCAAGATGGGTATGTGAAACAAAGAGGCAAACCCACAAGACACATCTACATGTATGAGCAACCAAGACTGCACAACCAAGACCCACAGATATAAATGTTGGACCACATGACGAACACCCAGGAACACAGAGATCCCGCATATTTTTTTTATGCAGGATCAAAACTTCCAACCCCCCCCCCCCCCCAGGGACAAGAATTCTTCCCTGGTGATCATGGTCATCACCACAGTGGAGATCGTGACTTCAGCCACACGGAGGGTTCCACAACGAAAGGAAGAGGACGACCTTTCGGGTTCAAACCCTATAAGGTGTCTCGCTCAAGGTGCAGATCGCACCCCAGAGCCAGGATCCCATTCCATCTACAGGGGGACATTTATCCTGGAACCTTTTTGCACATTCATCCAGCTTCCATACACAGTCAGACACTTTTTAACTTGTGCAACTGTATTCATTTCGTACAAATATCTGCATCTCTGGAGGATCTTCCAGGAGTTGCCTATCTTTCCAGAAAGTATCCTGGAACCATTTTTACTTTTTCTTGCATTTACAGCAAAATGTCATTTTCTTATTACCTGAGGGAAATACCGTGTGACAACTTGTTTGCTGAAAGAAAAACACACATACAAAACCGAAAATTAGATTGATTGATGATATTTATTTTGGAGGGGAAAAAAAACACAAACAAAAAAAAAACTTAAATTAGATACAAAGGGATCGAGGACATTTTCCCAGAAAATTCATAAACTCCTGAGGCTAAATTAAATCCTGGGCCAAACCTCGTGCCTAAGAAATATTACACAACAAACGATTTTTGCGTTTAATTCCGACGCGGACACGTTCCGCATGCTGAAGAGCGCCGCTCACAATGTATTCTGTCTGGACGTGTTTTTTTTTTTTTTTGCGTTTCGGAAGGCGAGTTCTCGACTTGGACGCGCTCAACGGAGGGGCAGCCCAGCACAGCAGAGCGGCGCTCGCCGGCCGACGCGGACATTTCTGAAGCAGAATAACACCATTAAAGTAAACCAAACAGGGGTAGCGAAGCCTGTTAGCGCGACCCCCGGGGTAGTTGGCTGTGAGTCGCGGGCTGGCCGGCCGGGCGAGATGTACGGGGCTGTAGAAGTGGGACGGTGGCGGTGCGGGTGGTGTTTGAGGGGCCGCATTTTATCATGCGGAGCAACCGTCCATGCAGCTAACTTCACCGGAAGTTTCTGTCGCCGCACCTCGAGGGCAAATAAAACGATGACTCAGGACACAGAAGTGGAGTCTCTTTCTGGATATTAAACAAGAGCGCCGGTCAGACATTTATCACCCCAACAGAAAGGACGCGCAGTCTTATTTTTATCCCCTTCCGGCCCGTTCTCGCAATTCAATTTACGGTTACGTTCGGTCAGACGGTGCGTATATTCAGACAAATTATTTACCGAAAGGTTTTCCTAATGGTCTCCTTGCCGACTCTGCCTCCTCAATATGATACTTGTAGGATCTAATTTCTTAAATGAAAAATGAGGTGAGACAAGTAGGCCCAGGAGGTAGAAGGATATTAAAATGTTAAGAGCTGCATTGAGAATTTAATTCACTTTTTAAACGGCGCGGCGGAGCGGCGCTGCGATAACTCCTGCGCCCGAACGTGTGACGGGCGTCGCCCGCTTTTCCCGGCGAGACCCCGCTTTACTGGACACTACATTGGGATTTATTCTCTCCTCCAGGATGAGCCGCTGTATTTATTCGCTTTTGCAGCTGCTTTTGTCCAAACTCAGGCTGTCCTAGTTTGAGCGCCGTGCTCTGGGACACGGCTGTAGGACCCCAACCTGGACATTTCTGGCTTTCAGGGTCCAGGTAGAACAGATGACTTTTTTCCTGAAAAAAATTACAGCAATTATCAGTTTGGATGATAAAACACCTGAGGTTACACGACGTCCTCAATCTACAGAAGGAGGTCCTTCACCTGTCGGGCTGCATCGGTTCAGGACGTCGCCGTTGTCCGACCTCGGCAAACATCGTGGTGTTCCGAGGTCGACGTGCGGGATCGTATTCAGAAAATACGCCGTGAGTTCCGGCCACATGATGAAAATGAGTAAGAAATTTCAGAGTTTATGTCTTCGACAGGTACGACGCTCACGTCCAGACATAGTTGGGTTGGTGTTTCCTCCCAGGTCGGGCGAGAAGAACTAGCCACGGTGGAGCAGATGTGGACCTTGTCCCCGGGGAGAGGACTGGTCAGCCGCAGCATCACAGCTTGTCCACCAGAGATGAAGCGCAAACAGCACCATGCCGGATAAGGAGGGAGAAGAACAAGGAGCCGGACACGTGAGGAGGAGCGCTGCCGTTTTAGCCGGGGGGTAAACCATTCTCTGGATCCCAGCAGAACCCGGACGCACAAGTGGGTCAAGAGCAGTCAGGTCGGCGCGTTTGAAAACCAAACAAACAGCGGTAATTCGGGCAAAGCCCGGCGGGTTAGTTCTCAGTGATCCCATCCACGATTGTGACAATATATCACCTCGTGTTCTTCTCCCTTCTTGCAGGAAATTTCCAACGAACACAACAACGTTATTTGGCCTCTCAACACGAGATCCACAAACCACTTCCAGCAGCGGGTAAACATACGCCTGTGTCTCGGTTTCTACGGGAACCGGTCCATACATTCTGAAACTTTACGCGACGAACGTGGCTTTGAGCATTTTGATGCTGACGGCCGGGGCGCGTCTGACACGCTGTTGAGCGAAACCGAAATAATCCGTGGCGTATATTTCAGTTTGTAAACCACTTAAACATAACGAAAGCTAGTGATAAACCGATGAATATTCTCTTTAATGCGGAACGTCTCCGCTTTGAATCCCGACTTTTCAAGGACGTTTGTGTAAGACGTGAGCTGGGGTTCATGTGCGATATCACGCCGTTGTTCTGATGGTACATTGACGTGCAAAATGTGGTAAATAATATAAACGACAAGCTTAGCTTGAATTCTGGGCCAACTGGACCATACAGGCCTCCAGCTGGCACACCAACCCCTGACTTGTGCATCTGGGTGGAATTAAACGCACCAAATCGGTGGTCCCACAGGAGGAAGGTTAAACGTCCTCGTTGCAAAACATAAGCAAGATAAATATGACTAATCGCTGCCACTCCGGGTTTTGCCATAAATGAGGGGGAAAACGCGTCTCTTCTTCCGCTGCACTACCGACAAGAGCGTTGAAATCCGGAGCAGGTGGAAGCGTCGTAAAAAGCGCCGACCGGCGTAAACAAGCGCAGAGAGAGAAAAATCTCGCGCGACGGTGAGATGTCGGGAAAGGCGCAGCTGCAGAACGGACAAACGCCGCGGATCTCCAGCTGAAACGCGGCGCTCGCAGCTGGGTCCCCAAGTCAAAAGACCAGACAGAGAGCACGGATGCACATCACCTATTCACATGTTTATTCAGCAGACGCTTTTATCTTAATCCACTTATGCCGCTTGAATTTTCGTTATTTTATTCACCAGCGTCCGCTGTCGGATGTTCAACGGAACGCGTTGGATTACACATTTTACCCCGTGTTGGGATGTCAACATTTACACGTTTACCTGCCGTTCCGGTTCCTTTATCATCGTACTGCCTGCTTCTCGGACAAAAGTTAAGCCACTTGCTTGACTGAAGACTTAAAAAAAAACACAGGGCTGTTCATGCCGGTCTCTCTCTCACACACACATACACACACACACGCAAACACACACATGCAAACACCAGCCACCGAAGCCAGGTACTCGTTCAGGTGTCCCCAAAGCAGCCGTGGCAAGGTGACCTCTTCATGCATAACACACCTGACACGTGGTTTACACACACGTGTAGTACGCACTGTGTTAAACAGCAAGACATTTTAAACGATGAGACAGAAACCGCTCAGTCTCTGCTGGAGCCCGAGCTTAAAAAAAAAAAAAAAACGTGGAATGTCCTCTATTAGGTGCATTAGAGTTCGAAACTGCAGCATGGAGCTTGTGGGAGAAATACTGAAAATAAAGTGTTCACTGGAGTGGACAGAAACGAATAGTTGGATCTCAGGAGGACACGCCAAGGCGTCAAGTGCTTGTGAGGGTCTTACATCTCGAACCCAATGTAAGAGCCATCCAGGCCGCTGACCAGTGCACAGCAAGTCAAGCAGCGATGTAGAGACACGGCAGGTCGAAGATGAAGGCGCTGTGCGTACCCCCCGCCGCTGTTTGGTCTTATTAAAAACATTCACTGAAACTGCAAAGCCTCGGCCGGGAGCTCCGTTCTCCGAGAGACGCTTGCGCTGGTCTTCTTCCTGCCTCCTTCTTTATTTCGCTCAACGGAAGGACCAGAGTCCCCAGTCGAAGACCGGCAAGGCCTCACTGGGGGCCGTCCGAGTATTTCCCGTTGCACAGGCCCGACCCCCCCGGCCCACCTACAGCGTATCGGCAAGCCACGCCGAACGAGCGAGATGCGGAGAGAACCCAGAGCCTCTCCGGTAACCACTTATCCAATCACAGAACCTCGACTCAAGACTCGGGACAGATGGGATGTGTAATATAGGCACCCTATTGATTTGCCTGTCTGGGACAAGAGCGAAGCCTCCGCTTTCGGATCCCTTCCGTCTGTGCGTCGCAGTCAATCAGGCTCTTACCGCGCTCTTTCTATCTGTCAAAAGCTTTCTGGAGCGCAACGCCTCGGCCGCAAATCCAGCGGCTGCTCGCCGGGCAGCCGCCTCGACTCGTCCCGCTCGCATGTTCCTGCAGCCGAATGACGCCGGCGCTGCGTCTCATATGGAAACGGGACGCAGTGGAAGACATTCGTCAAAACAGAGCAGCCGCACAGCGGCGGATTTATACTTTCTGTAAGCGTGTCAGTAGCCTTGAGAGCACAAGCTTCTGTAGTCTAGTGGACCGCCAAGACCTCGCAGCACCGTGTTTTATCGGTATTATGACTGCATGCTTTTGTCACGCAACATTTATAGAAAACCTTTTTACTCTGCAATTATGTTAATTATTACACAAGTTATTGAAAATGGAAAAAATTAATACATTCTGAATATGAATAATTTAAAGTTAGGCATATAAAGGCTAATGAATTAACCAAGAATCATTACATGAAGCTGTCACTAAAGTGTGGGACTGAACGCAAGAACTTTTGCTATTTCAATATGAGATTTCCCAACTGCTGTCGCGACTGCTGCTTCACTTTATCGTCAGTCTTCTGGTCTGGAGATTTACAAGAACGATGGCGTGGCGGCGCGGCGAGAGAGTGGCGCTCAGACTGTTATCTTGATGGGTTTTTCTTTTAATGAAATTCTGTGTTCTTTTCTCCAGAAAGGTCCAGCCGCCTATTTGCTGTCAGGTCTCAGAAGTCCTGTCTGGCTTGTCACCCCCCACAAGTTGAACCAAACTCATATGACTTGAGCTTGGATCAGCACGACCACAGGTCAAGTCCCAGTACGACCTTCTCACCGACCACCTCACCTGTCACTAAATGCCACGTGAGTGTTCCCACCGAAACCTACCTACCAGCAGGACCTCAACATCGCTCATCCAACTGCTAGGCCCAAACTGACAAGCCTGACTGCCGTCACCCGTCGCCCACCGCGGTGGAATGTGACCAGCACGTCATCCTGGGGCACAGCACTAAAATCATCTTCAGCCAAAGGGACACATATTTGCATGAGAAGACATTTTAATACTCTTTATGGATGGGAGATGACTCTCACAGACCCACAGACACCCCCCCCCCTCAATTTTTAAAACGCCTTTTTCATTCAAATTTTTAATTATCACTGCGGCTCAAACGATGAGTCACCAAAGACACTTCATGAATTATTTAACTCTAATCCCAGGACATAAACACAAGTCACACAGTTACAGTATAAGATTAAGTTACTGGTGGCAATAAGACACGTTAGGAGAGAATGACAGAAAACAGATGGCAACAAACCAATACACACACAGCTAAAGAGACAGAGACAAAAAGCAGACTACACGTGACAGGTACGTACAAGTACATAAAGAAAAATCACCCTTTTAGTGCTGCCTCCCTTTTTCAAGGATCGCTGCTTCTCACGTGTGTAGGTGCCTCTCTTAGCCCAAATGGCATCAGTTATTAATCAAACTGGCCGAAATCCCCGAAGCACAAGAATATCGCGGTGCGAACTGTGGCACGGTGGTGGATTTAAACTAAATAAGAAAGCTCACTCACCGCGCTGCGTTTTCCACCCCTGAACACTGCATGGAGAGGGTTGGACACACATCCCATAATACACAAGCTCAGCCTGCTCTGTACTTGTCGGTACGCGACCGCGTGTCCTCAGCTAACTTGTCCACAAGGTTTATTGGCTGAAATGTCTGCGTGAGCTGTGCACTGACCTGGAGTGAGGGGCACCCTCAGGGCACGAGGACCACTGGAGTGTCTGGCTTCAGACAGCCTGTAATGAGCAACAGTCATCCAGTAATAACTGCTGTGCATTTGTGACTTGGGAAACGGAAACAAAATCACACCAAACGTCAGTCACCTCCACACGAGAGTGGCAGACTAATAAAGGTTTCCAAACGTGGGAAAGTTTTGTCCGACACACGACCAACGTGTACCCGCGGAATGATTTATTATACGGTTATAATGATTTTTGAAGAATCCTCCTGGCGAGGTAATAACTAAACTCAATAACCGAGCCAGTGTGCTGAAACATCAAGACCAAGGCAAGCAGCGAACCCGTGTTGTATATTACACCCCTATAGTTTGGATTTAATGATATGTTGTGCTATAATCTTTTCATCTGTCTTCCCCCTTGTCTTTGCTGAACTGAAAACAACCCTCGCCGAATCAATAACGTACCAAAGCTAAAGGAAATGGAGGAAGCCGAACGTACAGAGGAAGTTCGAGACGAGACTAATGAAGAGACCTCGAAGCAGGAGACAAAAAGAGCAAAGACAGAGAAGCCGTGTGTGTGATGGCGAGCGAGAGAGGCGGTGAGAGGAAGACAGAGGGAGCAGCGATGAGAAAGTGATGGAGCGAGGGATGGTACTAACCGGGGCACACTGCAATATTGCAGAGTTTGGACTGCACCTCCGGACCACTGCAGACCTTGCCGCTGCGCTGGGGGGCTACGCAGCTCCTGGTCCGGGTTCGTGAGCCCCTCCCACACGTGACCGAACACAGGCTCCACGGAGACCACTCCTCCCACAGCCCATGCACTGAAACAATACCACAGAACCACAGAATGCGGAGGAGGCGCGGAAGAGAGGGACTCGGGCCACGCCTCCCCGTCCTCCGTAGGTGGGGACAGGGAATCAACAGGTGCTACACCACCTTGATCCCCCCCCCGAGTCACTGTAGGCCCCACCCCCGATACCTTAACTAAGTAATAACTACTTCATCTCTTTCCACCGTTAGCGAGACCTCGGTGGTGAAGTGGGAGATCAGAGACAGAGAGGATGCTGGGAAAAGAAGTCATGGTCAATGGAGTACGCACGGGTAACAGAGGAGCCAGACCAAATAGATCTTTAATATATCAATTAATATTAAACCTTAAAAAAAACAGCTCTTGCACAACTTTGCACGACGATGAGATCATGTATTTCCACCCACACTTGTCTGTCACGTGAGAACGGAACCAGTTTCAGATTAACCGCGATTGGTAAGAAACGCCGTGGGTGTAAGAGCGCCCAGTGTAAAATAGGGGCTACTGAACTGTTTGGAGGGTCTTGTGTAGAATTTTATGTCTCGCTTGTTTACTGTACGTCTAACTGGAAGTTTAAAAGCAGATGCAGAAGTTACTCGCTCCTTGCATCACACCATTGTTGTCGTTTCGTCACAGTATCCCTGCTGTTAATATTAGCTTTGCGATTGTATGGTGGCAAACGGCTGACAGCCACACAGACATGCATCGTGACAGACTTGTTTGAATGTAAAAAAAGGAACTGCTGTTAACAACAAACATTAGTTCGAGCGCTAATCCTTTTAAAGCGGGAACGGAGTCCCGACGTTGATAGAGGCCTAACCCTGGATGCAGCACGAACCCGGTTCTGACACGGATGCGGGAGGGAGAGAGGGAGCTGCGTTTTCCACGTTTCGTGCGTTGGAACATGGGGCGAGCAGGGGGGGGCCTTTCTCCAGACCCCCATCTCGGCGGAACAGAAGCAATGTGCGTGACCGGCGGTGGGTGAAAGGAAGGGTCCGAGGTGGGCGACAAACCTCATCTGCCGGGAGCGCTACGGCTACATTCTGCCCCCAACGGCCCGGCAGCTACTTCTCGCTGTCGGCCCTCCTACCCTCCGAACGCCTTATCGGGCGAGCAGAGCTCGACGCGTGCAGAGGGAAGTCGCAGAACAAACAAACCAAGGATGCCGTCCGTCCACCGAGCGGCACTCGGCCGACTGCCTCCGTCTCCACGCGCACGATGTACGATAAGGAGCCTGAGGGAGCGGTGCATTAGCTTACGGCAGAGCGACGGTTCACCAGGGGCAGATATGCTGGTCCCTCGCGTGTACGGCAGGCGTGTACCCTGCATTATGCATGTTAATGAATAATTGAAGCGGCACGGCAGCGCCGAGCTCAGGGGACGAGCACAGGGCAGCGAAGCGCTCAGCAGGAGTGGTGAGAGAGCAAAACAGAGGGCGAGGCACAGTCCGGGAGAGCGCAACCGAAGAAACTTGTTTTTTCTTCTTTCCGAAAACCTCTTACGTGACTTTCATTTTCAGGAAAGAAGCAGCTATTGAAAACTGCGGATCGGGAAACAAAAATCTACAGGTTTATTGTTAATTACACGCTGGAAGTGAACCGTCCCTCTTCTTTTCTCCAACCAGCAGCCTGCAGGGTCACGTTTCCAACTTTAGGAGATCATTTGAGTCTGGTCCTCGAATATGTTCAAAAGCAGCACTGATCCCTCAGTCATACCTTCTCTCTTCTGCAAATGGCAAAGGAGACAGAACCGAACACGTTTCGTTCCTCGGTCCTGTTCTCCAGCCCTGCAGCCTTTCGCTCCCGAAAACGATCCTTCACACTGTGGCATTTTTGCCCCCCCGCACCCGAATACCAATTGATCCCGAAGGTTAAAAGTAGCTAAATCCTAGAGGATCATGGGAAGCGCCCCGGACAACAACACGACACAGGGCGGTGCTCTGCTTTATGTTTCGGGGCAGGGGTCTCGAGACAGATTGCCTGCACCCATTGATTTATTGAACATACACAACTGGCCCTCGGCGCTCCTTCATTTTTACATGTGGCTCATGTGAGGTTGGCTTTCCATCACCCACCGGTCCACGGCAGTCTCCCTCCACGCTTTTTTTGCCAAGCCTTCAAAACGGGGCTCATTTGACAGATTATACTCTTCTCTGTAGTCTATTAATAATGGAGGGCTTTTAGTGAAGCCATAAACAAGCTCGACTTCTGCAGAAAAAAATAGATGGCAGGTTGCCATTCCAGAAGGAGTCTTGCTGTTGTATGTTTTACTTGTGGCCTTAATGTGATTTGCACCAACCAACATCAAGTACAAGTGGGCTCTGCGAACGGTTTCTTGGTGGTGTCGATGAGAGCCTCCGGGACTCGTACCCTGTGGAAAAGTGGCCGGTGCCCCCTTGTCCCTGCTGCCAACAAGAGCCGCCCACCGCTTCCAACTGTTGATTCCTGCCGGGACGTTGGGTTCGCCTCTCGCCGCTCGCAGCCGCCCCGCTGCACTTATGGCAGTTTCACGTAACCTCCTTTTCTCGAGACAATTTTGCGGATGACATTTAGATTTTTGCACGTGCCCCTTTCTTCCCGTTGTGCCCGACGCTTGGCGTGAATCGCTGTGGGGCCGTAGCAGGCTAACCCCCTTCTTCTTGCTGGCGGATTATGTCGGTAAATAAAGCCACAAGTGAAGTACGATTTGCTGCCCTCTGCACTTACCTGTCAGAAGGGTAAACAGCGAGGAAGAGTGTTTGCCGAGTGCTTCTGCTGTATAGAAAGTGTTACCTGTAAAAATGCTGTCTAGTCAATTACATGCTGACTAAGTTGGTGTTGCTCTAATCCCCAGGGGTGGAATACATCTACCTTCCGGACGGGGAGGCGAACAGGGGGGATGCGGGACTGCATCTCTCTGATGTGAATATTGTTGCGGCCCTCTTGGCCACAGGGGATATAATGCTTTGCTCGCGAGGGAACCGTCGCAATGCAGTCAGGAAGACTCCCTACTTGCTGACCGATGGCAAACCGCGAAGCCCCTGGGAGGCGGGTCGGTAAAAGTGGGTGGCCAACAGGCTCCTGTTGGCCGTTACCAAAGACGATATTGATATTGTGTTACGTACTGATATTGACCAACCAGCAGGCAAATTCACTGAACATATGAACTCGGGGGTGGCAACGAGGATGACGGTGAGCAACCAGAGGAAGGCATCCACTTGGGTCGCTGGGATCGAGATCAATACCGGAGCCAAATGGCAGAGGTTTCCGTCGGGTAGCAGCACATGAAAGTAAAACCCAGCAAGCGCCCATCCTGCAGAGCGCGCGTTCAGTTCAGTCCCTCACACATGGTGTGCCCAGGTAGGATAGGTGGAGATATGGAGAAGACATGAGAATGCTGATGCAGAAGAGACCAAATGACTTCACGAGACAGCGAGTGCGTTGAAGAGCAAGAAAAAAATGACAAAAAAAAAAGATTTAGCAAATAAAGTTGGTAAATCATGCGAACCAGAAACCTGGCAGAATAAACGCCCTGTGATGTCTGGAATCTTCTCAGCGATTGCTATTAAACACACGAAAGGCCGACTACTGATGCGGCGGGTCGAGTATCATTAAACTCCCCGTCCGACACGCAAAGCTCGCGACATTGACGGGAAAAACAGGAAAGTGTGTTAACTCGCATGTGCGTGGTTCACCATCTGGGCCGCGTGGCAGATCAGGGTCAGGAGCCGTATTTAGACTTACAGGCAACGGGGCACACAGCTGCGTCGAGCAAGCGGCCAAGAATAGCGTAAAGACGCGGCGCTCGAAAGACGACGCTAATCTAGCGATATAAATCCTCTTTCAGGACATCCTGCTGCCGTGCGGAATTTAATTTTAAACCCGCTTTGACCTTTCGCAAGAGGTCTTTAAAAACCAGATCATGTCGCCTTTAATCGTTACCGCATTTCGGGACAGAAACCTACGCGAACGGCAAGGCGGCGACTTCGCAGGACCGGCTCAGGTACCAGAGGTTTCAAAGCGATCGCTGCCGTTAAATTAGATGCTCCGTGGTGCCTTCAGGTGAAGTTCTACGAGATGTTCTGACACAGACGTTTATTATGAAAAAAATGTTTATTTCTCAACGCAAAAAAAGGAACCCTTCAATGTTTCCTTAAAGTGAAAGACCTACATCTCCCATTTCCCAAAACTTCCCAAATCCTCTGGCCACTTCATTGCCAACAACCAGGGTAAAGCAGCACTGGTGGTGGTAGGACGGCCTTACTCTGGTAGCGTGTGGATTTTTTGTCAGTGGGTTGAACTGTGTTCCAAAAGGTCCAGACCTTTTCCAGCCTTTTGTGAGCTTCACTAAATTCTTGACCCATAAATTCATTTTACAGTCAACGGGAATTACATTGGTCTTCATGACCTGCTCAGCTGTTCCACAAAAGCCAGTAATGTTTATTCTCCACTCATTCCTGGGCACGGGGGGACCGACACAACTGGACACATCTGGCCCAATATAAACTGAATACATCAAGACGCTAAAACCTTAGCTAAAGTTTTTTTCATATAATTCTAAAAAGATCGATATGCTTTGTTTTTTACGTTGTTTTGTTAACTGTATCTGAACGAACATCCAGCCTGTCGAACTGCTTATATGAGAGAACCCCCTCGGCCAGTCAAGTCTCATCTAATAGCTACCGTGTGTGCGAGCGAAACAAAATCCCCTTTAACCTTTCGGTACAGCAACGCGGGGAATAATCGGTCGAACACGGAACATTCTGGGAAGAACTTCCAAGGTCTCGGCTGCAGCGTCGCCCGCCTTCTTCCGCTTGAGAATTCGCGCGCCGAACACAGACGTCCGAGTGGAACGAAGGCAGTACGGTTCTAAAGGGGAAGATTTTGTGACCATTTCCTCGCAAAATGGTCACAAAATCATCCATAACTGCTGGTCGCCAAAGCTGGAGACGGGAAGCCGGAGGAAACAGTGACCCGCACCTGTGTAGGTCTCCCCACCGCGGCGCAGCGAGTCACGGACGACCGCGGGTCATCGCCGCATTTGTTCAGACATATTAAAAGAGGAAGGGAGGCGAAAGAGAGCACATTCCCATACTTTACCACAGCTGTTTAATAATAAAGAGGTCATGCGAGGGCTGCCTGCTATTTAAAGGGAGCATTGCTGAATGTATGCGTGTTTCCAAAAGCTGGGTCCGTGACTCTCTCGGCGGCGCCCGAACCAGTTCGCTTTCTGAAGGGGAAGTGAGGCGAAATGGAATCGCCTTTTCAGGCCCACTGCAGGAGATGGTTAAAGTATCTGCAGCTCTGCTGCATATTATTACAGCTATTATTGTTGTTATTGAGCAAAGCCGCCGATGCAGCCTAGAAGATCTTGCCTATCCCCTCCGACTGCCTGCACGTAGCTCAGGAGGCCCAGCCTCTGCTTTTCCACGAAAAGGACACTTTAAAAAATAGACTATCATTTAGAAAGGGGAAGCGATTAACAAAGCATAAGAAAGGAGGCCGGCGGAGTGCGGCGGCGGCGGCGCGAATGACCCGATAACAGCCCCGCGGAAACCGTCCGCTTTGATTTCCCCGTCATCGCGCCGGCCGGCAATTCCGCGCGGCCGCCTCTCCCTCCCGCCCTCAGACCGGCGCCAACCTGAGAGGAGAAGCAGGAGAGGGATAAACAAACATAGCGACGCGTATCCGTCTCATCAGAGGAACTGGCCGCAAAATTAGTCATCCCACTAAGCGGGAAATGAGACCCTCAGACGAGCAAATTGGGCAGACAGATTTGCATGAAAATAAGATGCGCGTATAGAAACAATGAAGACGTCAGCCTGTCTGTCATCTCATTAAAACATCCATAAATGTCAAGCTGTGCAGGGAAAGAAAAAAAAAGAAAAAACAAGTATATTGGGGGGGGGGGACCGTTTACCGCTCAATAAACACAACCAAATATCTCTGCATTTCTGACTCACTCTGGCAGGAAAGGCCACACATCATGTAACAAACCCTAATTTGTGATATGACTGTGGCAGAAACACTCGGTCCTCCGAGAGGGCGTACCGTTCGGGGGATTACCCACAATGCTATGTAGGGACCACTAGTTAACCTAGGAGGGAGCTGTGGCACCTCAGCGGTGGGTCAGTGGACAATGGCTGCGGTTCTGAAAGTGCGTATCTTCCCAAAGGGCTGCGTAGTGTTGGCAGGGTCCAGTTGCTAGGATGTGTGTCTCAAACGGCAGCAGTGAGTCAGAAGATCGTAGCAAACAACAACATTCCATCACTTTGGTCATGGGCTTAACAAACCAGGGGGTCAGCGTGTGATGCGTCTAGCAGCTAGTGTGTGTGTGTGTCTGTGTGTGTGTGTGTGTGTGTGTGCGCGTGTGCGCGTGTCATATCCGGACAGATCTCCCAGGGTGGACGGACTGTGGGTTGGTGTGTGTTGCCACGTACACATCGACATCCTGTTTGGAACGTGTGTGAACAACGTACATGTGTATGCGTGCATGTATGGACGTGAGAACGCGTCACGTAAGGTGTTTGGGCCGTACCTGCCTGCCGCCGCGGCTCACCTGGGCAGGTGGCGGTGTTGTTGCACATACGCGTTTCCCTCAGAGGGCCGCTGCACAGGGTCCCGTAAGGTGAGGAGACGCAGGAGCGAGTGCGGACCTGCCAGCCCTGACCGCATGTCAGCGAGCACACGCTCCACTGGGACCAGGCCTCTGCGGCAGGGTCACCTGGATTGGGACCGAGAGACAAGTGTGAGAAAGGGGAGGTGCCTGGAGAGAGAGGAGAGGTGTCTGGTGAAGGAGGGGTGGTATCCGATAAAACAATGGAGGTGCCTGGCAAGGAAGGAAAAGTGCTTGGAGAGGTGTGACGAGGTCCTTGACAAAAGGGATGGGGGTACCTGGTAAAAAAGGGGAGGTACTTCAGAGGAGGTGGAGAGAGATCAGCTATAAGCTAATAAGCTACAGTACTGTGCAAAAGTGTTAGGCACCTGTGGAAAAAGTGCTATAAAGCAAGGACGGTTCCAGAAATAATGCCATGGATACTTATTAATCAATAAACCTTCTAAAAAGTGCAGTAGACAAAAAAAACCTCAATCAGATCAATATTTGGTGGGACCACCCTTTGCCTTTAAAACACCATCAATTCTCTTATGCAAACTTCCATGCAGTTTAAGGTAGAGGTCGGTAGGTTCTTCCAAACATTTTGAGGAACTGGCCACAGTTCTTCTGCACACTTTGACTGTCTCTGCATGTCCTCCCAGACTGACTTGATCGTGTTGAGATCAGGGCTCTGTGGGGACCATGCCATCTGTTGCAGGATTCCTTCTTTTTGCTGAAGATAGTCGTGTATGACTGAGATTGGGTGTTTGAGGTCATTCTCAGGCTGCAGAATGAATTTGGGACCAATATGAAACCTTCTGATGGTAGATCAGAATCTACCTGTACTTCTCAAAATGCATTGAAGTTGCATGCTTAAGACTTTTGCTCAGTACTGTATAAGGCAGAAGGTGCAAATGTAATCCAGGTAAGAGGAAGCCATGCAGTTAAAACAGGATTCCAGCGTCTTTCTAGTCTTGCACAGGTTGCTGCGAACACACTGTTGGGTGGAGGCAGAGAAGAAGGACGATTCCCCCTATCCCGCCCCACTACTGTATCAGACAGATATCAACAATTCATAAAAACCGAGGCAACCGGTGCTGGAGGCCAACTTTAACAAAGGCACACATGTGGGGAGTTTTTTGTTTTTCTGTGGGGAAGGTGACCCACTGGAAGGTAAGCAGTTGGGACAGCTCTCAAAGAGGACCTGTTCTTCATTGACAGACATCCCTCAAGGGACCCTTATATACCACCCTCCTCCCCCCAGGGCTTGCCTGCTGTGCCGGAATTATGGGTGCACATTTCCAAAGCAGGTAGCGAGAGCTTCTCTGGGTATTTGCCCCAGGTCTGTTCTACACACAAGGCAACAGGTTGAGTGGAGGACTTGTAGAGATGGTCCAAGGAAGAGGCTTGTTCTTGTAGTGTTAAGCAAGAACCAGAATTAATTTCATTTTGTAACCAGCTGTATGACAATAAAAAAATGTAAAAAAACAGCAAATCATAACTGTGCAAATCATCACCGAAGCATCTTCATAAATAATCACCTACAACATCTGCCAGTGCAGCTGGAATTGAGGCTGGATTTCCGTAGCAGGGTGCTGATTTTGCCCCCAGGTAAGACTGTACAGGATTTCTTTGCTCTTCAGTGCATTTGTTTGAAACATTGGCGAGAACCAGGAACTCACCTGTTTGTGCCTGGAAGACCCCGGGCTGGTCCGCCGACCTCGGCCGCTGTGTTTTCACCTTCTGGTCCTCTTCCTCGGGGTCTGTCCACGAAAGAGAAGATCCGATGAAAAATCGACCGTACTACAACCACTAAAAGTGTCGCTGATTCGGATACACAACTGCACAAGAAGTTCAAAACTGCAAGAAGTGGTTCCGTACCCCTGGGCTAAGGCGGCATTTCTTCAGCAGCACTTTTTCTATCCCTTCCAAAGGGAAAAGGGCTTTAATAACATGAACTAGACTTGCATAGTCCAAATGTACAAATTTCCCCATCATCCTTGACCGAACAATTTCTGTAAGTGTTCCAAAAGTACATGTTAATGTTTGGGATAATTCCTTCTCGCAAAAAGGTTCCCCTGCAGGAGGTACATTTCTTTATTTCCTCTCCTTTCAGAAGAATTTATAAAACGGGGGGCTGACGGAAACAGAGGTTAATAAACCACGGGCCAGAGTTGGACGTCAAGCAGACACCAAACACAACTTTGAAGGGTAGCAGCGGTGGCTTCGCTGTGATGCTGCGTGTTGCCGGTTTGGAGGAGGTGGCTCGCAGAACGCAGCCATTTTGGGTTCTTCCACACAACTGGAAGAGCGAGCTACTGGCGTCCCTCCGTCCCTCTTACCCGCGTGTTTGTAGGAGACGAATTAAGGCTGTTAGGCTGAATTGATGGGATTTAATTGGTCTGGCTTGACTTTATCTTCCCCGCTTACTGGGACCCCGTTGCTCTCGTGTGTCGGCACGTGTCGCCTTGGCATAAACACCTCCGAGTGTCTGTCGGGTATAACGCTAAAATTGCAGATTACCAAGTAAGATCTGCTTTGCGGGAACAAGTCTGCAGCTCCAGCTCAGTTTTGGACAGCTTCACTTGAGTCTTACGATGGTTTCATCTCAGTTTTATTACGTTTACTCGTGTAGCCGACATCCTTCTCCCGAGGTGACAATCTACTTACAACGGTTTGCATAATTATTAGCACTTGTAAGACAGCTAAGGTTGGGCAAAACCGCATTCTCTCAAAAATGGTACTGATGAGGAAAGGTGGAGGAGATGAGGATGAGCAGCAAACACACCGATGGACTCAATCACAGCGATAACGGATACAACCCTTTCGACACTAAGGATGAGTTGGGGAGAGAAGGTTTACGGTTGAACAATGGTATTTTCTATAACACTATACAGGCCTGGAGGTAGGAAACTGAAGTAGGTGAGAAAAGACATGGACCACAGGGAGAACCAACACCTGATGACGCTGAGCTTATCGGGCTTTTACACATCTTGAGAAGCCTGGATTCTCTCAAAAAGACAGTAAAAAGCTGGAGGAAACAGACGATGATGAGCAGCAACCGGATGGATGGACTCAGTCATAATGACAGTGGCCACAACCCTTTCAAAAATGAGGTCAGATCATTCAGGAAAAATGCTATATAGATGGTCAACAAATCCAAAATGGATTCAGTGGCACTTAAAAAGGTATTAACATCTGAATGTGAAGAGATGTATGGTCACAAGAAAACACTGCCACTCATGGGCTGACTACAAAATGAGGAAACCTATGGAGATCATTTATGACATTTCTTAGAATATTCTCCCCAAACGCAGAGCTCGTTCCTGCATTTAAATGTGGCCGTGATGGTGTTTGTTTATGCCGCTTGTTCCCAGCAAAGGCAATCAAGTCCTGACACGTGTGGAGTGCACATGCAACACACACACACACACACACACACACACACACACACACACACACACACTCAGGTGTACTCCCAGCTGAGAACTAGCTTTCTCGGTCTGTCTAATAACTCTGATTAGGCAGGTTCCCCAGGGCCTGCTGGTAATACGGTTATGATAGCATGCTGGAGAGTCGAGATGGTCCCGCTCATTTGCGCTGTTGCAGGAAAGATGATGAGAGCGGAAGGACTGGTGAGACCATCTCTGGTCCCTATGCTTCACAACAACAGGAGAGAGAATGAAGGTGAGGTGAGATACGAGGTCGGTGCAGCTGGGAGACAAATCACCCCCATGAGACTCTTCTCATGGCGGGAGTGCATGAGCGTCTTATCTCCCCCGGAGAGCCGGCCACGGGTTTACAAACAGAACACTTTCTCATACCACACACACTCCTGAACATCTCAATTGAATCAGCCAAGGTGACACATACACTCCACCAGTGTAGAGAATACAAAGCTTACCTGCGACTCTCTAACAACATCACAGCAGAAGCTAAGTAATACGTTACTTATAGAAAGTATTCACCCCCTTGGACATGTCTTGCAACATTCACTTGTTTAACATTATTTGAAGAAATGAGACATGAGAAGAGACGAGGCAGCTGAATACTTCCTGAAGGTTCTTTCTGTAGCTGTTGACCACCATTCGCAAGTGTGCGTCTTTACAATGTCGTAGATGTCAGACGGTCAAACATTTTGCAGTTTTGTATACGTTCGCTGCCCTGTGTGCAAAGGAAGCAGGTTTTTAAAATGCAGCGCTGTAGGTTTTTTTTGTTGAGCAATTGGACCCGTGAGTTATTGGCTTCTCCTTTGCTCGCTCACTTGGGCTTTTGTGGGAAATGAATTAGGACCGTTCGGGCAAATTGAAGGGATTTAATTGGTCTGGCTCGACATTATCTTTATTATTCGCTGGGCGTCGACCAAGTCCATGCCTGGACACCCATTCCATCCACTGGCTTCAATCAATACCGCTCCCAGGCTTTTAGGGCTGTTGGACAGGCTGCTCTCTTTGCTCTCTGACCGCGTTAAGGAGCTGCTTGGATCCGGAGGGTGCTGCGGAAACAGTGCTCGACGTGTGTGTGTGTGTGTGTCTGTCTCGACTTCTACAGCACACACTCCTGCTGCTGAGACGAAATACCCCAATCCAGGGACCCAAAAGATATAACCTTCATGTGATTTGAAGCCACATCATCTGTGGGTGCAGATCCAGCTCCTCGGGGAAACTGAACGTGTGCAACTTCCTCCTGGACTTAACAGTCGGGGGAGCCCTGTTATTGAAACCTGTCACGTACCGGCTGGAGCTCCCACTACCTCGGTGGTTGTCTGCACGGTTGTAACAGCACCACCCGACCCCCCGCTGCTCCGAGTAAACATGTCACCTCAGTGGGAAGCTGCTCGTAGCTGGCGGTGAAGGAACCTATTAGAAGCGAGATCTACACATACAGACTGCTCACCACACCACCACGGAGGAGGTGTGTGTCTCCGTTTGAACGAGTCCTGAGGGGCCTCTGTGTGCGCATGACTTTGTACGGAAATGCGACGGGCCTCTTCCTGCTGAGTCGACTGAACGGGCAGCGCAGCTTCTGCCCACCTGGAGGTAGCTGCCTGCTGGCCTTCCAGCTTCCAGGTCCACTGTGCTTCCTTGTCCCACTCGATGCGACGCACTACACACACTCCCAGACACACATCAGCTCCAGCCGGCGGCCGACACCCCCAGTAATGGGAGCTGGGAAGTAAACAGTGTCTTCAAACACACCAAAGAGCGAACGTGGCGTGAAATCGCTGTGAAAATGTGTTATAATAACTACCCTTCATGCAGGCAAGCGGCTGTAATACCGCCTGAATGAGAGACGGATCTTTGGAAAAATTGCACGAGACAAATAAAACTCGCTTTTTATTCCGACAAAGACGGGGCTAAGAAAGAGGATTTGGTGGGTTGCCAGTTTGAGCCCAATTCGGCCTTTGTTGAGCACAGTCTGGATTTAGCTCGGCTAACAGGCAGCGGAGGCACCCCAGAATCCGTGGATTACGGCGGCAGCGCCGGAACGAATGTCGTTTCCGCGTTTGCCCGGAAGCGGGAGGCGAGGACGCGGAGCAGCGCGATGCATCAACTCGCACCCACACTATTTATGGAAGCTCCGCAGTGCCAAGTGTCAAACTCTCAATCAAAGCCATTTCACAACGTGCCGCGAACGTTGCGTCACGAGGCAGGAGGAGCGCGCCGCTGGAACGCCGCCTTTCCCAGCGCTTCCTGCACCGGCTCCGCTGTTAGGAACAGCTACACGAAACCGTTGTGATCTGCTGACTTTTTAGCAACGTGCCTTGAAGTTGGAGACGGAGCAGACCTGTCCTGCAAGGGCTCTCGTGCCATTACAAACAAACAGTGTAAAAACACGGTTAGAATTAACATTCCCTGTCGGTCACTGACCCCAGCTGCCATTCCCACGTTTGCCATTGATCTGAACTGGCCAGTCTGTACACTTGTTCATCACATAAGCCGACGAAAGACCTTTTTTAGGTTTGCTTAATGTTACGGGGTCCGTGTGCCACTTTCCTTCCTCCACCTGGCTCTGGTCTTCGATTCACCTGGGAGAAGCTCGGCTGTGTTGTACAGATGCGCAACACCAGATCAAATCTGATGGGTTTCCTCGCTCTCCACCCCTTGGCTTTCCATTAAGAGCTCTGGGACCCCTGGGTTCCACTTTAGGGCATTGCGTTTAAGGCAACTGTAACTAAGTGAAACTGACTGAATATTATTAACTATATAATAATGTAACAGTAACTATGTAACAATGACGACATATCCAACTCCCGCAAGTAACGTCATATAACAATAACTTTGTAGCTAACAACATAACAGAAGGACGGATTGGAAATATGTAACTAACATACGCATAACTACGCAACTGTATAGCTATGTCATACGTAACGGGAAGTATAACAGTAACTATATAACAGCACCTGTGTACGAGTAGCTATTCGATAATAACTGCAAAGCAGGAACTACCTAGCAGTAACTTTGCACAAGTATCACCTAGGTAGTATAATGCGGTAACTACGAGAACTACGCTACTACGTACACGTGCTGTGCGATGTAACTACGTACATAACCTAACTACAAAACTGTCTACGACTAAGTACGTAATCTTAACAGGAACTACGTAACAATCACGACGTGCAAGTTACTACGAGACAGGAACTATTTAATAAGAGTTACTACGTGGACGTAAATTTGTCATTACGGAATTATGTAACCATTACTAACGTACAAATAGCTACATGACCGTATCTGCGCATCCGGGTTTATCGAAGTCGGAAAGCGTAGCCGGATGCTGATATGTCCGTTATGGACCGGTCTTATTCGATCACAGATAAATGCGGCTCCTTAATGAGAGTAAAACCCTAAAACTGATGCAACACACATGGCGAATCTGGAGGATTGGACCTGGTTATGGGAATGGAACTACACCCTCCCACACACACACACGCGCACGCACACACAAATACAGAGCAGCCCCACCGCACCTGAAGTAGACCCCAGGGGTTCCAGAGCTCTTAATGGAAAACCGAGGGCCTGAAACCCATTCGGGGTGGAGAGATCGTCTAGCAGAAGTGAGCGAGGAGACCCATCAAATTTGATCTGGTGTCGGGCGTCTTTACGGTGCAGCTGTGACAAAGCACTTCGCCGAGCTTCTCCTGAGCGAATCGACCGGAGGAGAACAAGAGCGAAGCCGAGGGAGGAAAACAACTCCCTGACCTCTCAGATGGAGGCCAATTAAGTACAACAGCCAGAAAATAGCTTCATATAAACTCCAAACACATAACAAAACACACATATTAAAGGGAGAAGGAGAGCGCGGCGACGGCGCTGGATCTCCGGCGGAGGCGCGTCGCTGGAGGACGGATCTTCGGTGAGAGACGCGCGGGACAATTAGCAGTTTTACTGAGAGCTAATGGCAGAGATACCAGCGTGTGTTAAAGGGACGGTTTCTTCCGCGAAGAAGCGACCCGAGCGAATCACGACCTATTAAATCCCGCATCCAGTGGAATATTTTAAGATGTGGAACACATAAAAAGAAAGCTGAACAATGGCTCCACTTAACTGCCTCGACATGTTAGGTTGCCAATAATAATCTGACTGACACAATGACAACCGTGAGGAATAGATTAAAGTGGACAAAGAAAGAAAAAAAACAAGCACCCGATTACTCTTACCCACCTCCTCGAGCGACGGTAGATCTGAGCAATTGTCGACTTTACCGTGATTTACTTTGACACGGCGAACCGCGAATTATGATTGTTAACCTTTATTTTTCGGGCTCCTTTGTCTACGGTTAGTCACTATGTACCCATTTGCCCATCTATACAGCTGGCAAGTTTTTACTGGGTCATTTCTGGGTAAGTACCTTTAGCAGGGTGATGATTCAAACCCCGGACCTTCCAATTTTACTCTAACAGCTCTAACCACAAGCAGCCGTCCTTTCGCTGCAAATCAACACGGGGGGGGGGAAACAGCCCAACGTGACCATCAAAGATGTTTGCTTTCCTGACGAAATTGTCACCGGAACACTCCGTGGAACGGCCCGCGTTCGGCCGAGTCATCCAGAGGCACGTGAGCTCTCGGCTTTATCCTCATCGGGGACGAGGGATCAGACACCGACACGGTCGGCTGTACCGGGGCCCCTGGACTAATAACTGCTGCACCAGTCATCCTCTTCTTTACTCTGACTCGGACTGTCAACAGCGAACAACGGTTATTATTAACCTTTATTTATCTCCAAAAGGACTCGCAGTATTCGACAACTTAACAATTCACCCGTTTACACCATTTTCACTGCATCCATTCAGGGGAAGCACCTCAATCCAGGAGATGGGATTTGAAACCAGGAGCTTCTGCTTGCAAGGCGACCTCCAAAACCACTACCACGTTGTCCTGTATGTAATAGAGGGGTCATATTAAAGACTAAGTAATGGCATCCATTTCCTATTTCATATAAAAATAAACATTCTTACGAAATGAGACCTTTGTTCATCTTATGGCATCGAGCTGCTCGCAAATGCAGCGTTTGCCCATTTACGGAGGGTCATTTTGACCGTATCAGTTCAGGCCACAACAGCGGGAGGTGGGATTTGAACTGCAGGCAAGGCGGGGCCTGCGGGGGTGTCAGCTACAGGCTGGTGAGATCTTACTAACGCCGACAGGTGTGTAAATACACCCCACGGTGTGTCTCACGCAAGCGAACCAGAAACCATGTCGCACACAGTCATGGCTCCCGTCTTAGACCACCCGTGTTGCGGCGGAACGTGGGCAACGCTCGGCTGCCTTGACGCTCCTCGTATCGTTTCATCTTTCCGCTCCCTCCGTCGATATGCCGGTCGATAAGTGTTCAGACAAACAAACAGGGGGAGCTGAACGCCCGGCGCAGATGCGACTCATTAGCAAATAAGGGTAAGTTGTGTCGTGTCTGATGGGCCCAACCGACCACAGGATCCGCTCCGTCCAGCACCGGCTTCCACGCAAAGCCCACGGCGGTGATCGATACCCGTCTTTGAAAGCCCCCTCTTCGATAACCCCCAGCTGCTCCCACCACCCCCCGCACTCTCAGCCGCCACAGTTCGCGCCCTGTTTTTCTTGCCGTCTTCCGCTCGCGCTCCTCCTCGGAGACATGGAAACAATGCAGGCGATTTGCACGTATCGACGGTGCCTCTCGCAAAACGCAAAACCCCCAGCAGCTGCTGCGTGGACACCAGTGTGAGTGATCAAATTAAAGAGGAACGCGATTCTTTCACCAGCTCCCACCAGAAAGTGCAGAGGACGACCAGACAAGAAGACAGATTACGGTCTCATACGGAACATCTGAACGACTTGAAAACAGAAGCACTGGCTGGATGGTTATTATACAGAAGTAAAATATATATGGTGCCCTGAGCTATAAAAACTGACACCAGAAAGGAAATGTTAAATATTATGGACAAGTAGAGATATGCAGGTTACTGCATGACCTTCCAGCGGTGGGAAGAAAGTGTTTCTGTGTGTGTGTGTGTGTGTGTGTGTGTCTCTCCAAAGTCCAGCCCTCCTTTGCGTTCTTTTACTTTTCGCAACTGGAATGCAGGACGGAGAGGCTATTCGCCATCGACTCGGAGAAAACGGGTATGGAACTAAACAGGAGGACAGAAGAACTCCCACTCAGTTCAGCTGAGAAGAAACTGAGCAAAAACACAGGCGGGTCTGCGAGTGCTTTTCCTTCCCCGGCTGCCGTGCTTCGGCTGCCTGTTCTCACAGAGACGCAGCTGAGCGCTGAGCGTAAAGGTCCACCTTTGTGCTGCAGGAGAGGTTAGAAAGCGTCCCAGCGTCTCCCGGCTGCCCGTGCCCTCCGCCTCTAATCATCTCGCAACATCTTGGTACTTCGACCCGTGACTGCATTCGAAGCCAAGCAGAACTGCTCTCTGAATGCTCGTGTTGTTGTTTTCGGCCCGGTGCCGGAGATGCGCCGCGCGACACGGTGGGGACCTTGTCTCAACCACGCGCTTCAGCCTCCCGCCCCGGCCACCTGGCAGGGCCACGCAGGACATTCCGAGACAGACGGCGCTCCGATCTGAGCCGCGCTTCTCCATCGGTTTCGCCCGTGTCGTGGCGAGGTGTCGGAAAGAGGGCCGAACCACCCACCCTGCCTGCGCTCCGCTGAGGACGGAGGTTATCCGGTCCAGCTGTCAGGCAAGAGCTCCGGGTTTGGGGTGGGGTGGGGTTATCGATCCAAGGTCCAATTAACTTTCCTTCTGTGCGGCAGAGTTGTGTGTGTGTGTGTGTTTGGGGGCGAAGCGGTCTGTCGTTCACGGAGAATACAGACCGCCCAGGACCGATGCGCTCGTCCATCTCGGAGCCTCGCGTCAGCTGCAGATGGTTGCCATGGCAGCGCTGTCACGGAGTTGCACGGCGAGAGAATAGTAATCAGACTTTGTGGAAGGGCAATCAATCATGCGGATGCGAGACCGGTTAGTGCCACATTCTGCTCGCCACGGGGGGCGGCGGGCAGGCGGGTATGGAGGAGGCGTGGCGGCTCGACGTCGGTCCGACGGGCTTCTGGCCAACAGGAGGAGAGCAAAGGTCCCGGCAGGGCATCAGCGCAGCGAGCGAGGAGACGGGTAAGGATGGGTGTGCATCTATCCCTCACCTGAAGGGGGTCAATTTGCTCCATACAATAAAATCAAATGATCACGAAAACATACAGAAAATAAACTGAAATTAAAAATTCACCAAAACAGAAAGTATTTTTAAGGCACAAAAAAAACATAAAAACAAATCCTATCAAAGTCATTGAAACTGGTATGGAAACACTTTACCTTTAAACCGCTTTACTCACAACACATTAATGGTGGCTTTATAAAAGCAGTTATATGATTTTAGTAAAGGTAATATTTATGTTTACAATTTACTTGAAAAGCTAGCGCCGAATGTCGTGTTTGCGCTGTGATTGGTCGAGACTGTCAATGTGACAGGAAGTAGGAAACAGGAAGCAGGAAGCCGCTGGGTTGCGGAGGAAGGGTACCACTGGTTTGCAGAGTGGAGCGCATGGTCGGGAGCTGACGAAACACTTGTCGAGGATGTAAAATCACCGCACCGCCAGGAGAAAGCAGTTGCAAAAATAAGCCCACGACTATAAAATGGCGTATTAACATCACAAGACATCTTTCTGCGCGTAGGGGACCCTGCTATACGAGGGAAGGAGGTGTCATCACACAAACTCATCTAAACCAGGTGCGCGACTGTGCTGCCGAGATGCCGATTGGCGATTGAAGGAAGAACGTCCGCACATCTAAACCGGCACCTCCAGCCACTCGGAGCTGTCGTACAGAGCAGAAGAAAATCGAGAAGAAAGGAGCAAACGTCCCTCGTGCTCAGGGCTGGTTCGGCAGCATATCCTTCCCTCGATTCCTCCTGTCGTTCTCTTACAGTCAGTCGCATCATTTCGTGGGTTAGCGTGGAGCGTACCCGGAGATGAAGGACTGACTCATGCGGTGGGATTGTGTAAGAGCCCGAGGGACTCGAGACGGGGGCACGCGCTGCCGACATGGCGCAGGCTGCGGGGAAGGAAAACGCAGGGTTTCCGTCTGTCTCACAGATCAGGGAATCACAGCCAGGAGGTGTGGTCACACCTGAGCAAGCAGCGGCAGCCTTGCGGCGGCGCATCCGGGATGACGTGGAATGAGAACACGTTGCACGACACGGTCCCCCTTCCGCCGAGAGAAAGAGAGATGGTCGTAAAAGGCAAACAAAGGCAGAAAAGAAGCTCTGAGGGCAACGATAAAACCACTGAGGTTTCCTCTGCAATCGTGACAACCTGTAAACCGACATAATGCCTTGCTTTGAAAAAGATTTTCTGCCCTGACAACTGCCTCTGCTCCTCGGCCACATCTCCATTTCCCAACCAGTGTCCACGTGGGGGAATTAAAGCTGTCATTTTGGTACCAGACATCGTGTCCCTCAGACACCTGGACACATCGAGGTGCCCCCTCTTCTGGCAGTTCTCGCCTGCAAGGATGCTGTACCTCACTGAGGAATTCAAGGTCTGCCAAAATGGCTCCGATCCCTCTAATTGTGCTCCTCTTTTTCTGCGGAAGGTTCAGGCAGTTTAGCCCGGAGACAGAGAGAATCATCTGGCCTAAATGGAGGCCACGGCCAGGGGGGAAGCGAGGGAGTGAGAAGGAGAGAGGCTTTGAGAGCGTGGGCTTTGCTCAAACACCGTACGTGGCTGCCCCATATTCGTTGACACGGACCCCCCCAGGTCACCATCTCCGTGGCAACTCAAGTGCGGGATCCACTGGGGCTCCATCCTGACGGGTTTAAAAATAACACCTCGCTCCCCACCTACCGCCGTCACGTCCGTAGTTGCCAGACCGCCGCTGTGCCGCTGGAGCGACGCTAGTCAGACAAAGACCAGGCACCAGGAAGAAAGGAGGCTTCAGCAACAACTCGATAAAAGAAGAAAACGTGGAGACGTATTAACAGCAGCTCGGCAGCGAGCCGCGTTTGGGAGCAGCGGCTGCGGCAGAATTCATACAAAATTCTGTTCTTAGGGGGCTCTGAGGAGTCTTCTGAGGGAAACGCCAAACGAAGTGGGCCAACCTCAAAGTAGAAACGTGCCTGTTGAAAACGGCAGACAAAACCCGCAGTGGAAGAGGAGACAGAAAGTTAACGTCTTTAGTGGGTCTGACCCGGAACCACGTTCGCCTTCAATAAGCGGAGTACGGCGAATGTATAAGGAACACGCGAGGGACGAACGCTCTTTGGTGTGCGTCGTGAACCGAAATTAATAGCTGGTGCGATATCGTACCCAGATGACACACTCCCACACACAGATACCCACACCGAGACGCCCGCCTACGCCCAGAGACACACGCCCACACGCAGCAGGCTTCGGCAAAAGACGGGAACAACGGTTAAGGCAGGGAGACCCCGCCAAGCAGAGCCCCGCGTCACGCAAAAACATCGAGACAGTCCGTGTTTTTTTAACGCAGGAGCCCCGCACGTCCCGAAACACTCCGCAGATGAAGCACTCTCCATCAATAACAGTCCTCCAGCCTGAGACAAAACCATCAGCGCGGCTTCATCGCTGCCAGCCCTCGAGGGGAAGGCTGCTATTTAATCCGCGGAGAGCGAGTAGATAGCAGAATAATACCCCGGGGGGGGTGGGTGTCTGTTCTGCTGCCCTTCGCCAGAGTGGCTGAGCAGAGGTACGAGGGCCGCCCGGTCAGCACTCCCTGTCTCTCTCTTCACCCCTGGCGATAAATTGACCCTGGGACCGAGAGCTGGTATAGGTTGCCGTTTCGCATCAAACGGACGCGAGATAAGTTTGGCGCCTGGTGAGGAGGTGAGAGACGCAGAAGCTGCGTTTCAATCGGCTCCGCCGAGGAACGCAATGCGGTCCCGTCTTCCCTCCCGGGCGCGTGTGCGTGGAGGGATGGTTTCCACCGCCGCCCTGGTTACCTGGCACAGGTGACATGTGAGACGTCTCATCACGGCGTCGCGAGCTGCTCCCCGGACGCTCCTCCGTGCTCGGCTCTCGCCTTTTTAATCGCTGCAAAATATGATGGGCAACCGAAGAGGGTTGAAAGGAGCAAGGCGCTTTGAATTTCCCCTTCAACGAAGCGCGTTTGATATTCGTCGACGGCTTCAAAGGCTCTTCTAGAAGCCGGTGTGGATCGAGGCTCCCGTAACGCGGGTTGGACACCCCCCCCCCCCGCCACGAGCCGGTCGCTCTAATAAACTTCACTCATTACTGATGCAACGCTCTGTCTGCTGTCAGGCCTCGGCCCCGATTCAAAGCGTGACACGCGAGGCTTCGCAGACGCTCTCCGGGATCAATGAGCAGTTCTTCACACTAATCACACGAGCCGTAGCCTCCTTGAAATCCACATCGGCCGCGTTTTGTTTGCTGCATTTTCAGAAACAATAACACAAACGCAAACACACCGAACTGCATAATTCATTGGCAAAAGCGTCGGATTAATATTTTAATAATGCTTTTTCAACTTAAGCTCGTCTTTCTCGCGCTGCTCTACATTTCGTCCTCGCGTTGCGCCCGTTCCCAGAACGCTCTCCATCCAGCGCTCGCAATACACTTGTCGGTCTGTTGCTTCAGAAGACGCAACACTGGAAAATATTGCGTTGCACAGTGCCTGCCGGTCCTCAAGGAACCGACTACTGCAGGCTTTGGAGGACGTTTTAATTATCGCGTGATTTTCTCCTCACGTCAGGGTCTCTACACACCCCCCCATCCGTCACTTGTGACCGCTTGTCCTATTTAGGCTCACGGTGGTCCCGATCTTTGAAGAGTAGGTCATGAGGAAAGGTCCTCACCAGACGGCATGCCCGGCCATCCCGGAGCAATCGCAACACGCTCCTTCACTGATATATACACACCCCAAGGGGAATTTAGAGCCACTGGCTCGCCTGAAAGACATGTTTGGACAGTGGGAGATAACCCAAGAAGAGATGTTGAGTGAAGACCAGCCCACCCCGTGGCCCACGTACAACTCGGTCAGTTTGATCTCCGAGTTCCGCTCGCCCCTGCCGGCCCCTGCCCTCGATACCAACGAAGAAGCTGAGCCTGACCCCCCCCCCCCCCCCCCCCCCCCCCACCCCCCCCCCCCCCCCCCTCCTCCNACCCCCCCCCCCCCCCCTCCACTGAAAGACCTGCCCACGTCCCATTTTCTCCTCCCAAGCTCCTGGGCAGACAAGTTACACCAGGACAGACGTGTTCCGTATTAGATCCGCGTCGCACTTCCCAGGCACCGATACGAGAGGTCGGCAGACCGTTAATGTGTTTTTAAACGCCTCTCGGCCGCTTCGCGAAACCGCCGGAGAATCTCGCATGCTTATCCACGTGAAAAGACACGGCGGTCGAAGGCGGGGCGCACGGAACGCGGTAAACGCGAGCGACCGCGTGCGGCTAGCTCAGCCTGGCTTGCGGCCGAACGCACGCCTGGAACGTCCTGCTTCCGTCGGCATCTCCACGCCCCCTGCGTCGGTTAAAGCGAGCTGCGGGTTAGGGGCCGGGCGGCTCTGAGGGACACCTGGCGCCGCGGAGGCGGTTTGTCTACAGTATCCATATCGAGAATCGAAACGCAGGCCAACCGCCCGCTTCTGCGGACCCCCGTAATTACGTGTGAGGATCCATCGTTCTGGGTGCTGAGCAGCACGGAGCTGCGCTCTGATTAGATGTGGCACCTCCTCGCACAGTTTGTTTTCCTCCCCCCAGCCCTCTTCCCCTCACCTTATGTCAGTCGGGGGTTTGAACGGCCGTAATGAAAACCCGAGTAAATAAAGTCGGGCCTGTCAGCGCGTGGTGGTCTCATTTCGCTGGAGTTATAAATCACGGCGGGAGCGCTCCCCAAAGCGGTCCTGACACCGCTGGCACCCCAGTGGTAATGTGCCTAAATGGGCTCGCTGATTGCAGGGAGAACCGCTGGCCAAACCGCGGCCCGGCTTCATCCGTCAGGCGGACGCCGTCTTCCCCCGTCGCGTCGACGGTCCTCGCGGCACTTAGCGTCTCATCTTGCGCTCGTCCCCAGCGAAGAGCGACCGCAAAAACGCAAACGAAAAGACGGACCGACCTCCCTTTCCCTCCGTTTCTGGAACCGGTCGGAAAACGAAGCAACAGTTCCCTTCTCTGCGCCGTAGTGCGTTTAACCTTGTTTAACTTGTCTTGCGCTCAGCAGAAATGAGATAAACCTGACAGCGCGGCATCATGGGACGGACTTTATTAGGTGTGACAGGACTCAAAACAAATGTTTTAAGAGTGAGAGCCGGAGCGGGCCTGTAGCGATTTGTTTTGCCCGCTTCCCTCTTTTATCTGACACGTTTGAAAATGGAGTGTCTCCCCGCACAGACAAGGCAAAAATCCCTCCGTTTGCCTCGTATGCAGATGTGTCACGGGCTGGTAATGCATCAAGCCGACGGCGTGACAAATGTGCAAGTTTTTGCTTAAACGCACGCAGCAAAAACCGCGGCAGCGGGGAGAGCGGACGGAATCCGAACGGCCTCGGCTCCGATCCCTCTCCTCACTCCCTCATCTGATACGGTAAGAACGGCCTCCTGTGTGAACGGCTAAGTCTGTGTGAAGTAGATGACCTAACACGGTACCCCGCCTCGGATGGAGATTTCAGATAAAGAACAATAAATCTGCATCAGATAAATAAACGTGAAGGGCCGGCTGCCGTCGTGGCGGCCGGAGCTGCTGCCTTCCCTTCAAAGGACCTTAGTTCAAATCCCACCTCCGGCTGCCGTACCTTCAGTCAAGCACTCGCCCCGGATTGAGGCAGGAACACTATCTTGATGTATAACGGGGTAAAATCACTGTAATCTGCTGTTGCGGGAAAGCGGCTAAATGAGCGAATTATTCACTATTGCTGCCGACAGCACAGACCACCGACGTCCGGTGCAGCCCCCCGCATTTTCGGCTATATTTTAATGTGCTTAACAGTTCTGCTGTTGCTCCGCCGTGGAGCAAAATGTTTTTACTTGTTTACTACGGTACAAACACATCAAAATACTGACTGGAGGGCAACAGCAGCACCGCTAGCCGACGAGAGACCGGTGAACCGAGTCCCGGGATAGACGTGGCTGTCGGACCTCCGAGGAGGAGGTCTGCCGGATGGCAGCGGGCCGGAGGATTGCTGTAATCGCCTGTGGCGTCGCTGGCTTTCAGCCGGGGTCCCCGCAGACCCCGGTGTGCCCTGGTTGTTCTTCCAGCTCAGCTCTTTATTAATTACACTCTATTTAGCTGTTGACCGAACACTTTGCACGACTCGAATCGTCTAAATAGAACCGCCGAGCAGTCGGCTCGGTTTTTTTTTTTTTTTCCGTCTGTGCGAAACCGAGTTTGTGGCCCGAAATAACTGCAGCACCGAAAAATATTCATTTTAGGCCTTTCAATACTACTGTTATTGGGATGGATTAATGCCGACATTCGATAATTAAATTCTGCTTATATTTCGGGAAAGATCAAAGATACGGAACATATTTTGAGATCAAAGAAATGGATCACATTTTACTTGCCTAAAAGCACTTGCAGAAAAGCAAGTTTATGTAAACCCTTTTTTTTTTTTTTGCTTATTTTTGGGAACTCGGGGGCCTCGCGAAAGAGCGCGCAGAGGGGCGGATCGAGCCGAGGCGGGCAGACCCGGATTCCCTCGGAGGACGCGCGGCTGCTCGAACGGGCCGAGGCACAAAAGCGGAGGCGACAGAAGGCGCTTTGGATAAAAGCGGACGGCGAGATAAATAGCGCGAGTAACACGGACTAATTAATGGAGACAAGCGGCTGTGCTGATCCTGGTGACGGTGCGAGGCGCGAACCCTCTGCTCTTCACAGTCCCCGTTTCAAACCCGTTCAAGTGACAGCCAGTGTTTCTCCCAGTAATGAGCGGGAATAAATACCTACTTATGCGCAGGAATGAAGACGTGTAAAAGCGGGCTGCCTAACCCCACCCGCACAGCTATCTCCCCTTCCCTCATTAGCGCGTCTGCCAGGGCGCCCGTCGCCTCTGGATGCCCGAACACGACGAGGTAATTTGGCAGAGCGTGATCTCGGGCCTCGGAGCGTTCCGGAAAACGAAACCTGCGAACAGGCGGGGCCGATTTCCCCGCGCTGCGGGCAGCCGGCGTCAAGGTTGGCCTCATTCGAACCTGTTTGTGCTCGATGGCCAGCAGGTTTTCATCTGACTGGAATGACTTAAACGCCTCGAGATGACATTTCCGCACCGAGTCCGGGGGGGGGGGGGGGG
>UFQX01000384.1:115403-143729 GCA_900497675.1 Arapaima gigas | reverse complement strand
GGGGGGGGGGGGGGGGGGGGGGGCTTGTCCATTAGTTCTATCCAGCTGTGTGTTTCTCATACACACTCCAAAGCTGCAGGCATATAGTGGCCTTTTAATCACATATTTCCTCCGCTCAACCCAGATACTCCAACCTCTCACACACACATCCACACACGGCAGCTAACAGTGGTTTCAAGTGCCGTCTTGCGCTGGATTCAAACCCTTTTCCTGCCGCAGTGGCCTCAGTCGAGCTACTTTCCCCGAATCAAGGCAGGAAAAATCACCCCGCTGTGTCGATGCACAATTTACCACGTAGCTAGACATTAAAAAGTGAAAGATAAATGAATACATTAAAGGAATAAATGGAAAAAGAAACAGCAGAGCCTCTCACTCGCGTGCAAATATTGACCTCCCAATAGAGAGGGGGCGCTGTGCCATCAACAACGGCATACGGTGGCGATTACAATGTCAGTCAGTGAGAAACGTGGGACTTTTAAACGGATGCAGTAAAAATTACCCAGCTGTAGAAATGAGTAAATCACTGTAGGCAGCTCAGTGTACAAACCTCACCTTGGATGATGATAATAATAATAATAATAATAATAATAATAATAATAATAATAATAATAGTAGTAGTAGTAGTAGTAAGGATAGTAAAAAAAAAGCAGACTCAGTCCTCGTGTCGGCACTGTGGAGCCTGGACACTGACCCGGGCGGGTGGGGGGGGGGGGTGAACCGGTGTCCCCGAGAGAGGGTCTAAGAAAACAGACGAGGTAACTCAAAGGAGCCTTTATGACGCCCCCGAAACGGAGGGCCACCGCAGTCTCTGGCCGTTTGGCGCAATGCGCCGTGGGTAATTGGAAACTGAGCTTTGGAACAGATGCATTACAGCTACATGAAATAAAAAAATAAATTAGAGAAAACCTCCAAACCATAGGTCTCGAATTAAGGGCTGAATAATTCATTAATGGGGCCCGCTGATGAGAGCGCGGAAATCTGGAGCCTCGTAATGATGAGATGCTCGCGGACAGAGATGGCCGGCAGCGGCGGAGCGCTGCTCTGTATTCTGAACCAGAACCGGGCATCCCGCCGCCTCCTCCTGCCTCCCCCGGCTGCCCTCCTTTCTCACGGGTGCCGGACAAACGAGGCCCAGTGCTCCTCATTAGCCGGCCGCGGGACAGCCGAGCTCATCCGGCCAATCGGGACGGTGTACCCGCGGGGGAGGCGGTTGCCGTGGTCCCCGGGTGATGACACTCAATACTGTGGCGATGTGGGCTAATGAAGCTCGGGTGGACCGTGCCAAACCCGGCCCTGCGAGGCCGAGGGGGCGGAGGGCCACTCTGTATGCCGAGCAGGGCGCTGAGGGCCTGCGCTCGTCTCCCGCCGCCTGGATAGGAGATCAAACCGAATCCCACGCGGTCCGTTCAGCGTCTTCACTTGCTTTAAGGGGCCGACGAGGTCAACAAGCAGGTAAACGCGGGTCTGCGTCTCGGATGCTCGCAACTGCGTCGAGGAGTGTGGCTGAACACCAGGTGTGAGTGAGCAAACTGGTCAGGCATGTGGTGGCAGGACTGAAGTCATATCTGCACACAGGTGGGACACACAGGAACGTCAACAGCAAGGCGTAGCAGCCATTAACCCCCCCCCGAGAGGTCTCCTTCGCACCCGTAACCCCGGAAACCAGGTTTAATAAACAGGCTGTCAATTTGATCTCCCAGGTGCAGCAAACAGGTTCTGGGCAGAGAGGTGTCGTCGATACCGGCAGCCAAGTACCGGGAGCAAACGCTCCACATTCTTCTGCTCAGCAGCTCCGCGCTTCACTTTGCGTGCCGTGATTTAGTTTCACTCGCGAGCTGAAAAGCGCTGCAACAGGTCTGCTGCCGACAGACGGAACGACACCGTTTTTAACTGGCGGCGAACGCGCGTATTTGTTAAAGCGTCTGTATACGTTGAACGTTTTGAAGAACGTGTCCCCAAGGACAGCGCTCCCGGAAAACGGACTCCGCAGCGCCGTTTGGTAAAATCGCTTTTATCATCTGCGCCTGTGCTGCGCCTGCCGACCAGGCAAGACGGCCGGCCAGTCGCACCGCCGTTTGAGCCGCCTGCTAACCACGTCTCGGCGACGGAGAAGCCGCGGGGCGAAGTTGAGATGTTCCGTGTTCCATGGACGACCCCCAGCAGATATTCAGTCACGTAAACAGCGCAAACCGAATGTGCAGAAAAGCGGCGGGAGTCTCTGGAGCGGTGCAGGAGAAGTACCGGATATGAGGCGGGGTAGATGGAGACCACCCTGAACCCAGGGAGAAGATGCGAGCTGCACACAGACGAAGGTGAGTTCCAACCCAAGTCCAATCCCACAGCCCAGGAGGCCTTCCCTCTGTGCCACCGTGTCTCTCGAAGAGGGAAATTTCCATCTTAGCTGTAACGGGTGGCCAGTCGGTCCACGGCACCGCCAACAGTGGACATGGACACACGCCAGGGATGAAAGCCCCACAGTCTGGTGTCGCAGGGCTGTCACCCCGCAGTGACAAGGACATGGAATCAGTAGTTTACCAGCCCCATCCGCTAATTGAAGTGTCAGACGAAGATTAAGGAAGGGGCTTTCGGAGAGCCGCCCGCGGATTAATCAAAGTGAGTTAAATGTTTCCTTCCACAAGCGTGAAAACCCAGCGTCAGCTGGGCCCCCCTCGCCACCCCCCTGGGTCCAAACCAAATGTCCACATGCGACAGCCATCATCTGTTGGATGTCATCACAGGACGGATGGATCAAATAACCGGTGTTTCGATTAGCCATGAAATACGGTTCATCTGGGAGGCCTGATCTAGTGGTGACAGATGTTGTCTTGCTGTCAGAAGGTCATGTGTTTGAATCCCACACTGACTGTTGCACACCGATCGAGGTACTTTCCCCAAACTGACACTAAGGTTACGGTTGTGCGTCTGATGCTTTTCTCCAAAGCAGCTTCCGGCGATTTACCCATTTATACAGCAGGGTCATTTTTTACTGCCTCTCGTCAAATGTACTACAGCAGGAGGTGGGATCGGACCCTCTAACCACCGCAGCCACCACGCCTCCCGCTGCCCTCTTCTGCCTAAATGGGGCGATAGTGTGTGATCAACTTTACGACTAAGTCAGGATGGACAGAGGTGCACGATGGCTGCGGATTGCTAAGAAGAATGTAGAAAACGCCACTCCACTCCAGCCAGCGGAGATGCTGCGTCTCAGCTGGTGAGACGGAGGCGTTGCGGCGCCCCCTAGTCCCCCACAGCGGCCTCCGGATCCAGTCAGTCAGTTTCACTTGCAGCTCTGACAGCAGGGTGTAAAGGTGTTAATGCGGTACCTGGTGCAGTTTAAAAAAAAAATCACACTTAAATCAACACAACATTTTTACACATTTTTGCACAGCTGGACCCCCCATGCAGTCCCTACAACAGAGGCTGGACTGTAGTTAAAGTGTTTGGTCCCACAGTGACGGGTCCAACGCTGGATGTTATGAGCAGTTTGCCGGGGGTGTGAAATGGAGGATTAAAATGACCTCCAGTTTTCAGAGTGAACAAAGGTGCGACTTTCCTGCGTGCACGTGCCTGCGCACGCGCGCGCGTGTGTGTGTGTGTGTGTGTGTGTGTGTGTGTGTGTGGGTATGTGTGTGAGTGAGGGAGGGAGAGAGAGCATTACTGCAGTGCTAACCGAATGGACGGCTAAGAAGTCTGTGCTCACAAAACCAGAGCGGACTCATCTGTTGCCGTTGGTTTTAATGGTCTATAACAACATTTACTTTTACATTTTCATTTGGCCAAATTTAATTAGATTCTTAGGCTACAGTATGAAGAACGGCGGTGAAAACGGCAATCGGGAAGATAATGTGACTCTGTCACGATGAACCGAAGGGATGCTTGAAAGGATGTGGAGGCACGTTTGTGGACAAAGACACAGGATGCATCTGTGAACTTTATTCGGCGAGGCTGTGGCTGTGTCGGGGTCCTTAAGACGCGGCTGTTTCGTCGATCAGAATTACGAGTCACTCACACGAGGGACAGGCGTCAGTGGACAGCCGGAGCGGCTGGACGCCGGGGTCATGAGAGAACACGTGTCGAAAGAGCAGCGGCAGACGCCTGGTTACGCGGCGGAAGAGGTCGAAGCCGCCCCACGACGCCGTGAGATCGGCGGCAGTCGCTTTTGCCACTTCGAAACGCCGCCAGTCAACAGGACCGGGGGTCACGACCTTTCCGTGACCCCCTGGGAGCATTAACCATCCCGTCCACTGGGAGACCCCACTTGTGCTAAATGAATGGGATTTGTGTGTAAGGAGTTAACACACCCCACATCACCTTCATGTCCTCACACACACACACACACACACACACACACACACACACACACACGCACGCACGTCTCTTGTTTGCACTTGTAGGCCTTAGGGGCCGAGTTTCCTTTTAATTTATTTTAATTATTTTGAAATAAGGTCACATTGCCCACAGCTAGTGTTTACTGGTACATAGTAGCCAGTGATGCTGATGCTCTGTGACAGTGACCACACACAAACACACACTCACACACACGCTGAATGCAGGCCTACGATAAAACCTCGCGGACACGTCCTCATATTTACACAGCCGCCATCTGAGGACGTATCCAAAGGGCGATCAGTTAGGAGGCGCTTTATGAATCTCTCTCGCGCATCTGCACGTGGAAAGGAGCTTAATTCACAGGTCTGGCGACCCTGGAAAGTCACGTGTAGCACTGCTGCGACAGCTCTAAGTTGGCGCTGTTTTCGGGAAGTAACCCTGGCCCGTCGCAGGACCCTGTGGGACGCCGACACTCAGAACGCCCCTTGCGCCCACATCCCAGCGGCAGGGAATCAAGGGGAACTGCGTCACAGACGGAGAGGAAGAAAGAGGGGGGATGAAAGCGGCAAACCAAATGTCACAAAATGTCTCCACAGAAAAGACATTTGCAGCAGAGGTGCGAGTGGGACGGGGATCACTTGTTTGTTCTCCTTTCGGGCCCAAATGGGAAAACTTTTCCATTCCAAGTTTTTCACCACCAAAGACCTGAATGATAAATAAGGGCAAAACGTGACCAACTGAGCGCTAGCTTGTTGTTATCCGACACGACTCTAATTCAGTTTTTTTCTGTTATTAAAAAGTTTTATTAGATATGACATAAATATATTCAGCATTTGTGCAGCTAACAGTAAAAATGTCGATATTTTATATCAATATTTGCAGTGTCGTACTTTCCAATACAATCTGCCATTTTATAATAATGAAGAAATGAAGCCTGTTTTACCTGGACTTTCGCTTTTATTATATACTTTTTCTTTTTATTGCAACAGCAGCATCTTCTTTTACACAAAGCAAACCCATAACCTTGAGCTGAAATATTCTTTAGAACATTGAACATGTCGTGAATACGAGGAAAAACGCACAGAGGTGCAAAGAAGGCTGTGACTGGCTAGTTTTAAAACCACTTCAAGGGCCGTAATTGGATGGCTTCATAAAGACCACGAGGGTTGAGATTGGCTAGTTTTACCACGCCGTACGCTGTGATTGGCCAGTTTTATTATCACGCAGAAAGCTGTGCTTGGTTAGTACTGCAAAAACCATAAAGGTGGCCCTTTTTCAGAGTCCTCACGACCCCTCCACCCACCCCCCGTGGACACCTGCAGACGACCCACAGGGGACCCACTCTCTCTGTCTCACACACACCAGACTGATCGTTGCCATTTTCGCCAAATGCTCTGCCACTGCAATGTCATGACCCACACAGACGAAAGCAGCTCCGCGACACGATGGGCCGCCGGCGCGTCAGTCACCTTCGCTCTGCGTCTAACACTCGCTCTCAGTCACCTCCCGCACAAACCCCCACCGCGCCTGTCAGCTCGAGAGCATCCTCGGAGACCAACTGTACGCGTGTGTGTTCGTGCGTGTTGTGCACCGCCGTGCCCCTCGGACACACACCCTACCCTGACCATAGTTCTTCATTAAAATTGCCTTCATTCAGACACGTTTTCTTACCTTGGGCCAGGCCGAGCTGGAGCTTCGCCATATGCTACTGTTTGCAGGCATGCACTAGACCTGGGGTGGGGCTGGGAGACGCAGCACCTTAACCGTGAGACGACCAGGCCCACTGGCTTACTGCACTTTCTGTTTCAGCGTGATATATAGTGCTGGCCCAAATTAGCTTTTCTCCATTATTCCACCCCCCCCAGCATCCATCGCCTAGGTACAAATGTGACTTAATTACATGGAGAGGGTAGAGGGTCTGGGATGTGGGGAGTTGTGTACAGTACACTAAATCATGGCTGCCAAGAGGAACCAGGTCCTGGGTCTGTACTACAGACAGAGCAAGAGAACCACCATCCCTACCTGGTGCTGCTCATACATGGCTGACTGGGGGACACGGTGTCCGCCGAGGTCCTCGAGCCCAGAACACCGCCCGTGAGGAGCACGAGCAGCAGATGCTGCTGAGACCCAACCGTCTCAAATCCACAGAATTCAATGTCAGCGTGTCGACAGGGGGTCGGGCGTGAGGGGCGGGGCTGAACGCATCTTTCTGCACTTGCTCTTGCAGTGACCGTCCAAGTCAGAAAGAATTTGACTATCTTAGGACGACGCAAACCACAAAAAGCACCGAGGGTTTTTAAAACCCACATTATGGAGAGAGGTGGCTGGGATTAACGGAACTGCAGCTTGACCGGAACCCCATCAGGTGAGGTGCTCGGGCTTCTTTGGATCACTGTGTTTGCCACGTAAATAGAGTGTCGATAGGTGGCGAGTGACAAACTCGGAACACGAGCGCGATGATCTGCAGAGATGCAGGCACTGCACGGAGGTGCCTTTATCGGGTTGCGGCTCTCTGCAGGCTGTGTGGGAGGGCGCCGTTTTGTTCGGTATCTGTGCTCACGTAGCCCGGCTCCACGTCGGCCGCAGGGATGACCTTCAACTTCAGCTTTCTCCTCTAACCCACAGTAAATTGTATTTGCTCCTTTTTAAAAAAAAAAAAATCATACCAGAGCTTACGGGAGAAACTGTCTAGAAGGACCTATCTGAAAAATACTCAAGTAAATAAAGGTAAGAAATAAACCATTGTAATCCAATCCAATGGGAACGAACACTTGTCGATATTTACATTTATTTAGCTTTCACTTCTCTCCAAAGCGACTTACAGCGCTCAGCTACTACAATGACTAACCCTTCACTACGTCAGGGAAAATTTTTGCCGCAAAAATTCAAGCCAAGTGCCTTGATCAAGGGTGCCACAGCAGGAGGAGGACGGTCCTTCAAGTCCAAAAGCCACAGCTGTAACCGCTGTACCAGCAGCGTTGTCTTCTTCTACGATCATTGGTCCTCACCCATCAAGCCCGTCAGATCAGTAGACCGCCAGTGTGTTTCCACGACCCACACACCCATCACCCGCCAGGAGTTTTCCAGCCTGGGGCCACCCCACGATAAATAAAACCATCGATCACGGCGAACACTGGGCAGCCAGCAGACTGGCGCAGGACAAAAACCCACCTGATATCAGCGAGAAGAAAATGAGCAGAAACAAGGCCCTGAGATGCGGAAGGCGGAGCAGCTGCGGCGTAGGACACCGCCCCCCTGCCGGGGTGCCAGCACGAAAGGGGAAACATGATGTACTGGCAGAGGAGTCTGGCTCGAGACGGACGGGAGGGGGGCCAGAATTCAAAGACCCACGTTAATGTGTTGCCAGGGAAACCGTCATGGGTGAGTAACTTTGTGCACCTGACAACATTACCGATAAGTCCGTGTGAGATTAACGACATTTTTTAATGATTTCTTTGGCGAGCCGTTTCTCGCACCCGAACTGACCAACACGCCTCCCCATTCTACCCAACCGGACGACCGCAGCAGGTCCCACCCAGACCACACGGCTGCATCCCTGCATCGAACGAAATCACCTTGACCCAAAGGGCGTAAATCAAAGTCGTAACGTCAGAGTAAGAGGTGGGGAGAAGGAGGGCTGTGGGAGATAGTTCCAGGTCCCGGCACTGTGACGGAGCAGCGTTCAATAACGCCTGAATAACATCAGATAAACACGTCACGTCAGGCTTCAGCCTGACAGGCCGCGTTCCGCTCCGCTCGGAAAGTGACAGCGCCTGCCTGCCGACAGCGATGCACCCGTGTCCTGCTATCGCCAAACACACCACACGTTTGTTAACCGGTACGTGTTTGCCGAGCATCGGGGACATACCGTGTTCTACCTTCGAGATATAAGCGTGACAGAAGGCCACGTCGGATGCGGTATCAAGCTTTGTGGCATTTTTGAAATCTCGCGTCGCCAAAATGGGACTCGCTTTAGTCGTGCTGCCTGCAAACGTCGACGTGGCTCTCCTGGCGTCGGCCCTTCGTTCGATCCTAACTCCTCTCCTCTCAATTTTTGCGCCAAAAATTGTGAACCACGGGTCACGGGAGCAGCGGCGGCAGCAGCAGCTGCATCCTCGCGCATCGTCATGGCAACCTGCCGGGTGCAGACGGATGCTCGGTGCCAGCCCTACCCCGGCGCGGACTGACCCGTGAGGAGACGGACATGTGAAACGCCCCTGCGTGTCCCAGTGAGCCAGAGCTGTTTGTGTGGAAACAGACAGGCGAGAGTGGTCTCCTCTGCCGCGAGAGGGTTCCTTCGACTGAATCACCAAAGCGATACCCGGATCGCTGTTACTCATTCACAAAAACGCAGTGTTTACAAATCAATACAGTGAAAAAGGCATAAACGGGCTAATTGAAGTGAAAGCCCGAGAGGGCAGGCTGGAGAGTTAAGTTCAACGTGGGTTTTGTACTCCAGGAATCGACTGGTATTTGCAACACATTTGTTTTGTCCTCCAATTTCTTAAAAGGCCATTTATTTTGGGTGAGAAAATCTTTGTCTGCTCCTTCACACTGCTTTCCTTTGCACCTCATACTGAGATTCATCAGCTGTTTTCCCACCTGTGGTTATAACACACGTCGAACACGCGGCACAGCAAGCTGGGGACTCGGGGACGGACGGGTCGAAACGCGTCCGTGAACGTTCCGGCTCCAAAAACGGGCAACTCAGAAAGTGCTGAGCGTGCAGAACGTAAAATAAACTAGTTCAAAATATTGGAAAAAAAAAACCGACACAGCTAAGAGGAACCACACGAAATCCTCGGTGCCACCGGCAGACAACAGCTACGGTTGCCATTCAGAGTCACTCATTTACTTCATTTATTTGCCTGCCAGACACTAAGCTTACATTTTTGGTCCCCTGCAAAGCCAGATACTTCAAGGAAGCTCTTCAGGTTAAGCACCTTTCAGAACACATCCATGCCTGGGATCCTGGGACTTGGACCAACCTTGACTCCAAGTCCAACTGCTCAAGCACCACATTATTCCCTTCCTTCATTTGCCTTCATAAAATACAACTACATGCTACTTCTCGCCAAACGGTAACTCAGTGAAACAGATACAGGCTGAAGAGGAACCTTGTTTAGAACCTGGAAGATGAGCTTCAACCCAGAGAACTGACTGTGTTGTGTAACAGATCGACTTTGTCCGTTGCGTACAGCTGCCAAGGCTGCGCCGAGGCCCAGGTGGAAAAACTGCCTGAAAAGACCCATCCAAACAAAAGAGCACATCTTCTCCTGGTGTCTACAGGTGCTGCTGTCACCTATCGCTCAGCGGAGTGGAGAGGAAGAGAGAAAGATAAGGACGTTACTGGGGAACTCATCTGCTTCCTGCTCATACGGGTAGTTTCCCAGCTCCCCATGACTTTTCTGCTTTCTTGGTGAGTCTCCTGCTCCCTGCACAGCAGCTGCATCTCCACCGCTCTTGCTGCTGAACTACGATTCAGCTGGGATTCTACCTGTTGGAGGCAACACCTGGGACCCTGCCCTCCCGCCATGAGTTCGAGTTATTTGTCTTCCTCGGTCCACGCCGTGAGCGATCGATCGCTTCACGCTGCTCCATTGGTCCTGAAAAAGCCAACATGAGCTCATAATGACTGAGCAGAGCCGAGGGGGTGGAGATGGGCCGCAGAGGGTAAGGAACTGATGTCAGCGTGCTTTCCATTACACGCTCCCTACCGCCGTTGACCTTTTGCTTGTTGTATCAACATTGGCATCACAAACCTTGGGACAAGAGCTGGGAAAGCCGGTCGCCGAGCGTCTACCAGGAAGTAATATTGGCAGGACTGATTCACCAGCACTTCTGTGAAGTATCAACAAAAATGTGTAATAAGATGCTGTTGAAGTCAGTCGTTTCTTTTATTAAAAATAGAAGATGAGGACGTGTTCCTCATATACATATACAGGTATGAATAATGTGGCTTACTGGTTACCAAACTACCATCGATCCAAACGAAACAAGACTTAGGGGTAAAAAAGGTGGGCCGAGCAAGAAATTGTGTTTTGCGAGAAAGAGGCCAAAGAGACCCAACAGGGCCTGTTTTACTCAACGGGATCAGTGTGAATTAGGGTGCGGTCTTCCAAGAAAGGTCAAAAACCAAACCACAACTCACCGGTTACGTTAACTGAGACTAACAAAACCAACCATCTGTGCTTCTCCCGGTTTGGTCACGAAACAACAAATTCACCTTCCTGACACAGAGCAGCTTGGGCATCTGAGCAGGACGACTCTAGGTTGTCAAAAAATTCGAACCTACAGCTGCTACCTCGCACAGCTCATTCCACCACAGATGATCATTGTGGATGAGAACTTCAGCTCACAGTGGCCCAGCGCAGCAAAAGAAGGTGGTTGAAAGTCTCTGTTCATCGCCTGATCTCCATAGTCACTCGTGTGGGAAAACTGTCCACAACCATTCTGAGACAGATCCCACTTTCCAGAGCCAAACACAGGTGAGGGGTTGTTCTCCGCATCTAAGAATGCTTTTCCCGTGGCTGCGGGGGCGGGGGATGTCAGGCCAGGCACCTGACCAACCCTTCCGATGAAGCTCTAAGCCGAGCGGGCGGAAAGCGGGCGCCGCTGAACCGCAAAAGTCCTAAGGAGTGGAGCAGAGGATTAAACCTTTCAGTGCTTAGTGGGAAAGAAAGGGACGGCGAGAAAAAGCCGATGGGCTTGGAATACTAATCCCGTTACCACGGCAATCACAGACCGCTTGACATTCTTCTGGGCTGTCCTCTTTCTTCTGGATTAAATAACCCTCGCAGACCTCTGCCGTCACGCGGCATGGCGCCGTCGGCCCGTCTGTCTGTCGGTGAGCCGCTACGTCCGACGGCGCCGCCGCCATGTTCCCCAAGAAACGGAGGCTCTGTGTTTTTGCCGTTGTACTGCGTCTTGCTGATGGATGCACGCAAAGAGCCGAGGCGACTGCGACCCGAGATGAACTGACTGACGCACGCGTGCTAAAAATATGAACAGGAAAGCAGTCTAAAGATTGTGCCTTAAATCCGGTTAGGCGCGTTATGGGATTGTGGTTTTGACCCACAGGAAGGAGCTTGGGACGCGGAGGAGGAAAAAACACACGAGGGGAAGCAGAGATGCCGACGCAGCAACCGCAACCGCAAACGTTACAGCCAACACTTCTGTCACCAGATCTACAAATATCAACTGACAAACCGCTTGTTGACTGTGGGAGGAAACCAGAGCGCCCGACCGGCGCAAACACAGGGAGAAAACGTAAACCCCGGACGCGCCGAGAAGGATTCGACCCCATGTCTGAACCCACAGCCCAGGAGCTCTATGGGCAGCGGCGCTACCTTCTGCTCCGACATGGCGCTATAAACGCGACCGTTGCTTTTAATACTTCTGCTCTCTTCGCTGCACTTTGTCAGCATTGGCATCGCCACGTTCTCATCCGCCATCGTGCGGCAAAAGCCCGGTCCTCGACGCTGCTGTAAATTAATCCGACAGCGACACCCGCGTCTGCCAGCCCCCCCGTCCTCCTTCCCACCTCAGCCGTCGCCCGCCACGTCTCCCGACTCGCGGACGCCGCCAACCCCAAACCAAACAAAGCATGAAACAACTTTCATTTACGCTGCATTTACCCCACTGCGAGCCGGGCGGCCGAAAACAAGGAATAAATCTCGCCCGTCTCCCTCCATTTGAGTATCTCCCCCTCCCGCCCCGCGCAGAAGCATCCCGTCCATCAGCTCAGCCACCCTCGGACTAATTTACTGCTTGATATTCGGCTCCGTTCCCACCACACCCTCCCCTGTTTGTCATTCGTATCGGTCCCGAGGTGCAGGGATTAGTTTGCCATAAATTATTCAAGCGTCGTGTGGCTTATTTCAAGGTGCACTGGCCCAGGGACTTCAAAAAAGCGCTGAAGTGGCGACGGGGAGAGAGGGGTGACCAGCGACCGTCCCCACCTCCGAGCGGCACACGTCACAGGCGTCGAGACCGCCTCCGACTTCGGGAGACCTGTATGGTGACCCGTTGGTGTAAACAAAGGGAACCGAGGTGGATAATACTGCTCAGGCGCCGATTTGTCGTTCTTTAACGTTTTTCTGACCACACGCCATCTGTCGCAGGGCTAAACTGATGCACGCACAGGTGTGTCTGCGACTCCCCAGACTGACCAGGGTAATTGCATTCTTCCCACCTAATTCACATCCCCGGAGCGCCAGTGCTGCTTCGGCTGGTTTCCGTGGGAGGGGGGAGTCTAAATTAAACAACATCTGTTATGTTGTTTTTTTTTTTACTTAGCTAATGAGGAAAGGCAATCAAAGACGAGAGACTGAACTCGACGTGACCTACGGAAAATGAGACGGCGGAGAACCGGGGGGATGCGGAGGGGGAAACGACGGGCAAAACAATTCATATTGTACTTTTCTGCCCACGTGAGGCGCGATTCTTCCCATAATCCCACTGGCTGTGTTTGCAGGTCCACACCCTGGTAAAAAACAGAACCAAGGTTGGTGGTGGCGGCGGGGTTTAGAACATCCATCCCAGGGCCACGATCGCAATCTAGCAGGTAAGACGGTGGTGCTGGTAGTGCCGCGATTGACATCGCGGTGGTCCGACTATCATAGCCTTATCGGGACAGCTGCTCTTTTATTTCTGTCGAAACAGTTGGGTTGAATACCTTAGGGGACAACAGCGGGCTCCCACACAGATTTCCGTGAGGGACTTTGCATGGGTGCAGGCGGTTAATCGGAAGCTCCCTGCTGCTTGAAGTACCGGAACAGAGCAGCGGCGTGTCTTCGTGCTGCAACAGATAACAGTTAATCCGTCCGACGGGGGCGGCCGAGCACTGGCTGTGGCAGGATGATGGATGCGACCGGGCGTCTCCAGGGGCACATCTGGGTTCCCTGGACAGGGTGGGGTCTCTCTGTTCTACCCAGCTGAGCATCTGCATTTATATACACCTGTGGGACAAACCAACGCCTGTCTAAAGCAGCTCCGTCCCCTGCTGTCACATTCTGCGCGAATCAGAAATGAGCGCTGCAGAGCACAGCTGCCTGTGATTGGCTCTCGAACCAGCGAGGCAGGTTTGTCACGTAAGTTCTTCTAAAAGCAAGCAGAAAGAGCAAAAAAAAAAATCCTCTATTGAACCAAAAACCTTGAATAGCTACATAACTCAGAACCCTCCTCTGACACAGCAAGTTTAACATCACAGAGTGCCAAAAACGCAAAGTTTGAACCACACAAATCACAGGAGAGACGAACTTAAACCAACGTGCCAAAAACACATTTTTTTTGGTGGGCGGAGGGGTAAAAGTTAATATATTTTCAGAAGTGATGCATGATTTTGCTCTGTTCAGCAGGACCTGAGAACAGTAACAGAAAAAGCAATAATTGTAGAAATGTCAAATTTCAAATATCAAATTCCGCACAAACTCCCTGTGGCCCTCAGAGCTGCTGAATCCCCTCAAATCCCATCTCTTTCAGACCCATTTCTCTCCTGATCTCCTGACAGCTACATAAATGAGTCCAGCACCATCTGCTGTGATTGTCTATGTATTTGCTGTTTGAATGTCACTCCTATAGGTGGTACCAGGCACATAAGCTGCATTTTAATCAACCTGTGTCTGTGACGAAAGCTCTTCACCTGCTGTTGCACTTTTGTTTGCTCTGGGCACCTTAAGTGGCTGAATTTAGTGTGAACGTAAGAATAGCTGAAGGAAACGAAGCCGCCAGCAGATGCCGCGAATCACGGCACAGCGAAATCTGACAGTTCACACGTGTTCCTGCCAGGAAACACTCAAATAAACCAAAGTCACTCTTGCTGTTTTTCCTCAGAGGTCAGCCCGAGCTCAGGCCAGTCCTCCGCAGAAGTCTAATGGCAGTATCATGTCACGGACGGGCGACAGGCAGCATTTGTGCTCGAAACGGCGGAAATAGTGTGCAGGGCCGGGATGTGATGCTCTCTGACAGCGCTGAGCTCCTGAGCGACATCTCGCTCCGCCTCTCCACCTGCTGACCGGGGCCGCGGTGTCTTCCCCCGTCTCGGCAGGGGTGGGTCCCACTGACGGGGCGGAATCCCTCCGCATCACTCAGGGAAAGCCGACAGACAAACGCACGCACACACACACACACACACACACACCTTGAGTGCATGAATTTCTGCAGAAAGGCCTAAAATGTGCCAATGTGTAAGAGGGACAAAGTGCCAAATTAAACCTAAACTGCTTTGGCTTAAAATATCAGTATATAAACAAGTCAGAAAAACTGCTGACAGAGGCACCTGAGGTGTGACAGCATAGGTAATCCTGCGCCAAGGTTGGACCCCCCTCACACACAGGTGACGACAACAGAAAGAAGCCCAGCGCGCCGCTCCGCGACACAAAACGCTATGAAGGACACATCTCTGTTAGTGCTCTGAAGCTAACAAAAATTATATATATATATATATATAAAGGAGCAGGGAAAAAGCAGACCAGAGTCAGTGTTGGCACCCTGTAGCCACGGTAACAAGAGGCGGAGGAGCAGGACATCCCAGCATGCCTTGGGCTACTGTCGGTCCGTTCTAAATGCTTATCTGAATGTTGTCCGGAGAGGCTGCTCAAATAAGCGGTGGTCCGAATGGCACGGCGTTGGGGCTAAAAGCCATTTAAAGAAATAAGGGGCTGGGAAATTAATTAAAGCAAGAGAGGCGATAAGGCGGCAGCTGTCTTTGTTTCCAGGCAGCTCCTTCCCCCTGGTCTGAGCATGCTCAGCAGGGGAGGGGGGCACAAATTTGGACACGCGAGCCTTTTTAAAAAATATCTGCAGGATCTGTAGACGGTTGCAGTCCAAGCCGACGAGGCCCAGGCCTTGTTTGCCTCCCTCCCCCCTGAGCTTTCGCTGAGATCGAATCAGTGTGTCTCATCACAACCCTCCGCTGTTCCAATCCAGTATAAATCCCACTATTGTTTACCGGGGAATCCGGTCTCCTGGGGGGGTCCGGCAGCCCTCGTGGCATCGCGGCAGAACAGAAGCCCCAGTGAAATCCGCGGCGCGAAACAATGGAACCGCAGCTAACGGAGGCGGCACAGAAGAAATTCTGAAAATCATCTGCTTCTTAANTCAGAGACAGATCCTCTTTCCCTAATGTCTCGGCGTGCTGATAATCGGAGAGGCTACAAAAGGATAAACAGGACTTACTGTACGTCACGGAGCACAAGAGATTGTTTTAAGCACTTTAAATTTAAAAAAAAAAAAAAAAAAAAAAAAACCCCCCCCCCCCCCCCAAAGCCAGCAACACAAGGTTGTGGGTTCGACGCGAACAAGGCCCAAGCGGAGCGGCACGAGTCGAGGTGGGGGAGCAGCGGAGGTGGATTCTGGGTGGGTGGGGAGAATTAGCTCTTGGCTGCCGTGAGCCACGCCAGTCAGGTGTAAAAAGAGGCGCCGTGTTTTAACAAGGAACAGAAGCGATGGGGTGTCATTCTGAAGACGAGTGTGTGCACATCTGGGGGGGGGGCGCATATGAAACGAGAAATCAACTGACATCCATTTGAAGTGAGCAGCGAGTCTCAAACCGGTGGCCACAGTAAATGAAACTGAGATATTACACCGAAATGAGAGCAACCCCACCGTGACTGGAATGTAATGCGGTGTCATATTTTTTTTTTTCCGGATGACACGCCTGCAGAAATGATTCTCTTTACCAAACATTTAACTCACTTTGAACCATAATAAGTACGTGGCTTTGGAATAAACAGCCCCAAAATGCCTCATTCCCTTCCTCAGGGCCCCGGCGCAATTGTCGAACGGCTGCCGTTCGCCAGGCAACAGATAAACGTAAATGAGAACACACCAAAGAGCCGTGAAGGATAACAATTACAGTAATGAAAGGCAGATTAATGTCCGACATCGATTACTTCTCACCATATGACATAAAAAATGAATCAGACTTTCACTGGCATCCAAGAATATAACCGACTTCTCATCCGTCGGTAAAAGATAACGGCGCACGACTTCAAGGCCAACAGGCTCGATCCGTTTGAAAAGCTTCCAGAGCCGACGGCCCTCGTCGTCTTGTCTTTAAAATTAAAATTTCATCATCAAGCCACTCTGTCACCATCAATATTATATCAGCAGACCTCTCAATCTGTCCCTGTGCTTCCACCATCCCCTAGAGACCGGTACTTTCCAGGCGTCTGTCGGGCGGTTCGCTGGCAAACCAAAACAGGTAGAAGATTTGTGGATCTGAACCAGCAGTTAAAAGCGAACACAGAGTTCATTCTTGGTGGTTGAACCAGTTGAATCAGAGGGAGGCAAAACAAGTGGCTTGAGCTGTAGAACCTTAGGCGGAAGAGGCGCTACGCCGCCGTATCACCGAGCACCCAGAACCCCTTGTGCTGCTCAAGGACGAGACCTGGCAGCCAAACGCACGGCATGCGTGACACCAACTCTTTCGCTCACTGTGGCCTCGACTGTCCTCCGCTTTAGCGAGGAACTGTCGCCGCGGTTCCAGATTATTCCAGGGTGGCTTAATTAGCGTAATTATGCAGTCAGAAGAAAATATCTAAATAACCACCCAGATTCCAAAATATCTTCTAAATCCAAGGCAGTTTCGCAGCTTCTGACACAGTTGGTGCAGACAGATCTGGAACGAATAGTAATTCTCAGCGTGACGTCAACGTGCATTTGCACGGGTTGTGGACGCGTTCCTTGGACAGAATCGATCGACTTTCTGGGAGAAATCAGACTCGGTCGGTTCCGGTTTGGCGCCGTGCGCTCCTCGTCAGAATTCAGAAGAGGCGCTCGACTCGGCTCTCCCCACCCAACCGCCTGCGCGGGGTCTAGCCGGCCGATGCAAGAAGCAGATAAAGAATCTCGTCCAAACCTCAATGCAACGGTCCCCTGCGCATACCGATAACCGTCTGGACCCCTCAACTTGCCCCTGCCACCAGCACCTCCCTCATCGTCTCGGCTGCAGGCGAGATCAGATGCCAAGTGGATTAAACAAGGGGAAGCTGACCTGATTGCTGAGGAACGTGAAAGGCTGATCTGAATATGCGGCTCTTGTTAGGAGCAGGTCGCCAGACCCCACTATGCAATCAGTGCGAAGCCTTGCCTCCAATCACGGCCGTCGCCAACAGCCCTTCAGCGCTGGATCCCCTCCCGCCTCCACTCCTCAGCGACCCACCAGCTTAAAGCCTTTTCTGTGGCTGCATGCCAACCGCGGATGGACATTCGTAGCCAGCAAAACACCACTGACTGACAGGTGGGGGGTGAGACAGGTTAAGTCTTACCTTGCCTGACATCCCTCGGGGCAACAGCGAGGGCGTTCTTGGAGTGCAGTTCCGTAACGCAGCAGTCGTCGGGTGTTGTCAAGATGACGTTGGAAATGGAGGCCGAGTCGTTGTGGGGCGTGGCGGGAAGCAGCGGGAGGGGTGGGGCCACGTCGGGGCAGATGCAGCCGGTCTGGGTGATGCCGCAGCGCTCACCGGGGCGCCCGGCATGCAGGCACTCCTCGAACCAGCGGCACAGCACGCCACAGGTGAACTGGCTGGAATTCTCATTGTTGATCAGCAGAACCTCCACCAGACCGAAGGCCAGCGTCTCTGCGGCGACGGGCGCCGTCCCCGGCTCTGCCCCTCCTGCCAGGCACAGCTGCACAAAGTTCTTGTCGAACTGCAGGAAAGCGTGGGCCCCGGTGACGCGGCACAAGTCCACAGCCTCCGGCGGGAGCTGTTCGGACGGGGCGCAGGTCTGGTTGCCGAGGTAGTGGTCCAGGGGCAGCACTGTGGGCTGGAAGCTCAGACAGACCCCGGCGTGGCGGTTGAAGCGGAAGTACAGCGAGTACTTGGTAGGGTCAGGGTTCTCGACGGTCCACGAGCAGCCCAAGGCTGGTGTGGGGAAGAGGTCCCTGAGCGAGAAGGAGCCGTAGAGCACCCCCGCCACAAGCGAGGAGCACGGGTGGCCCTGGCCCAGTAGCTCCACACCCCAGGCCAGCGCGAGAAGCGATGACAGCACAGACAGACAGAGCCGACCAGCAGTGTTCATCCTATGTCATTTGTCCTGCAGAGAGAGACAGACAGAGAAGACATCACAGTCGGTGTCAAACACAAACCAGCTTTTCGTCTCATTCGCGTCCACAACAACGCAACAAAGTCCTGCTCAAAATGTCGATCGAAGACAAACCAGCTCTCGTACCTCCCATCTCGTGCTCTTAGACACCCACACAGTCTCGCATTTTGCTCCCACATCAGTCTCTTCAGCTCCACAAGTGCAAGTTCGAGACCCCTGAAAAAACTTCTCGGACCTTCCAGTTGAAGGTCGAGCTGTAGCGATCGAACTTCTGTAGCTTGTGGTTCTGATGATCTCATAACCTCAGTTTTGACCTCCTGCATCAGGATAAGCTGAAAAACTGCTGATTCGGTGACTGGCAGGAGAGAGACGGGACAGGTCTATGAAGGTTCCCAACCAAAAACACAACATCCTCCCTTCCTCTGGCAATAATGTTCTCCACCCCTCTAAGGTAGATCTGTCCTCCACAGCAATGCTGACAAGCGCAACTCATTGACGTCATCGCAGCAGAGGGAGTTTCTCCACTGGTCCCTGCAGGCTTTTCCCATCACAGAGCTCCGAGTTTCCTCGTTTTAACTCTGGGGTCTCGGGGGAGAATCTCACACACACACACACACACGAACACACACACACACTTTCAGATGGTGAGGGAGATGAGAAAGTACGAAGGTACTCGGCCATCTTCAGGGCAGTAACCAGTTAACCAGCTTAACTAGTTACCCTGTGGTGCCAGCATGGTAGGATGGTAGGTAACTCACTGTGTTTGAAATCCCAGAGTCACATTAACCATAACGTCAGGTTCAATTAAGCTGGACACAGATGTCTGTCGATTTACACACTTTTGTAATAACTAAAATTATTTTTTAAATCTAAATGCAATTAAAATCAATCAACAAATCAGAACATCTTCACAAAATTCTGCTCGCTGCTGACCGATTCGTCCCGTAGAAGCGCCACATTCCCCGCCTTGTTATCGAACGCCTGTGAACACCGGGAAGGTGAGTTGAAGGTCGACTGGCGTTTCGAACATGTACTGACGGGCAAGTAAACGGGTCGCAGGCAGAAATTTTAGAAAAAAACGCTGAAATAAGTTTTAAAAAATGTTCATATCTTTGAACTGAGAGCAATTCTTGAGTAATATTTTCCCTTAAACACCCTTCTCACCACCACCTGCCTTCGTGGCACACAAACCGCGGCAGAAACAGCAGCGAACTTTGAGGAAAACCCCGAGCGGCTCGCAAATCCCGTCTCGGAAAGTCATGACACCCAAAAGCCCGGCGGCCTCGACGGCGGATGAAAGGAAGAGCCCGCAGGTAAGTGATGTTCCATTAGCCCTCCATAACCCTGCTGTTGAGCCCTTCAAACTACTCTTGCCCATCACTATGTTGATGAACCATGGCTCGACACAATGCATGTTCCACAGAAAAATTTATATTAAAAAAACCTCACACTGAATGTACACAGTGAGGAATGCTTTTAAAATAAATGACCTGAGTGAATAAACGTTACTGGGCCATTTCCCTCCTTTGCCATTAGTCCTTAGTGGTTTCTGGCACGGAGAGAGAGTCAGCAAACCCCTCATTTTCCGGAGACCTGCAGTGTTTTGATCTCACATTCAATTTCCTGCACACAGTGCACAACATTTAAGTTTAATTACATACTTTCAGGATTCAAAATGGCACCAAAGCACAACAGACCAAAAGAAAAAAACAAAAAAAAAAAGATTGATGTTCAAATTCACTGGGACAAATAATTCATAAATAACTGTTATTCCCATACAATCACTGTAAAAAGCATTATTCCCACTGGGCTGCGGCACAAAATATCCGAGCTATAAATTTCATCTTACGCTTCAATGTAAATCACAACAAAAAAAAGCCGCTGCCGATAAACAAAGCGGGAATGGATGCGGGTGACTGGCACAGCTGCGGCCCCTTAGCATTCATGGCGCACGTGAATTATCTCGCGTCGGAGGGACCACATTACGGCACAAACGGCAGCTCCGCTAACCAAAGCGGTGGCGTTTTTTGATTTATCCCTGCGGATAATCGGCGAGGCGCCGGTGACGGGCCGACCGAGGCGCGGGTTAGCCGGGACGCGCTGGCTCGCGATCCTCCTCCGTTAATTGGTTCCGGAGTCCTGGGTAAGACGTTCGGAGACAAAGCGCCCGTGGGGCGGGCGCTTGGGGTGCTTTGCTCGCTTGGCAGGAGGATGACAAGTGCCTGGCTCCGCAGCCAAGCAGATGTGAAGGGACTGGTAAGTCAAGTCAGCAATCCTTGGTATGATTATAGATTTTGGGAAGCCTGCAGAAGGGCTTGAAATACATTATTCCCTGGGATTACCGTGGTGGGGAGCTCTGTAAGGCACGATTCATCATCTCGAGTGTTTCAGAAAAGCGATACAAACAGACGAGTCTCTCTGCTCGAGTACGGCGAGGCAGCAATCCCGAGCGGCGAGGCCCGGCGCCCGGGACACTCTGCCGCTGCCACAAGACGGGTTTGAGAACCTCTATCCGTCGCAGGGCCAACACCTTCATCCGTTTTCAAAATCCAGCGCTCACTTTTTTGTCATTCTGCCTTGTACAGAAGGACAAAGAGAGAAAACAAGACGTAGTTTCTCCCGGACCAGGGGCACAAAACACTCAAGGGGCAGCATGACAACACAAGTGAATAGACTGAAGGGATAAGTAGATGAGTTAAGTAGTGGGTGAATAAATAGAAGTGAAGGTGATTAATAATAAATAATCAATAAATAACTGAAGAATAAAAGGATCAGTGCAAACAGTTAGCAGTGAGGGTGCGCTGGGGGGTGGGGGGGGTCATTCCGCAGGTTCAGATGAACAAGATAGGAGATGAGAACCACAGAGGGGTGAAGATGAGTTCCATCCATGAAGGCCGCTCTCAGGCCACGGTGGGCCAGGAATCTGCCCACCAAGGACGGCGCGGCTGTTGGCCGGCATCTCCGCACCCACAGAGAAACCACCCGGAGACACCGAGGCCGTGAACTCGCGAGACGTTTACCCCGAATATAACGTCGTAAAGTTTACCGGCTTAAAAACTCGGAATTTACATTTCAACATGCGGCTTGTTTCCAAAAACGGGAGACGGGCCGTAGCCCAAAGCTGTAGTTGCGCAAAAACGTAAACAAACAGGTTTTTTTAAAATGAATTACATAATTTAAAAAATTTAAGTATAAAAATGTAAACTATGCCATATGGAACATATTTAAGGGCCCATTATTAAATAATTAAAAGGCTGTTGTACTCAGTGTAAACATTTTCATCGCTTAAGCACCTAACCCATTTTTCCATATAAAACAAAGAGGTTCATTTTTAAAAAAATACATCCTAAAGATTAAAAAAAATGATCTGAATTAATTAATTTTTTCGCAGCTGTTTTCAGTTGAGAAAAGGACAAACGCGGAGGATCTTCTTCCACAGCCCCACCGCTGCGTCTTTCATTCACCGATTCATTTCCTTTTTTAAATTTCCGTGATACATTTTCTGAACAATGAGAAATAAAAATGGGTTTTAATTAATCTGTGGCGCTTTAATTAATTCACCTTTCATTTTTACATGCGAATTAATGAAGGCGACGCGTCTCGGACGCCACTCGGCGGCTCCGGTTTTGACCACCTACACCGGCTGCTGGGAATGGCTTCAGCAACGTGTGGGACCTTCTTCTTAGCCAACATCAGCCAGCAGACAAGAGTTCTACATTCAGCTTCAGGTTCTGCAGGATGTCTGAATAAATGAGATTGACCAGGGTTTGGTTTCCTAACCTTGTGCCCAGTGGTTCCAGGATAGGGTGTGGAGGACCAAGACCCTGACCGGGATAAGCGGTTAAGGATAATGGATGGATGATGGACGAAGGCTTAGCCAACAGTTATATCCAAAATGACCTACACTTCATTTATAAAAACCGGTATTTTTGTAAAACTTAGTTACCAATTCGTTGTCAGTCATCAGATATGGTGTTGAGATGGACAAGATGGTTAGCTGTTTCAGTGACATGAATATGCAGCATTATGGCTTTTGTCTGCATTCACGTCTCTGATGGTTGCTTGGTGAAGAGTCACGTGAGGGACACCGCAGAGGAACAGCTACACTGGAGCCAGACAGCACCTCATAACCACTTCACAGGTTCCCAGAGCAGCTAAAGGTCAAACAGAATCTCCAGCGCTGGTGAGATTTACTCCCTCGGACGAGCGAGGAAGTAGCCGAGGGCCATTCATGAGAAGATCTCGAGGAGCACAATGCACAATCCTTGCTGTCAGTATAGTATTAATAAATCATTACTACCTGAGCAGTAATTAGTTACCAAGCCAATGCGTCCATCCATCCATCAGCCTTAACCACACGTCTTGCTCAGGGTCATCACAGACTGGAGCCAATCCCAGAAACAGTGTGAGGAGAATACACAATGGATGAGACACTGGACCATCGCAGGGTAACCCCCACCCCCAACCCCGCACACACATTTGTACTGGAGTTTGGGGTAAGTACCTTGATCAATGGTACTACAGCAGTAGTGGGAACTCAGGCTTCAACCAGCAACCTTCTGGTAAGTACATTTAACCACTTTAACCACTTCACTAGTCAATGCTGCATTTTTTTCCAAATTAGTAAATACAGGTTGTTATCTACATGAGTGGCACAGGTACACTGTGTGTGTGTGTGTGTGTGACATTGTAATGCTTTTGTCAGAATTTTTCAGCAAACCCTCCACCTCTTGCTCTTAACCCAACTGCTGCCACCAGAAAATGAGATTAGCCCCAGCGCTGTGAATCTCTTGAACTTTATTCCAGCCCGATTCCAAGGTGACGTGAGGCTCTCTGCAGAAAAGACCTGTGAGGGAGGGGTGCAGCAGATGGGAGGAACTGTGCATCACCAAACTTCTGAAGCCCCACTTCATTGACAGGTCAACTTGGGTGACAGAGATTGGTCTCTGAGGCCTGACAGGTGTGGAGAGGTCATGCTTCCTCTTGAACATTCCCAACCCTGTGGATGTGATAAGGTTCTACTGACTGGGTTCCTCTCACCCGCCCTGACCTCTCTGCCCATTAAAAAAGTCATCTTCCTCCTGGTCATTTCTAAAATTATCATTCCATCTGACGGCTGCGGCTCAGAGGAATGTGGTGTTCAATCTGCGGAGCTGAAGGAGGTGACAGGGCAGCAGACGGAATCGTACACGGGCATAATGAGAAACCAAGGACAACGTTTCAAGGTAACAGGAGGTCACTGGGGAGGCCATGGAATGGGTGAGCATGCCGAAGGAGAACAAAGAGTGGCTCTCGGCGGAACGCAATCTTTCCACTGGACAATATCTCAAAAAAGTCAAATTTCATAACCTGAGCAGTCACTTCAAACCATAGAAATAAAGGCAATGACTGCAAGATCACATTTGTGTCACCCCTCATATCTCACAAAACCCTCCACAGAGCTTCTGGTTCAAGTCATGGCGACTTCCCACTTCCCCTCAGCCTCTGTCTGCTTGGTGGTCCCAGTTACAGGAGGCCCAAAATCAGAAGCCTGCAGGTTCTCAGTTTTGGCTCCAATAGGAAACAAGGAGCTCAGAACCGCTCAATCGCTCATAGAAGTCTATGAAATCCCATCTTTTTCAGACCCATTTCGCTCCCAAACAGCTCTCATCATCTATCACAGCCTCTTGTAATGTTTGCCGACAAAAACAAACCGTGCTTCAACAACCCTGTGTCGAAATCTCTAACCATTAAGTGTAGACCGAGTTGTACGTTGCTTTGGAAAAAAGGATCTGATAAATGAATAAACAGACCAAACATCTCAGCATCTTCCGATGAGAAATTGTGCCTGCGGCCATTTTGTTCGACAAACCAGGACACCTTGCGGTGGCTCAGACCTGCAGTGGTGCCAACTGTGGCGGGGGAGGAGGGGTAGGAGACATCAACACATGAACCAAAAGAGGCAGAGGGTGGGGGGGTCACCAGAGAGACCTCCAGCAGAGCTTTGCGTGAGATCTCGGAGAAAAAGTAAACATTAATAAGCAGATTTGGCAGATGCCCTTATTCTGGGTGACTTGAACCCTCCTCACACTGCTGTGTGAGGGGGACGCTCTACAAAAGGCTGCCGGAGAGTTCAACAAAGTGCCCATTAAGCGGGCCCGGGGCCGAGTCCAACACAGCCGTTATGATTATGTCCCCAAAGCAATTTCCACAAAGTAAAGGTCACGTCTCCCGACCGAGGCGACGCCGTGGCAGTGTCAATCGCGACCTCTTTAATGCCACGTCCCGGCAGACCGCAACTCCACTTGCTCGCTCACCTTTGGGCACAGTAATAAATTCTGGGAGGACCTCATCTCTGCAGCACAGTTTAGTCATGGGTGAGGTGGTGGGGAGTTGCCGGCAAGCCTACTGACGTGTGACGTGATGCCAGGAGAGGAGGACCGTGTGTTTAAGAGGGCACAGCTGTGGGAAACGCTGCTGCACGGCCTGGAGCACACAAAACCACTCCGGACACGTGGCGGTGGCACCACGGGGTGTCATGGTTAACGCTGACACCCACACTCCACTCCCGACTCTGGCTGTGTTACCCTTGCTCGGGGTACTTATCCCGACCCGACACAGCAGAAACTACTCAGCGGAGTAAATGGCTAAATCATTGTGACCATCTTGAAATTTTAAGTCAATTTTGATGAAAGTATCAGCAAAATCAATAAACGTTAATGTAAATCCACAAACATGAGCATGAATTATTAAAGGACACAAAACTGGTACTGAAATGAGACCCCGATCCTATCGTCTGCCGTCGCTCTGTGTCATCACTATGTTTGTGACAGCGAAGCTCTCAGTTTGATGATGGTAGTTAGCGTTTCCCGCTTCGTCCCGCCAGTTGGCAGCACCCGGCAGTCTCAAATACAGTTTTTCCTCAGGCCACGTCGAAACCTTGTTTTTAAATGTCAGACTAAGCAAAAACAGGCTGGCAAAGTGGCAGCCGTCACATCAGGCGGACCACCTGCGATTGTAGGGTGAGCGGCCCTTCAAACCCAGGACCATTACGGCCTGCTGGTTAAGGACCTCGGCTGCTGACTGGCGCAGGGAAGAACTTAACTACACATCACAGGTTAAAAGCTGTAAAAATGAAATGCACATCCAGTCAAGAGCAAAAACGGAGCAATGACTGCTGAAAAATTCGGATGCCGGACGGACATGTACGTGACATCTGTTTTTCCCACACCGTGTTCTAAAAATTGACAGCGTCAAGCTTTCTACAGGTGAGACCGAACTCCGAGTTACCATCAAAACTGTAGGCAACCAGCCTGAGTTTCTCAAACAGTTCAGTCGCATTTAAAGCATTAAATTGGTCAGTGAAAGCGGGCAATTCTAAATTTGATGTATAAAAAGATCCGTTCGGTTTGGTACGCGCACCACTTACTATTATTAATTCGAACATGCCTCGTGGGTATATAAAAGAGAATTTCAGTGAAGAGTACGACTGTCGTAAGAAAGGTCAATTTAGTTGAGCAGAAAGGTCAGCAGTTATCATGGCCCAGGTCCTGCTACACGAGTTCAGCAAAGTGGCTCCCGGTGTAGATATTTATCTTCCTCACATCCGCACCTCTGCTGAAGCTTTCTGCAGGTATCATTATTATTTAATATCATTCATCTGACACTGTGCTCCAGGAATTACACCCTTTGAGGGTAGGTGCCCTTGCTAAGGGTACTATAGCAGGAAGGGGTTCAAACCTGGATCTTTTCACTGCAAGGTGGCAGCTGCCCCCCCCCCCCAAGGATCAGCCATTTAACACGTGGTGCAAAAATAAATTTTTTTAACAAGAAAACATTACTATTTATTTGCTTCAGTATCACAAATGGTGATATTTTTGACAACAGCGGTGAACACCGACAGCAGATGAAGTGCTGGCACCACCGGTGGCCTTCCCGACAGCTCCTGTCCACATCCCTGTTCAGGATTCCACTGTGGTGCTCTGTCGCTAAGCAGCAGCCCACCCGGGCCCGCCTGCGTAGATCGCCCAACATCCTCCTCGAGATGCGGCCGCTCGTGCCCCCAGACCGCTGCCACAGTGCAAACGGCCCCAAATGTCACCATCTGTTTGCTGAGAAAGCGCTCAAAGACTAACTTGGCCCTCTAATGCGATGCTTACGCAGCTCAGGAGAGGTGGGGGGGGGGGGTAGGTTCCTGTTAGTGAGCCCTGAATGCTAAACGCGGACAGCCGTTTTCTTACTTCCCCATCTCCCTGCTATCGCCGAGAGACTGGTGCTATTGCCTTGTGCGCTTCTCTCCCAAGAGAGACCCCAGAACATCCCAAGTCCTGCCAAGCGGCACTTAATCTCCCAGCTCTCCCCCCTTCCGCCGCCTCTCAAAGCCATTTAAAACAAAAATCCAACGGATGCAAAATGCGAATCTCAAAGCAGCACAAAGAAAGGTGCTGAAGGCAGGCAAATAGGGGGTCACAGTTTCTACCAACTGAGCAGTTTAATGGGATTCAAACACCCCCTCGTAGAAACAACCACCAGCCACCTTCAGGGTACCAGTTATCCCCTGGTCACTCAGAGTCTGGGACCAAGCTGGGGGTCGTGACGGAAGACAAGAGTGAAAGACAGCTGTGCCAGAGCCTGACCCCACAGCCATGTCTGACCCCACCCGGCCTGATGGATACATTGCCAACCCACCTTAGATCCTCCATTTCAATTACCAACAAATTCTCTGTGTCCTGAGGGACATTTGCAAGCTGCAGAATTGGATTCTCCTGCAGGAAAGAGACAGAATCAAACGAGCCAAGGTACCCGAGCACTATTCTCCAAGGTGACTTACAAACTCAGCCATTGACACTGATTTACTCATTTATTCACGTGCCAGCGGTCCCAAATTGTGGTGAAATGAGCTTTGTTTGTCCCTCACAGCTGCTGAATCCCTTTAAACTGTTCGAAGGGTTTCCAAATGTATCTCAGACCCACTTCTCCCCTCATCATATACCTGCTCTATAAAGTTCCATAACAACATCAATCACAGTTGCCCCCATTTTCTAACATGTTGAGTAAGCAGGTACCAGTGTAATGTGCTCTGGTAAAAATGGTGGTATCAGACAAACGGAACCTGCTTCGAATAATATGCATTTGCATCTGAAGTCCTTTGTTGATGAAAAGCATTTTGTTTACATGCTTTAGATAAAAGCATGTGCTGCACAAATGAATGCAAATTTATACAGCAGGGTAATTTTTACTGCATCAACTTAGTGTAGGTACCATGATCGACGTTACTAAAGCGGAGGAAAGGAGGGGCATTCGAACCTGATGGCTCTAACCGCGAAGCCCCCTGCTGAGTACAGGGGGAGAGGTACGAGATGGAAGCGAGGCCTGGTCGCGAGAGAAGAGCTCCAGGTTTTTTGTCCTCAGCTGAAACACAGGACTCGGGGAGATGAGGTGAAGGATTTTGGCGGCAGCAGCCACTTAAGTCATCGGAGCACCGAGCGACTTGCCGCTGCGGTTCAGTTCAGGTTACAAGTGGATCATTTGGAACGTGTCTCCCCAAGAGAAGGGTGGGGTTTAAATGGTTGCTAAGTTGATTTGATATCTTGACTTTTCTCTTCTTGGCTCGTTGCCGCGCCGCTGCTCTGGACTGCAGATGAGGTTCGCTCCCTCACCGCCGGACGACACCGTCCTCCCGGGGCGTAATCCGTGTGCAAATGGCGCCCCGAATCAACACGCGATGGAGGACTAATGGAGGACCGCGGCGAAGGGCCCGGGGATCGCCAGACGCCATCAAATTCATGGTTCATTACCCCACCCCGCCCCCTAGAAAAAACATTGTCTTCATTAAGTGCTCCACACGGGGGATCTGTGCGCCCGCCGGGTTGCTCCCCGTTCCGGAGGCCGCACCTTGTTCACATCATCCCTCCCGTGGCAAATGGGAGAGAGACGAAGGCAGGGTGAGCGTTGGGGGGGGGGGGGGGG
>UFQX01000384.1:60219-115356 GCA_900497675.1 Arapaima gigas | reverse complement strand
TGGGGGGGGGGGGGGGGCTTACATTAGCGCTAAATTAAAACACTAAATTAAAGTGGCCGGCCTCTCGGAGAGAGCAGAAATTAAATAAAACTTAAAAGGCCCTTCTTTGGCATGTTATTAAGGGCTTCTGCTGGCCTTAATATTACTCCTCCAGAGGACGCCGAACCGTCTCCCACCGCTGCCTTCTGTACCGTGTCGGGTGTTTTTTTTGTTCCGCAGGTAAATTCAGCGTCACCTTTGTGGAAAAGAGTGCAACAGCTGGGCTTTGGGAGGCCACGCCCATGGGGGGCGTGGTCCGAGAAGCAGCAAGAACCTGGATGTTTCGATAAATAATGAGGCGAAGCGCTGCTCGCTCGCTTGCAAAGCGGCGCTGGGGAGGAGGGCTGCTCACGAATCCGTTTTCCACACACCATTTCCTCCCGAGTCGCGCATTTATTAATTACCGCCTAATTATTTCCATAAACTCCACTGGCTCATTAAGGCTGAAATGGAAAAGGTGCCGCAACAGTTGCCGCCGCACTTCCATCTTACGTCAGATGCGCGGCGCCATTCGGTGTGTGTTTCAGAGAAGGTGTGTGAGAAAGAAAGAGAGACAGAGAGAGAGAGAAACAGACCCCCCCCACCACCGTGCTGCTCCGCCCTCCATCTCTGCTTCCATCTCCTAAACCAGCCCCCCCATCCTCCCATCCACCACCATCTCCACAGCAAGGAGAAGAGAGGCTTTGATCCACCGCCAGGGTCATTACTTATTTATGTACGGCTCTTAGAGCGCCCCCCGTCGCCCGGCCTGTGCCGCTGTGCTGTGGTGTTGTGTGTGGGGGGGGGGGGGGGCAGCAGAGGCGAAGCTGACACTGCAGGTACGTGTGTTTCATCTGCTGCTGAGCTCCAGTCGGAGGGGGGGAGGGAGGACAGCAGATCAATGGCCTCGTCCTGCACCCGCAGCCACTGCCGCATTCTGACGGAACCGCCACCCCCCCCCCCCACAGTAAACTGACCTCTTTGACAATGGGGGGCCGGTTCATACCAACAACACGTAACACAACAACGAGCGAATTGAGCTGGATTTGACCCCACATCCAAACGTGGCGGAGATGCTTCAGTGGCCCCCACTGCACCACTGTAGTAAAATTACTTTAAAGATGGTCAAATTGCACCATCCCCACAGCTCCCCCACCAGCAGTCCTTTCAGACCCCCCCACTGGCTGGCGGCTGTTTGAGGACATAGAAACGAGACGGACCCGGGACAGGCGGCGGTCTGAGATTAGCTGAAAAATGAGGGGCAGCACAGAAAGTAGGTCTGCTCCTGCTTCACCTCTTCGGCTGAGGCTGGGACACGGAGCAAGAGGCGACACTTACAGGGGGGCATGGTGGCTAGAGCACAGCTTTACCAATGACAGGTACTGTGTTTGAATCCCACACCCTGCTGCAGTAGCCCAGATGCTACAGCAGGAGTTGGGATTCAAGTGCAATGTGGTGACTCTAACCACCCCCCCTCCCCCGCTGGCTCACCTTCTGTTCTAGTTAGTTCCTGTAGATGTCCAGTCTCCCTGATTGACAGGTCTGCATCGCAGCCTCAATCCACGACAGCAACCCAGCTTGCTGCGTCCTCACTGGTCAATCAGGAAGACAGGAAGTTGGACCCCCGCCCCCCCCTTCCGAAATGCATCCCCAGCTTCCCCAAAGGCAATGGCATTTCCAGCAGTTCATCAGTTATTATTGGTGAGCTGCCCAGCCATTTGAGCGCTTGTGGTGGGTAAAAACACGGTACGCTGGCAACGTGCTCCGTCCCGGCAGAGGGGTGACAGGTGGGGGCTGCAGATGGCGGCGAACCCCGAGAGTCGGTCATTAGCATCATTACTGCCAGCGGGGGCAGCTTTGTCTAAATTACACGCGGGCGACGCACCGTTTGTTTAGTTCGCCGCTCTTTTTCTCCTTGAGTGGATTCTAAACAGGCCGGAAGGTGAGAGGCGCACAGCCCCACGTCACTAGACCTCAGTCTGCAGTTCCACCCCCCGTGTTAACAGTCAGTCTATACACGTTCCATTTAGACCTTGCAGTCTGCCTTGGACCGCCTTACGCACCTCCGATAACCTCACCCCTGGGGGCAACAAGAGGGATGTCAGTTCAAATCCCACCTCTGTACCCTGGATCAAGGTACTTATGTTGATACTTAATTGATACAATAAAGTGGTCCAGCTGAATAAATGGTTAAATCAGGGTTAGTAATGTAAAAATCTAATATTGTAAATCACCTTGGAGAAAACTGTCACAAAAAGCTATAACACATAATAATAATACTAACAATAATACTGCCAAACATATGACCTACAGAGGCTCGGGGACAGAACCCCGAATGTCAGCTGTCACCGACACCCCAGGGCGTATTACCATTATGCTAATGAGCTACGGAATGAACAGCATAAGGAACCATTAGCAGCTATGAAAGCCGATCATATGGGACAGGCAGAGGGCAGGGGGACGCAGGACTGAAGTGTGCAGAGGGTCCAGATCCTCAGCGCTGAAACCTCCGTGGCTCACCGCCCTCGCCAGACACCCCGCGTGTGTTTGACACACACAGATTGCAACCCTCTGCTCTATTAGTGTCCTATTAGTATCACACCCATTATTATCACCACTGTCTCTTGTATATAAAGGATATTAAATACCTTCAGTGATATTTATTCATTATTCATTTTGTGCTTTCAGGTTATTGGGAGCCAATTATCCTTCATCTTTATGGCCCCTGTTTATTGCCGTCCATAAGAGCAGCGTCTTGTGTTGTGCCAGCAAGGCACTTGGACCCTGTAATACAAATCAGGAGGTGTGGGGGTGGATTTTTGGTGGCACACGATGGGGCCACGTGGGTGGTGAGAAGTGTGACCCTGTTCCCTGCCCTCAGCTTCCCTGTCAGTGATTCCACCCCATCCAGCCTCTGGGATTCACACCTGACTCAATTCCTCTCTGACTAAAGTCTGACCCAGTCCCAAGCAAGGCTGGGCTCTGCGTCGCCTCGCCACCCCGGCAAAACTTATTCCCCGCCCCTCCCTCGGCTGGCCTGGTTGCCATAACAACAGCTGGCTCAAAACGGGTGGTAAAAAAGAAAAACTATTTTACACATAGACACAATCATCCTCACTACCTTTGAGCCTCTGGAACCACTCGGCTGAAAGGCTGATGGATTTGTGACCGCGAGGTAGTGGGTTTGCGCCCTTAAAAGAGGACTGAGTTACTTCAGTTACCATCCAATTGGGCATTTGAGCTAAACAACGCAAGTAAAAGAGAGACGCCGCTCCGCACGAGCAAGTATTTTACACTTTATCCACTGTTATGATGCTTTGGGGGTTGGGGGCGGGGAAATATTAGTCTTCCTTATTAGGCCAGTACTGGATTTATCGTGAAATTATAACACTAGGACGAGTCTATTTATTTTCCGTAATAGCTAATGCAATTTATTTCACCTTCATTCTTCCCATGCAGCTCATGTATGCTAACAGAGGGAAACTGTACCAGCTTTGTTTAAACAATACGTCACGTAGTATTCTATTACAACGCCGTTATACAAAACGCCATAAAGAGGAAACACTTGTAAAACCACAACATTCGACATTTTTGAATAAACATTAAAAGAAATAAACACACACAAGGAAGGAACCCGCTCTGACGTACAGTTAGTACAACTGGCTGCTGCCTGCGAGAATAAAAATGACGGCAGAGAACTCGTGTTGAGGATTTGATCGCCTCTGTTTAGAGCTCCGACCGTGTTCTCGCAGGTGGACGAACGGGAGGAGAGTTTATACACCAGCACTGCTGATAACTTTTGCCAGTTTGCAAAATAAAATGAAAAACCTCCACAAATCGGTGGAACCCATAACTAAAAATCACCACATAGAGTCCCGTTATCATTTTAACCTATTCGGTATTGTTGCAGTCTGCTTTCGAATTTAACAAATACACCCAGAATAAGTATGAAATATTTCACTGGGCAGCAAGAAATACAGCAGTTAAGAACATGCTGAAAGTTGTAGGTTCAAGTCTCATTGCCTGCTCCTTCTCCAACAGCCCCGATTTGGCTGATTTACTTACTGCGAATTACTGTACTACAAACTAGAAATAACTTGGGGGAAAAAAAAATTTGGAAGTAAAATTTGAGCTGAGCAACACATTATTATTATTATTACTACCAGCATTAACAAACAACAATAATGATTCATTTATCTGACACTATTCTTCAGGGCAACTTCAAATATTACGTTTGAACACAAGGTTCACTGTTAATGTACCTATTTATGCAGCTGGGTACTCTGTACTGTATAAATTCAGGGTATGTACCTCGATCAATGGTATTACAGCAGGAGCCGGGACTCGAACCTCTGGACGGGACTTTTGGAAACCAGTCCTCTGAGTACCACCAGCCTTGCGACCTCACGGTCTCACTTTGCAGCTGCCATCTCCCCCGCTCAGTTATACCTCAAGTGCTGAATTATTCTACACTGAAGTGTCAGAGTCTAACCTCTAACCCCCCAATCCACACACACACACACACACACACACACACACACACACACACACACACACACACACACGCACACACACGCAGCCTTTCTCTTTGGTGTTTCATGCCCGGTTTTCACAGCTTTCCATTAGTCACTTAATAATTCAGCAGCTGTTTTTCCCTCCACATGCTATTCCTGCAATCTGCCCCATCTAGTACATTTACTATGAGGCTGTTTGCTGCCATTGTGCCCCCTGCGGCTGCTAGAAGGGCAGTAGAAATGAGCACCTGATAAGGCACTTCCAGGAGAAGGTGAATTCAAGCACCAGGACTTGCAGGCAGCCTGTGCAAAAGCCTGCAGATCGGTGGTAATCGGTTCAGTGTGCACTTCGGACTGACACACGCCCCTCAACCGCCCTCGCTGCTGGGGGCCACGGGAGTGTTTCCCTTCAAGGGCCGATCGAGCTGTAACGCCTTTAGATTTATTAAGCAGGAAAAGGTGATGAGTCACAGGGGTCATCTGGGGTTCGAGTGTTTGTCGGCACTGCGTGCCGTTGCCCTGCCACTTTCCATTCATTACTCAGCCGTCGGGGAGACCGCGCCCTGCAGGAGAGGGGGTGCGTCATAATTGACTACCACAGTTGGTTACCATCAAACAGACAGCTGGACTCCACCCAGTCGTGAAAATGCCTTCGTGTCACAATCAATCAGACCCTCCTTGGGTTTTTCAACTGGGCAGCAGAAACTTCTCCCAGATACTGCCCCGAGAACATCGGAATGAACGTGGAAGGAGAAAAAAGACGCTCCCCTCAAGTTCTGAGGCTCCACCTCTCATGAGAAAGCCATGTACCTGTGCTGGCCCCCAATGAGTTTTTCCCCTCATAGTGACAAAACCGCACCCCTTACAATGACAAAAATCCACCTCCTCACTGGAAAGTACCACCCTCAGGCAAGCGATCCAGCCCGGTCTGCCTTTGTGGAAGCAACCACACCCACAACAACAAGCCACTCCCTTTTCGGTAAAGAAACCCTCACTCTGCAGTAAGGAAGCCCCACCCCCGCAGGGCAAAAAGATACACCTCTCCCAAACCTCCTGGCGAGAGGCAACAAACCAGCACCAGCCGGACAAGGAACAGTAACACTAAGAAAAACCACAAAACCTGAATGACACGTTTATTAAATGACACTGTTTACTACGGTACACACAGAACAAGACCCATTGAGGGCAGAGTGTGTCTCTGCCAATTAAAAGGTTACGACTTCTTTGTCTGCCGCACCTGTTCATGCTAGAAAAGAAAGTGTTCAGAAAAAAAGCATGCAAATAAATAACGTTGAAATGAGACATTAGCATGCGGCACACGAGCGCCGTTCATAATGCGCCTGTAAATGGGAGCACATGGCCCTATGACACATGACTTTGTGTTTCGTCTGTAAAATAATGAAGTTCCATTGTTGTGTGATAATTAATCTTGGGGAGCAGCGGAACACAGGACAAATTCCGATGAGGTGGGAGATCCAGTGTGCGGGGAGGGGGGGGGGCACTTCCTGTCCCGAGTGGAAAAAACAAGAGCAGCAGGAGCGGGAGCTGGCAGACTGAAGAGGTCCCTGTCCCCCCAAACACACACGCACACACCGACAGACCCCACCTAACCTGGTTAACAGCTTTGGAAATTGAAAAATTATGTGCAGAAGTTTATAGTGTGTGTGTGTGTGTGTGTGTGTGTGTACGTGTGGGGAGGTATGCATATCAATGTCAGTTTTCCTCCCCTCTGTATGGAAGTCATTCCAACAAAACACTAATCTGGCCTGCAGCTGATTGGTGAGCTGGAAAAAGGGTGGTGGGGGGTGTCCGTCTGAGAAAAGAAAGATCAAAGATGGTGGAGAGGGATGTCATCGCCCCCCTCAGAGACACTAACTCAATTAACCAAGTTGCCCTCTGGAGGAATACTGAGATGTTCACTACCTCTCTGTGCCAAGAGCCAGCAGTGGGAGTAGCTGCAGGTAGGAAACACCTCCCTCAACCTGACCTGGTGCCTCAGCTTCACCATTTACACAGCAGGGTAATTTTTACTGCAGTAATTCAGGGTAAGTACCTTACAAGAGCAGGGATGCAAGCTTGGGTCTTTCAAGTACTAGGAGACGACTGTAACCACTTTGCCCCACAATCCACTTTTTTTCATTCGGGGTTGAGGCCTTCAGAAACACACAGCTGGAGTTGTACACCCAGCTTCCCACACACACACACACACACACACACACACACACACACACACACACACACAAGCGAGTTCCTGTAACGCACCTGACATCAAGAAAAGGTCAACTCGAAAACCTCCTGCTGTGAAATGGGTGCGGGTGGCATGTAACGCCACATTACCTGCTGTCAGCAGCAGAGAGCACCAGACAGGTGACGTGTCCCTTAACGCAAAACACCCCCCGCCTCCAACACAGGCAGGACGATCTTTGAACTTTCCATCCCGTCACTGATGTGCAAATTTAAATTTATTTTACTGCAGAAATGAAATGGGTGACTAAACTCAACGCCCTGAATTCATAAACAAAACCCCAGATGTTTGTCACCGGCAATTGTTTTTTGGAGAGAAAAATTAAATTTTCACAAAAAAATAATGCCTAACAATGTTACACGCAATAAGTTTCAAGTATTTTCTGACACTAACAAAGCCATATAAATGTGTCCTTTTATTAATTTGAACATGCAGAAGATAGATGTTGATGTTAAAAACGCTCTGTCATGCAAAAATTTATCTTAAACATGGCCACAGGTAAAACATTGTTTTCTATTACTGTGGAAAAGGTTTTCTAGAGGACTTTTGTGTGGAACTGGATTCTGGAAGCTTCTTTACTGACATCCAGCAACAGTTTCGAGACCATCTTCCTGTACATCTTTTCCCTAACAAAGAAACTTCCTCACGGCACAAAGTGGGACAGAGAGAAATCCAAACGGCGACGTTAACTGACACCCCCCCCCATGGCTTCATGTGTTTCAAGCATTCCCAGGAGACCTAAAACTGCAAGATCAACACAACAAGAGGGACCCCTTCATCCATCCATCATCATGAACCGCTTTACCCGGATCAGGGTAGTGGCGGTTCAGAGCCTATCCTGGAATGACTGGCTGCCGGGCTGTGAAACTACACCCATCGGGGATCACTTCCACTGCGAGCATGGAGACGGGCGGTGACCTGACGGCATGCGTGGTGTGTTTGCGGGGCTTCGTTTGAACGGGGGTCGGGGTTCGTGTAAGGAACAAGGAAGTAAGGTAAGGAATGTAAGATGTAAGGAACGTTACTCCCGATGACGTGCCGGCAGGAGGGACAGGAGGACGACAGACCTGCTCAGATTGTGCCGCTGCGGCACACAAGATGGTGTTAACAAGGAAGAAAACAAAGGGGGGGGGGGGAGTCAAGGTTAGAGAGAACAAAAAGAACAATGACACAGGTGTTTAATACAGGGCCCCCCAGCCACGTCCACCTCCGCCTGACCGCAGCAGAGCGCCCAACCTTCGCTGCCACAGATGCGAGGAGACCAACGACAATGAACGTCTTCTGTCATTTTACATTTTCCACAGTGTTTCCCGATGCCAACACAAGAGAAAAGGCCGGTGGGGGCGGGGTGGGAGAAAAAAAGGCAGCGATCGCCTTTTTTCCACCCTGCTGACACAGCCCCCGACCCTCTTCCACACCGTCTCCTCACTGAGCCGCAGCGCTCCTTCAGCACAGAAGCAAGTTGTGGAATCTTACCCCTTCACCGAGATGCTTATTAAGAGAAGCAAGGAACTAGTCAAATTAAAACTAAAAAAAAGCATGTTCAAAAAGTAAATTAAATAGCCAGAGGCTACTTTTAACTGGAGCCTCAAAGCGAATTCACAACAAGAGATCGCTGACTGAACAAATGAAATCTCAGATTGGGGTCCGCATATGGGGGGGGGGCGTTTTAATTGTTGGCGACCAACGCGACGGATCTCGTTTCCCTCCTGTCCTCGTTCAAGCATGTCCCTTCTCTGTCGCAGGAACGCTCGCTCTTTAATGTGCCGCCCGTGGCAGCGCCACACCAGTGCCCAGCTGTTACTGCGGGATGAGACCAAATTCCCAGCAGTCCCGAGCAGAGCGGAACTGAGCGGGACTCGTATCAATGTGACCGACGTCCAAATCCTAAAAATCAGAACCAAAATGATGATCAAAACGAGGCTGAAAGGACAGTTCTCTACAGCCCACGCTGGATGGAGTACAGCGGCAGGATCATTTCCGCTTCGTATAACCCTGCCTACATTATGGCTGGAAATAAACCCGCGCCTTTAATACCCACAATTCATCCCATAAGTACTTTTCACATCACCGGGGCCTTTGCCGGGATTCCCACAAAGACACCGACTTTATAGCTCATTTTATTTCCAGTCTCTCTGTTGTGGGTCACACTTTCATAGCGGCGTCACGTGTCACCTGTGCTTTGCTAAAGCAGCGGTATAATAACTCAGTATAATTACTGGTTGTATAAATGGAGTAAATTTCTTCTTTCCGTCCATCCATTCATCCGTCCATCCACATTAATCGCTTGTCGGGGTTCAGAGCCGCTGATATCGTTCATTATTACTATGTTACTACATTTGTTTTTTTGTACACCAAGCTGCTACATTCTATTATTTCAAACAGCAGAGTTAACTTTTACCGAACGAGTCCAGGGTAAATACCTTGATTACGGGTATTTACCCGTAATCCAACCCAAGGTGTTCTTTAATGGCAAGGAGGCGGCAGCTGCAGTCCAGCTTGAATAGAGATACTTAAGGCTCAGGGTTGAACTGCACTTATCGGGATTAAGGCGAGTCGATGGTTTCGGCCACATTTTACACATATTGTACATTTCCATCGGGGGATACAGGAGGTTAAAGCGGAATCTGTGTGGAAATATTTTCAAAAATTACACAGACAGAGCTGCAGACAGCCACACACACACACACACACACACACACACACACACACACACACACCCTTCATACCCTCTGATCACACTGAGGCCCTGTTTGCCCCTGCGGTTCAAAGGCTTCTAATGTGTCAAATTAGCAGCAAATTCAATTGAGTTTTTTGTTAAGTCGCAGTTTAATCTTGATCCCTCGATTGTTATTGTGGTAATGACTACGATGAAGACATTGTTATGCAATTTTACTACGTTTACTACTGCGGCATTTGCACTAACAACTGCAGGAGCACTGTTAGCGGCTGTAGCAACAGTGACATCCCAACATCGCATCACCGAGAAGCCATTTTATGACTGAAAATTCATCCAGGGCAAGAGAAGGTAGCGGCAACAGCAGCATCACCTGTAGTCACATTATCACCGACAACAAATAGCAACGACGAGAGCGTCAGTACCGGCATCTTCACTGTCAACTAGTGTCAGCATCAGCGCTGGTAGCATCGCCAACACGGCTTTGAATATCAAGAGTTGTATCTGTATCAGGAATAGTAGGAGAAGCAGTATTAACAGGCGCATTAGCAATGTTATCAACACTAGTATAAATATTAATAGTAGAATCTGTATGAACAACAATCCATTTATCATCATTATGTGCTTTACCCTGGTCAGGGTGGCTGCGGTCTGGAACCTATCCCAGAATCCCCGGGCGCACCATGGACCGGATGCCGGGAGCCTGTTTGTCAGCGCATGATGAGCACCCTGAGAGGTACGATACCGCGTTTCTCACCGGGAACGGCGATCAAGGCTGGCTGCTTCAGCAGCAGGGTGGGCTTTTCCAGGCCTGGAGGACTCAGACCAACAAGCTTTACTCCCAGCTTTGGTTCAGTGTTCGATTCACACCTGATTACACCTGCTGGGAGAACCGGCGGTCTTCTCACCTCCTCTAATGGCTACAGTCACACCTTTGAACTCTGAGATTAAACGGGTACCGTGGCACAGCCTGCGGTCCTGGCACATGCGATTGGTGCCACACTGTTACGGTGGAGGCCAGAGGATCACCGACGGTCGCTGATCCGCGAGCCCTGGCCAGCCTGCGGCTCACGTCGTGTTCCAGTCAAAATAGATCCATTTACAACTTTCATCTCTCGTAAATATAGTTCCGTACACCTGATCGTCGTAAAGCTGCACAACATCCCCACAAGACATCAGAACATACTCAATTCGGTTTTGTTTTCATTCAGTTCAACACATTTTGGACGTCTGTGGTGCACCTGAGAGCATCACAGCAACAACTACAATCGGCCACCCAGTTTTGGACGGGAACACCAAAAATAGAAAGCTGTCTCGAACACAGCCCAAGAGTTCATCTATCACGGCCCCATCCGTCCACCTTCCTTTCTCTCGTCCCCTCGGTTTGTCGATAAAAATTATGAGTGTATGATGCAGTGACGATCGCCAGCGTGTCACGCCCATATAAAACGCGCAAAATCGATCTCTTGTAAAGTATCTTGTACAAGACCATACAAACGGAGCTTTACAGCTCTCCCGATCTTCGGCAGATCAGACCCACATGGAGCAGCACGAGCAGCGGCCCACGAAGCCCAACCGAGATCGACACCCGGTCTTCACTACACTGGACACCAGGCTCAGCCTTCCCAAACCACCACCAGACTTCAGCTGGGACTGACGGAATCCCCACATCCATCCCCTGTGTGAAGAACCTCTACCAGAGATATCAATTTACAAATCAATACATCATAAAACCTCATTAAAACGATATACATTTTGCCATGGAGATTTGTTCCAGAAGACAAATTTGTGATCTGTCAAAGCTGATATCATTCTCAGGCAGTCAGGCAGAAGGAAGTTATTTAAATGTGTAAATTGGAAACACACAGCGGAAGAAAGACGGAGAAGGGTGTGTATTCAAGCCGTCTTACACTCCATCTTACACACCGTACAGCTGCACGGCAGAATAATTACGGGAGGATAATGACTACTCTAAATGTATGTATGCAGTCCATTTATGAGCCGTATCACAGGTGTCTCTCACCGCCAGTGATACCTGTCAAAATGGCAGCGTGAGGAGCACTAATGAGAAAAGCGCGGCACACGTGTGGCGGCTCACGTCGAGGATTCGCTCGGAGCTGCGTGAGGTACGGCAGCTGAACAAAGGTAATTATATTTCTGAGCTAAACGGAAGTTTCGAGTCAAACTAATTAAAATATGGCACAACAAAGCATGTAATGTTGCGTTAACCTCTCTGCTCAGGCCACTGTGAACTGTTACACGTTTGCGCGTGTGGTGTGGCGCGCGAGAACTGCGGTGGGTTTCCGTTTACGTCTGCGCACGTCCCCATTCGAGCCTTTGGCCACGTGGGTGGATTTTACAAGTAAACAGGGTTTAGGGGTTGAACTCGACTCCAGGAAGGTTTAATATCCAGGAGGAGCTCAGGTCTTCAGCAGGAAGGAAAAGAGTTTGGTAACGAAAGGGACCGGTGGAGGCCGTCGGGGGAGAGTTTTGCAAAACAAAGTCCTTTCGCTCCTGCTTCCCGGTCGGCTCCGTCTGCCTCAGCTGCGGCTGTCGCCTGCAGTGGTTCCTGCCTGCATCTGCACCGCGCCATATGAGCGATCATACGGTTGTCGCTCAGGTGCCACGTTTGATTCAAATTTGGCCGAGGCCTGAACCAACAATGTGTTGAGGAAGTATTGTGGTCCTAGGCCTGGGAGGAGAGATCCAGGAGAGATCTGCAGGGCATTTTTCCACCTGCAGCCGGACACCAAAGTGATAAGCGTGCAACTCCACGCGTGTCCCCAATCGTGGATGCAGTACCAAATCATTAACTCCTTCAGCTCACAGATTTCAACACCAGCTGACGTTTACTACACACCATAGATGCCATGAATGGACCACGTGGACCACGAAAGACCTGACAAGACTATAACTAGGACATCCGGACTAGATTAGTTCCTTAACTGCTGCCCCACCTGCTGGCCTCCATACTGACTGTTTTCTCAGTGCCATGTCAGTGCAGGGCATTTAGAGCCCTGGTGGCTCCGGTTCTTCAGCGTGTAGCTCAGTGCTCCTAACACCTTCCAGGGACTCGTGCTGCAAGACTTTCACACAGAGACCCTCTCAGGTATTTCCTCATTATATTTGGTGGCTCTGCACTTGTGTTTCTTCATAAAATGACTTTCAACAGCTCACAACTCCACAGCAGAAACCTTTTAAAAGCAGGAACCAGGATGGAAAGCTTCAGGTACCTCCTCTGGGGTGCCGTGCCACCTGTCCTGAAGGGGCATCTGGCCGCCAGAACAATTAACTCAGACAATCCAGGCTTCCCTCGACTGCCCTGTTAAAAAAGAAATGCCACAAAAACCTGAAAAGATCGGAGCTAAGAGTGGAAGTGGAAGAGAATGGAGGAAAATTAGAAAGTTCTATTTGGGGAGGATTTACTAGCTTGGGAGGTGCTCAGCTCCACGATCAGAGATACAGGTCACGAACGGACTTCAGCACCAAGGACAGCATCCCCATAGTGACATTTATTCATTTAGGAGATTCTTCTCTCCTAAGTGATGCACAGTGATTGTTAACTAGTATTTAACTGTCATTTCTGGTGCTAGATACACTAAACTAAACTTGCTGGAGTAATTTGCACATTTATACAGAGCAGAGCAGTCTTTCTCACACCCACTCACACACACTGAGGGCGATTTAGAGCAACAGCCAGAGCAGCAGGCGGAAATCCACGCAAACATAGGGAGAACATGCCAGTTCCAAAACAGAATGAACGAGGCTTGAAGCCACATCTCAACGCGTAGCCCAGGTACTCTGACTCACCAGCACTACCTGCTGTGCCAGCGTGCTGCCAGGTGATGTTTTATTCACACAGCATAAATCACAGACACACTAAAACTGACAAGCCAGAAAGGTGAGACTAAGGGTGTTAGTTAGAGAGAGAGAGAGAGAGAGAGAGAGAGAGAGAGAGACCCTTTCAGCACAGTTCTTCAGCAATCCCACTAGGGGTGCTGGATAAGACTATGACTAGGACACCTGGACTAGATTAGTTCCTTAAGCCCAGATCACTGCCCCACCTGCTGGCCTCCATACTGACTGTTTTCTCAGTGCCATGTCAGTGCAGGGCATTTAGAGCCCTGGTGGCTCCGGTTCTTCAGCGTGTAGCTCAGTGCTCCTAACACCTTTCAGGGACTTGTGCTGCAAGAGTTTCACACAGAGACCCTCTCGGGTATTTCCTCATTATATTTGGTGGCTCTGCACTTGTGTTTCTTCATAAAATGACTTTCAACAGCTCACAACTCCACAGCAGAAACCTTTTAGAAGCAGGAATGGAAAGCTTCAGGTACCTCCTCCAAGGGTGCTGTGCCACCTGTCCTGAAGGGGCATCTGGCCACCAGATCAATTAAGTCATACAATCCAGGCTTCCCTCGACTGCCATGTTAAAAAAGAAACGCCATATTCTCATTTACAGACACACTTAGCAGAACACTTGTAATGATTTGTGTCTAAGAGTAATAAAACTTGGCGTAGCTGAACACCCTTTATCGGTTTGATGTCTCCAAGCCGCCCCCTTTCAACCCAAACACTGAGCAGTCCCAGGTCGGCGCTGAGCGGGAAGACAAAGCTTGGCGGAAGACACCCTGACACCGAGCTTTTCAGGGCTCTGATGTTGAAGAAGACTGATGACAGCGAGGAGGCTGGTGAGCGACGGCGGATTGGGTAAAGGCCCATTTTAGGCCATCGACTAGCGGGGAGCTTTTGTTCCAACTGAAAATGGAGGAACTTTAATAGGGAAGGAGCCTGAATGCTGATTGTGGAGGATGTGGGAGCAGTGCAGGCTCTTTGGCAGAGATCCCGGCAGGAGGGAGGGAGATAGATAGACAGATAGACAGATAGATAGATAATGCATAAAGTACCATTTGTATAATGTATTCATCCTCCCTTGGACTCTTGTTTCACAAAACTGAATTACAGTGGATTTAATTATGCTTTTTTAACACTAACCAGCAGAAAAAATATACCTGGAAGTCAGAAGGAAAAAGGATTTCCAGAAATCAATTTTGAATTAATTACAAATACAAAACACAAAATAACCAAAGATCATGACCATTCTTCCCATTTACCGTGGTACACCTGTGTCAGCTTGTTTTTAAGAGTTGCTTTAAAAGACAAAGGAGGGTGAGCTGGGTGCAAACAGTGGAGCAGGTAAGAACCCAGACAGCTGGAGTGTATTTAGATAAACAGAGAGCAGCAGTGGCAGCTCAGCTGAACCTGTCCATTACTGAGCAGATCAGGCAAAACGTCTAGTTATGCTGAAGAAACCAGACTAACTGCGGCTGCATCACCTCACGCGTCGACTCGGAGCTCTGCAACCGTGGAGCAGGACAGATGGCCAGTGCTCGTGACCAAAGGGACGTGGATTCGAATCACATAGAGGTGACTCTCGTTTCACTGCCCACCACCCCCCACGGAGTATCACCTATAATACCATTCAGACTGGGGAATGGATGTCATAGACCTTAGCACTAGTTATCTAAACACTGGTTTATCACTGCTGGGCAGTGTTTGTACTGAGGGAGAGGCCATATTCATAAATGCTGCCACAATGGGGGTTCGTCTCAGCTGGGGGGGAGAAATCTGCCAAAACTGGAATCTCTTCTAGCTTGCATCCCATCACCAGATTACCGCAAAACATGTCCTCTGCAAAGTCCTCACGTTATCAGCTGCACACACACAGACACAGAGACAAAACAGAGCTTGCTGAAGACCTTTCGCCCCCAGGAGGTCCTGCCCACCCTTTGACTGCCCTTTTCCTCTACAGTTAAACTCAGAACTGGGATTCACATTCACCTGCTATCATTAAGTCTCTTCCGGCCCTTTCTGCACGGGTGCTCTTGCAACCGCCCTAGAGTGTCTCAGTGTTTTCACAACGCTCAACATTTCAAGCTGCGTCACACTCTTTTCAACGCTGTTGCATTAATGTCAGCTCACAAACAGTCAAGGTGCCAGGGCGACTGTGTGTGTGTGTGTGTGTGTGTGTGTGTGTGTGTGTGTGTGTGAGAGAGAGAGAGAGAGTAACGTTTCTGCACAGCTCTCATCGTTGTAGTGAAAAGGAAATTAGCCACTCTGATTTGTCCTCAGGAACAGAGAGAGAGCAGAAAGAAAGTGGTATTTTGCATTAAAAGGAGGAATGTGGAAGGAGGTGATCCACACGAGCGCCGAGTGGGTTCGATTACCTGGGTTCAGAGTACACTTCAAACAGAGGAATCTGCCGCATGAGCCGGCACGGGGGGGGTCGGCCCGGTTCGATACTCCATCAGCGACCGCAATCACGGCTCCACCTCAGCCCACCTGGACCTCCATGCTATTAATATGTTAAGTTATTTCATCACATTCCTTGATGCAAAGTGAGACAGATCTCATCCAGTTATAAGGCGGTTAAAGGAAATGAGGTCAGATACCTTTTTCTGCGGAGGCCCTAACTGGGATCTGAAACTGCAACCTTCTCACCCAGCACCTTAACTACTGCCAAGACTGGTGTAACATGTAAATTCAACTAGGCAGCGCATGGATCACAGCACTGGCCCAGGTCTTGCGAGACACCAGCTTTACCTGCTGTGCAACCCTGCACAATTTATCCCACATTGCCCAGGTGTCCTCACCCCTTTAAATAGTTCTGTGGAGTCTTTGTAATCTGGTGACACGGTCAATATGGTGGATGTAGACGGTTCGAAGAGGATTAAAAGCTGCAGTATGACCATCAACAAGCTGTCGGTGGGCATCGGCGGCAGAGGTGTGTTTACAGTGGGAATTGCGAGCTCTTTTAGTTTGCCATGGATGATGAGACTCAGTCACTGCAGTACAACGCACATTTTTATTAACCCTCCTTCCCATGGGTGTAACCGAAGGCTTTTTTTTTTTTTTTAAAAAAAAAGAGGGCTGTAAAAGGAACCAAATCCCTCCCACGTCTCAAAGCTGTAAACACAACTAACGCTAAATACCAGGTTCCCTGCCCAAAGCAACACACACACACACACACACACACACGGTGAAACATTTACAACACACACCATCCACAACAAGCTACTCCTCATCTTCCGCGTACAACTCCACCCAACAATGAACGTGCCTCCTTACTGAAACAGACCGCTACACACTAATGCTAACTTTAACACAAAACGAAAGGCCAAAAGAAAATGTTGCCACGTAAGAAGTGATTAGATAAGGGATTTAAAGATGCCAAAACCACTCCACCGTTAATTACAAAAGCATTAAGTGCCCATTGGCACCTGAAATTAAGCTGAAACAATACCACGCAGAGCCATGCCTGGGAACAAAAGGAAATTAAATATAATAGTCTCATCCGACTCCCCGCTGTTACTTCAGCGAAACTATCCAGCTGTACACACAGATTAAAGAAAAAGTTCCTAAAATCGGAGGCAAAAAAAACGATCTGCGTTGCTATGAAGTGAACTGTCTATTAAGGCACGATATTAATACGTGAGGAGCCGTGGCGACAGCATGCTGCAAAGGAAGCAGACTTGCGAAGGGTTCCCACCGTGAGCAAATGACGATATGAAGAAAAATAAACACGGAAAGAAAATCGAGTTCGAGAGGAAGAGCGAAGTGAATCGTGTCGAGAGTCCAGCTCCGTCCGTCTGCTAACATCCCGAGAAAAGGCCCGAACTCGAGGTCTGGGGTCCTTCTCCACGGTCGCGCTCTCAAATCCTGTTAAATCAAACTAAACATAATAAGGGGCGAGTAAGCCTCTCCATGAATCACACAGTGGAGAATTGAGCCAGACTAAAGCTCAGGGAGCTTTGAGCTGGGAAAAAAAAAAATAAAATAAAGAGTAAAAAAATGACCTCATCGATGGGAAGAGTGACTGCTGGGAGCAACTCAAAAGTGCATCTCTCTCGTCTCTCCGAAAACAACAACAAAACAGATCGTAGCTGACGTGTGGTTAAGGTACGGGGGACAGCCATCGTGAGCCGAATCACTCCACAAAGAGTAATTCAGGGCTGGAATATTCTTGTGAAAAAGCCGTCACATTAAGCTCCTTTGGGAGAAGCTTCTAACCCAGCGGAGCAGGTGCACCGGTGAGAGATGCAGGAAGACCTACGGGTGCCGACACGCGGACACCTGTGCAGGGCTTTTTATCTATTCAAAATTTATAGATGCTGCAGATGTTTTTTGCCAGTCGATCTGGAGGGATTGACCCCGGAAGCGCCGCAAACCTACAAGCTTTCCAGGCCCAATTACCGTCCTTGTTCAGGACAGAGATGTAGGTGAAAAGGAGATTAAACAGACGGGCGAGAACCTTGGTTGCAACCCTGGAAAATGAAAGAAGGCGAGTGTGTAAAACAAGGGAGTCCTTGAGAAAGGGGCTTCACCTGAATTACACAAGCTGGGTCTCGCAGTCTTCAAAGTGTATTGAAACCAATGAAAAGACTTCATCTTTCAGATCTGTTGTTAACATCAGATATGACAAGTGCCCTGTTTTCCACTTCTGCCCACACCTGGTGCTTGAACCAAGAGTTAAGGTCTTGGGCTATTTTTCAGCTCCGCCACTGAGCTCCATTATCAGTTGGCTGGTGTCAATTTGTCCTCAGAGGATGAATAAATGGAAACAAGAACAAGAGTTCGTGCTTCCGATCGGGGCCTCCAGATCACGGTGCGCAGGTGTGACTTTCACGATGGCAGAGCAGGCAGCTCGGGCTGTGGGGAGTGCGCGTGTCCCCATGTTTGCGAGGGGTCCCACCTCCTTCCACCCGGAGCTCCAGTTTCCTCCCTCAGTCCAAACACGTGTTTCAGGTGATTAACTGCCCACAGTGGGTGAACATGTAGATGAGTGCATTTGTCCTGTGATGGACTCGTGTCCTTCCCAGGGTGCACCCTGCCTCTTGCCCTGTGTTGCAGGATAGGGTCCAGACCACCGTGACCTTGCACTGAACAGGCGGTTACTGATGATGGACGGATGGGAGAATGAACGGACGGACGGACGAATGTTCCCGACGGTGCGAAGTGCTATTTTCTTACTTTGGGCTGAAAGTGGCAAAGCCCCACTTCACTTCCACTGCTGCCGTCTGACTTGTAAAACGTCTTGACAGCCACACTGCTGAGGTCAGCCTGCTATTTATATTGGTCTTTGTAGCCTTGGGCAGGAACTGTTTTCCCAACACGTCCAGCTGTGTAGTCGTGCCGAAACGCGAGTTGCTTTGGACAAGGGTGACAGGAAACGGACTAATTCACAGCTCCGCCGCGCCAAGCTGCCTGTCACCCTGTGCCCGTGTGATCCAGAAAGCCTCGACTTTTCTTTTTTTGTACACTTTGCTGAAATTACATCAAAGACAAAATATCTTTTCCTAAGGCTGGTGAGGGAAGAGAAAAGATTTTCCATTTTTATTAAAAGATATGTTAATGCCTGGCCCCAAACCCACACGCAGCCATGAATAAGTTGGGCAACAACAGCAGGACGGCAGCAGGAGCCCGAGCAGCAGCTAAGGCTCTGACACGGAGCTTTCACCTCACCCCGAAGACGAGGGCGTCGCTCACACGCTGAACGGACGGCGGACGAAACTACAGCAAAATTGTGAAGAGAACTCTGTTAGGGGCTCGTGGCTCATGTACACACGCAGTAATGCAGCTCAATGGATCAATGGAGGTTAAGTGTTGAGCCAACCCCCCCCCCCCCACCCCAGACGCAGTGGTACGCCACCGGTGTTGACCAATTAAATCATTAAATCTGCCCAAATGAAGGCGAATTCACACCACACTTAGTACAGCTCCCACCACGATCTGTGGTTTCCATACACTGTTCCCGAAATGACACCCATCTTCCGTGACAGAACCGCTCGCCTGATCCGCCTTCTACAGGACTTCCCCAAGCGGAAGAACAAAGCCAAAGAACAACAGCAGTTTCCCTCGAAAGATTCACCCCGAACTGGGTTACACCCTCTGGATGCTGACAAATTGAAGGTACCGCTCATCACCGGTTTTGTGCGTCACTTATTGTGTTATTGATTTGCTCAGCAGACACTTGCACCCAAAAACCCTTCCACAGCTAGCAGTTCTGCCCCATTATCCCTTTTCTGCACTTGGATATTTATTGAAGAAAGAAGTTAGGTTTCTCCAGGGTCCCTTGTTCAATAGCAATTTGGCTTTTGAGATTTAATCTGAGAACCTCCTGGCCACAGGTTCGTTTCCTTAGCAGCGGCACCTTCTTTTTAAGCACAAAAGTGAGCATTTGACCGCGATCAGAGCACATCCCTGAGCCGTGGCAGCATCTCTCGAGCCGCTGTTTGCTCTCCTGGTGCCTGTGGCAGAGTCACCTATATCAATGTCCGCTTCCTTTTGTGTTCGGATCAGCTCTGTCCCCAGGAACAATACATTTCAACCCCAGACTCAGGCTTTGACTGCATATGCCAAAGGATGTTAACAAATGTCTGACATTCACACAATCTGTGGTTGTTTCGATTCCTTCCGGCTGGGAAATGGGGGGGGGGGCACTCGACACCAGCATGACAGACTTGAAGCATAACCAGTTGGTATACAATCATATTACATATTGGGTCGTTTTTTATCCTGCCGTTACAAAAAAAAAAAAAAAAAGGAAGATGCAAAAAACCTGGACTTGAGCCACAAAATACATTATTGCTCTGATTCATCACATTCAGAGGCTGATCCACAGCATCCAATGCTGGGGAAGGATCCAGACACAAAATGCCCAGGGCTCAGCCCTAGACCTCCACCTCGGTATGAAAATCCGTTACTAAATGTCCCAAAAGCAACCTGGGTGCTTCTTCAACTCATCGCCTGGCAACATCAAACAAGCTCTTTGTTGGCTGTTACACTTTTGCATGTGCAAACAAGGGATTTCCTATCCCACATTAGCAAGATAAGCCATCAATAATGCACGCAAACGTCAATATTCATTTGTGCGAAGCACCATTGAGGGTGGGGATCGTATCCTGTCGGAGCACAGGACCTCCAACGTCCTCACCGCTTCATTACTGCATCACTCCTGTTGCCTTTGAGTCTCATCGTGAAGACAGAGCAGGCTGTGCACCATGAAGATCTCCTCTGTGGGTAACACCAGCGTTTGGAGATTACAGCACTACAGTGTTGCTGTGCAGAATTACAGCCGCAATGTAGACGCTGGTGCTCTTTGTTAGACAAACACATCACGCAGGGTCTTTAGACACCAGGCTCCTCCAACACAGAGGCACGCTTGGACCAGCTCCAAACTCCCTCATCCGTGACAAAGTGAAACCTCAAGCTGATTTTCACTTTTCAAGGCAAGCGGGGCCAAGACGCGGAAGCCCTGCGTGGACTGGCGTTTGGCTCCAGCCCCCTCCTGCTTGAGCTGGTTTTTGGCTGTGGTCCCCACCTGTCACTCCCCGGTGCAAAAGGATTTGACAGTGGACTCCGGACTTTACTTTTAGCAAGAAGACCGGTCCCAGCACAAGTTGATGCAATGTGTTCGAAGACTACAGTCCATCTTTTCAAAGTCACAAAGACCTTCCTCTTTGTCCGCAGCGCCACCGAGCCAAGTGGAAACTAGCGGCCGTGTCACTCTCAGCTGAAGACGGCCAACCTGCCTGCCAAAAGCAGCTGCTGAGGAACCCTAAACGCTAATTGCTCTAAAATGAAACAACAACACTGAGATGGAAACAACAACAATTTTAATAAATGCTACCACCGTCATCAGCAACAAAATGATAATCATCATTACCGCCATAATCACCATCATCGTTGTCATAGTAATGTTATTTACTTGAGCCGAGGCTTTTATCAAAGCTGCTAGCATAGTTTCCTTTACCATTAAGCACATCCGGCTGTTTTAGAAATTTCAGGCTACCCACTTTGGCACATCGGAACAACTCATTTCTGGCCATAATTCCACACACTTCAGTCGCTACGCTACAAACACACTGCCCACGCAGCAGAATAAGAAAAAAGTGGGAGCACAGAAGTGGAGCCAGAAAGAACAACCCTGGGTTTCAATCCCTCCTCCTTCTGGACAGGAACCTACCCTGAACCGGTACAGTAAAAAGTCTCCCAGCTGTGTATAAATCGGCAAAGATAACTTTGTAAGCTGCCTCAGGAAGAGATGTCCGATAAATAAAGGTTAAGAATAAAAATAAAATAAATATACACTAATGCTGAGGCAGTAATGACCACATCTCAAAGTTCTTCTCACGTCCTATTCCTGGTGGATGCATCTGCTTAGTTTGAACAAAGGAAACAGTACATTTAGATGGAAGGGTGATTCAGATCATGGACCCAAAAATTTGATTTTTGGGTTCACACACAGACACGCGCGCACACACACGGAGCACAGCACAAGACTCAGACACCACCGCTTTTATACCACATGGACCATGTCCACATCAATTCAGGACCATCTCATAAAGACATGATGAATGAATCAGGGATAAAGGTTGAAAAAAATCCCATCTTCTTACGTGACCCCAATCTCCAGCATCATTAGGGGCTGAGCTGAGGATTCCCAGACCGAACAGAATCCAGAGGAAGGAACAGAATTTCCAACCCACCAGACATATTCCTCATATGCTTTCCCTCCACACCTCAGGACCTCCCTGTTTAGCAGCTGAGAAGGTGGTAAACATAGCCTAGTCACGGTCCTCCTAGGTTGCACTGGGCTGCAGGTGTGGGTCTTCCGTACTTCTGTAGTTTAGTGGAGCTCCTCGCAGCATCTCCTCTCATCCCAGCCGACACACAACAAGAGCTTCGCCACCTTCACCCACGATGCCTCGCTTTGGGGCGTTCTGGAAAACGCTCAGATACAGAAGGAATCAGCAGGTAAAAGGATCCGCCCATGCTCATCTCCCCCAAACTCCCAACCCAGCTTCCACGAGGAGGTACCACTGAGGGCCATCACCATACAAGAGTGCTCAGAAGTCTCACGAAAATAATGAAGCATTTCTTGCTGCGCAGTTTCAAATGCTACAACAAAGCTAGCGAACCCTCCGGAGGCGACGTGTTCCGTTGCAGCGCTTCCCGGGGGCGGGAATGTAAATACGCGGCGCCATCAGAAACCGTGCGCCGGGTTCCTCGGCCTAATGAGACGCAGTGTCCCATCAATTACGCAGCTCTTTGCAACGAATGATGAAAGGGCCTTAAGTATAATTTGTTTTGCGTGGCTCCGTTATTGATGAGGGGCGAGTCCCATCCCGGCACCGTCCACATGGCGTCCCTCAAAACCAACAAGCCACATGCCTCCAAGGACCTTCCTTCAACACCGGCACTAATTAATAAACTTCCACTGCATGCAAATAAAGGGATAATGAGCACGGAGGAGAAGGCTCCGGAATCCTGATTTCACCTTGTGCGCCGGCGCCGGGTCTCGACAGCTCGGCGTAGGGAGAACGACCGGGTCGTGTAATCGCCGGCCGCGCCTTTCATCCCGTTGTCCGTGGCGACACGGTGGGAAGAACTCCTCCCATCCTCGGGCTGTCAGCGTGACACGCGACCCCGCAATTACCTGCGGCGGCCAGATCAGACTTTTGGAACAACGGAACACGGTGGAACCCGAGAACAATCGCTTAATTTCCAGCATTCGGAATCAAAGTCCGACTCGCGCTGCATATTAAACAACGACCTAATGAGAAAATATTGGTTTGGACTTCGAGCTGTCAGCTGAGCGCATGAACCAAGGGGGCTGTTGGACCTTGCAGCACTGCGACACAGGGGTCTGGGTTCAGTTCCAGGAAGGGTGCTGGCGTGTGACGTAGGGCAGCATGGTTACTGGGGACACGGGAGACATCAGGAGGTGTGGATGTTAGCAACACGGTTGCTATTCATGTTTACAGGCAATATCGAGTCCAAATTAACAGCTTCATCCTAAATTGATTCTGGTAGCAGCTTATGTCTTCAGTAGTATGTTTGATTAAATTTCTTGCTGCACTAGATTTATTGAACATTCAGTGCGACTATTAAAATATGAACATCTGGACCGAAAACTGCACATTTCAGCTTTGCACAGAAGGATCTTACACACTAATAAAAAATATGACTCTCTCTGGTTACGGGACAACAGATCCAAAGTAGAACTTAAAGCCAACTGTGTTGTTATTATTTGTGGCACCACAGAAATAGACAAGTAGTAATATAATTTTTACTATACATTCATGTAATTTACCATTTTTCCTCTTCGAGCTGTGAAACCGCTGTGGTTATACGTAATTTAGTCCTTTTCAGACTCAAAAGAAGGCCGCGATGAATTCACAGCAGGCTCCAGAATCACATCTGAAAACGTAATCCCAAAGAACGCCAGCTCACCGTGGAAAAAGTTCATTAAATTGAGGTGCGCTCATTCCATTTCTTACCCAACAATAAAAAACCCGTCGCGTGTGACACCTATGAGTTGTCAAACAAGAGAAATACTGCAACTGCATAGTTAAAACATTATGAAAATCCGTCCTCCTCCACAGTAAATGCATGGGCCGCCTAGACCCGGTGGCGCCAGCAGGATCGGCAGCTTCCAACACCGTGACAGGGCCGTTTAAGGCAGCCGACATGGCTGGACATCCAGCCTAGCTGACCTCTATCCACCCAAGCAGTGAAGAACCTTGGGACAAACCACCGTGACACAAAGCAGCAACCCCCCACCAACCAGACCACCACCTGCCGTCAGTCCCCTGCTTAACTCCCTTCAGTCAGGTTTCTTACCACATTTATTCACTTAGCAGATGTTTTCCTCCAAAAATACCTACAAAGGTGATCGTGACAGATGGTGTGGTGCAAGCGTGAGTAATGCCAGGAGATCGGGAGAAAAATGGGTCTGAAAGAGACATGTTCGGAGACCCTTCTTTGGTGTTGAAAAGGATTCAGCTGCTCTGAGGGACAGAGGGAGCTCCTGCCACCACACTGAGGCTAAAATTGAGAACCTACCCATTTTGGACCTCTCCTGAGAAGGGGCCTCCAAAAACGTAGGCTACTTAGGGACTGGTTGATGCAGAGACCTCCATCTCCTCCTTACACTGTCCTTATACTAACATTCTGAGATGGGCTGGGGGTCACGGAAAGGCAAGAATAGGAAAAACGCCCCAATTCACCCTCCATGTCGACTTCCACCTGCTCTGAGCAGCACTAGTGGAATTGCTTCCTAGTCAGTTATACAGCAAAATAAATGCAAACTATATATATTCACACACCACAACTCGGTCTTCAGAAATTACAGCTCCAATGATTAAAAACTCATAAAAACATAAACTATACTGTGCGAACCAAGCAGAACTTAAGCCAGTGAAAATACAGTTGGGAAATGGGAGAACAGACGGTACCTTTTAAAAATGAGACTGTTGCTCCAGTAAGAAACTAAAAATGTGAATCATACATTATAGCTGTGTTTGGAGAGACCTCTGATCCACAAGCTATGATAATATAGATCTGGATTCGAGGAGCTTGAAGAAAACATATCAACCAGATGGCACCAGATAGAACCTCAACCAGATGACTGCTTGGGATCTTGAGTGTTAATTTGGAACTCAGCTGTCAGTAAAGTCTGTCCCTGCAGTGGACCTGAGGATCTCAAAGCCAGTAGAGCTTCACGTCAAGCAGCTCAAGTCGAAGGTTTTGTCTAGATCTCCAGATTACTCAACAGAACAGCAAACACACTTTTGGGGCTCCCTGCTATGACAACAAGGCCTGTTAGCTACATACAGAGTTCAGAAACGTTCAGGGCAGCAAGGACTTCAGATATCCTTTAGTACAAAACAGGTCATTACACAGGTGTAACATCCTGACATCTTGAAGTTCTTCTGATGTTCACTTTGATGTGGCCATTAGAGACTGAGGAGGACCACAAAGCTCTGCATAGGCATGGATGGAAATCCAGAGGGAAATAGAATCCTGAGCATAAAGAAACCATCACCCTTATCTGCCAGAAGAGGCCAGAGAAGGAGAGGGCTTCCAACAGATGGGTGAAAACCTCTGCACCTTTAAGACGTCGCAAAGAAAAAGAAGCCAAGACGTGTACTGAGGTCATGTGACGCAATGCCGACCTCCTGGTGACTCGAAGATCCAGCGCACAGCTGGAGTCTCCAGAGCGACAGACGGCATGGGGGATTTTGTGCAATATATACACGGCAAACAATGGAGTCTCAGCAGTTGGCTGAGAAAACCTTGGATTACACCAATAAGTAGCTTTGCGATGACAGGAAAACCTTGACGACACACCAGCGGCTCATAAAGACGTTTTTTTTTTCAAAGCACGGACTTGCTATTTTTTTTTTGGTTCCAACTCCGAGGCTTCTCCCTAAATGCCCTCTTCACCCGGCGAAATCCAAGGCCGCCCGATTTCACGGACGTAACAAAAAGCGGTTGGGTTCCGTCGCTTCCAGGTGGACACGTGTCTTTGAAACCCTGCATAAGACATGAGGACAATCAATTCCCTGTCAGTGTCACTGACGGTCCTCGGGCTCTTCCTGAAAAAAATGGGGGAAAAAGAAAAGGCCCTTCATTTGCTTCTACCCCCACGATCCCGTCGGAGAAGCTTCTGGAAAAAAACAAGCAAAAGCTCCCATTTGTGCCGACGTCCCCCTCCGACACCGACGTCACACGACAGGAGGCGGCTTCCCGATTCTCCCGCCACCTGTGCAGGAGCCCTGGAAGCAGAAGAGGGGCCGAGGAACCAACAGCCGTCGCGCGAAACCTCAGCCGGCCACCGGTCCCCCAGGTTTAATTACTGCCTTGTTCATTAAATGCCTAATTTCGTTTAAATGTCTAATTGTTTAAAAGGTAGCAGGAATGCCAAATGAGAAGGTGCCTCCTGGCCTTGCGGGTGGATTTTAATGCTGTATGTATGCAGCCAAGCGCCGCTCCCATCTTCCACGGTGAACAGAGTCCCTCAGAAAAGTGGCGGCAGCTACCACAACTGCACAGCCGCGCAGCCGAATGCAGCAGCAGCAGCAGCAGCAGCTTCTGGGTTTGTGTCTCGTCCACAAGCCGTTCCCCGGTCGCTGGGCTTATCGGTCCCTCGCATGCCGTCACGCGACCTGGGCTTTGAAACCAGCCTGAGAGGAGGAGGCCACAGGCTGTCTCCAAACAAGCCTAATACAGCGAGACACAAAATAAACAACGTGCAGAGAACACAGCCTAACAGCACGAGCACGGCAGTGGAACACAGCACCCACGAGAAAGGCTGCAAGGACCCGGGTCCCGTCACTCCGCGCCTAACCGTTACGCAATGCCGGGGCCAAAATAAACCTGGACTGCTTTCAGAGGACAGAACCGTTGTAGCACCTGCTCCCAGTGGCTCCTTCAGCAAGGCCTCCCAAAGATACTGCTGGAACTAGCCTTAAAAAATTACTTTAAAATTCTGTTCCAGACAAACTTTTTTTCTGTTTTTGTGCATTTCTACATTTGTACCCAAAGGAATTCTGGAAGCAGTCCTTGCTATACAATGGGAGGGGTAGCAAAGTGGACATGACTGTTTCTAGCATTTATGCTAAGCTAATAATATTTATTCATTTATCTGACACTTTCCTCCAAGGCAACTTCCTCAGGTTTGCATAATAAGCTACTAATCATCATTTACCTGTTTTACTGTTCCAATTCAGGGCAAGTACCTTGTTCAGTGAACATTTGCCCTCTGAGTAGAGGGAGAAACAAACGACTGGACCACCTGCTGTGCACCAAACGCGCAGGCCGAGGTGCGTATTTCCAAATTTGTATCCTCTCTTTAGGGGTTCTGTTTGACATCATCTGCAGATTTGCTCGAATTTGCCCAAACGGAATGAGAACCCGCGACACGGAAAGTGGTAAACGTTATTTTTCGGCATACGAGTCCTGTTCTAAAAATCAGGTCAGATTGTGACGCCTGCGGACAAAAAGGGTGGAAATGCCACATGCTGAGCCGTTCCCTAAAAAGACCCCCGTATTTAAACCGTGTGTGAGGTGCAGGCGGAGGCCTTTCTCTTACACTGCTGCTGCGGCGGTGGCGGCGGCTTCAAATTCACTTGGGTTTCCGCCGCTATAAAACGGGCTTAGAAGGAATCGATACGATCCTAGAGCTTTTATTTTCCTTCTTGACTCGACATAATGAAAAACATCACATAAAAACAAAAACAAACACACAAGCTCCCCGCCGCGAGCAGCCAGGCCTGCGCGAAACCCGGGGCCGAACCGAGGTCGCGTGACCCCCGCGGCCCTGCCGAGCATCCCCGGCGACGCAGCTTACCGCGGCGCCCCTGGTTTTTTAAAAAAAAAAACAAACAAAAAAAAAAAAACAGACTTTTGGGATCAAATCAGTTCCGTCTGCACTCCTCACCGCAGTTCGTCGGGGCAATTTTATCCTCATGCGATCAATTTTAATCAAATCGCGCATTATCCAAGCAATTCGAGGCAATTTGTTTCTTCAGTTCCCCTGGATGCACATCTTGCAAGTTTGTTGCTAAAGGACCTAATTAATTAGCAAACAATATCAGGTTTGCTGATCTGAGGCGACTACTTTATTATGGAAGCGTTTTGCATAATCCAGCCCCCCGCGGGTCGCAGGGTACCCAGGGCACGTGGCGCTTTGCTCGCTTGCTCAAAGACGCCCCTGTGAGGCACGAAGGTGTCGAGGTTTTGGAGGCCTACCTCCTCGCTCCACGACGACGCCCCTCGCAGGACGCTTGCCGCCGTCGCGAGGCCGATGGATCTCCCGGCGGGAAACGGGAGGCTAACGGAAGGTCACCACCCAGCCCGCGGATCCCCCGTCCCGGAGCGTCGCGCGACGGTCCCCGGGGGGTTAGCCGGCCTGGCGAGATCCGAGCCGACAGCCTGTGCAGAAATTAAAATATCGAGGCGTCGCCGGCTGCGCGAACACGACATCTCGCACCCAGTGCGAACCGCCGCACAAACACGCCGAAGCCGAGGTGGGGGGTGGGGGCAGGGGACCGCTCAACCGGGGAAGTCCAAGCTGTCGCCTGGCTCCGGGTCCGTATGCGGGAGGCGGCAGGGAGGCGCTGTTCTCTGGCAGAAGACTCGCTGCACAACAATGCCCTCCCAAGGTCTTGGGCTTCTGCAAAGTGGTACGTGCTGATGGGTGGGGGCTTTCTTCCTATGGGGTAGCAGTTCCTCTGGAAGAAGCTTGGTTTGAATCCCACCTCCTACTCTTATACCCCTCAACAAGTGACTGACCATAAATTAGTAGAGTGAAAGTCCCCCAGCAGTACAAATGTGTAAATTAGCGCGTTAGTTTAGCGCTCTAAGCGGCTCTGGAAAAAAACCTAAGATTAATAAATACATTTCAATGAATGGCGCCATCCTTTCTAAACAAACGGCTCGGGCACAAGCAAACACACCTCTTTTCCCGCCCATTCCTGCGCACAAATTGCGTCATTCGCGCGTGAATTTGTGCTCAAAGGCGACGCACGGGAACGCGACCATCTGCCTGTGAACTGAACCCCGAACTCGCGCTCTAACCGGCGCCGGGGACCGGAACGGAAGCTTCCAGAGTCCAGTCCGCTCGGTTCTGTCACCCGGGCGCCCGCAGAAGACGCTCCGCCGCTCAACAGATGGGCGCGGAGAAGCCGCGAAACCACCTGCTCGCTCGTCACCGCTACGGGCGACATCGGGAGCGAGCGCGCGCGCGACAGAAGAGGCTGGGGGGGGGAGTGGGCTCTGGCGCGGACACGCGCTCGCTCACAGCGTCCCTCGCGCCTCGACCGTAGCGCTGAATGTCGTGAATTTATGACACAGCAAAAAAAGAACAATTATTATATAAAAACAAAAAAGAGAAATAAAAGCGCGAGGCAGGAGGGCTGTCTGGCTTCTCGCTCGTTATTACAGTTACTATTGTTATTTGTTATTACTGTATTTAACACCAGAAAGGGGCGGCGGGTCGGACACCCTCACCCCCCCTCTTGACAGGTAAGAAGACGCCCCCCGTGTAGGAGGATGGGGGGGCGGGTTCTAGCTCTCTTTCAGATCTGTGGGGGGGGGGGGGTGATGGAGGGATGATGGGATGGAGGGACGACGGCAGGAGGACCAAACATCACCAGCAAGAAAACAGTTCTCCTCAGTTTCAGCCTCCTTTCAACACGAGGAGCGCGACCCGCACAACCGGTCACGTACAGATATAGGATCGTAGCCCACGCAGCAGTACGACGTTATATCCCACACAGCGAGCGAACCGACATCCACGCGCCGCACGCATTCCAACATAGCGGATCCGCCGGGATCGGCGCGCGCCCAACGTCCACACACAAGCGCAAAATACACGCCGATCGTCACACAGGTAACACGGATGCTCGAGACGCGTTCGCAGCTAACACCCGCGCCGTGTGTGAGTGTGTGTGTGTACCTGGTCTCTGTCAGCAGTACTTAGTCGATATTTGCCGCTGTTTTCCGAGGATCCAGTGGAAGTTTCCCATGTCGGAGCGACTCACTCCGGGACACACAGCGTCACACACCTGTACGTCGTGCCCGCGGTGGGAAAATCGCATCTGTGCTTCATATTTTTATGTTTGTCACAAATCATCTGCCGCCCGAAAGATTCCCCCGCAGCCGCATTCAGGTGCGGAGAGGAAGCGGGGAAAGAAACCGAAATGAAAAGGCATCAAATAAAAAGAGGGACGACACGGGGGAGAGAGGGACGCGGCGAAACGGCAGTTTGACCGGGAGACGCGGCGCTCCGTTCCTCGGTCCCTCGGTCGCGCGCCCCGCCGTCGCTCTCGCGCCGAACAAGTGGGATCCGCTTAATTCCACGAGGTCCCCGCGGACGGCCGCCGCTCCACTGTATTCCACACGGCGCTCCTTCCCCGGCGGATCACCGGACCGACACAGCGATCTTCAGCGACTGTCGTTCCGCGAGCTGCTCCGTCCCCAGCCGGTAAATCCGCGCGCGCGGCTCGCGTGCTACGGCTCCCACCGCCGCACTGACCGCGCGCAGATGCTGCGTCTCTCTCTCTCGCTCTCTCTCTCACTCGCTTGCTCTCCATCCTCCCTCTCCCTCTCTCTGTTTCTCTCTATTTCGCCACATCTCTTGCTTCCCCTCCTCCATTTCTCTCTATCTACACATCTCCTGCTTTTCTTTCTCTCCTCTCGCTTCTCTCTTTTCCAGTGCTCCCCTGTCCATTTGCCTCTTTCCTTTTCTCTTCATCTTCTGTTCACTTTTATTTCCCCCTTTCCTTCTAGCCTTTTTTCTTCTCCCTTAATAGTTTTCCTCTATTTTCACCCCTTTTCTTTCCCTCTCTCTTTTCTCCATATCTATCTCCATCTTTCTTTTTCTTTCCCACTTTCAAATTTGTTCCTCTTTTTCTCCATTTCCCTTTTTATTTACTGCTCTCTCCCTCTCCTTCCCACTCTCTCTTCTCTCTCTCTCATCCTCACATCTGTCTTTTTTTCCTGCATCTTTCCCCACTCCGTCCTCACTCTTTCCATCTCACTCTCGCCACCCTGCACTCCATCTCTCCAGGCAGCAGTGAAGAAGGGTTCGGAATCCGGCTCCCCCATGCTGCCCTGTGAAAGGAGACCAGAAACATGTTCATGTGTCCATGGATGTTGAGGTGTGAGCACGTGCGCACGCACACACACACACACACACACACACACACACACACACACACACGGGAAGTCAGGGGCAGGACATCCTCCATCATCTCCCCACCTCTCCTTTTCTGTTTTTAACGTTTTAAATCCCGGGTTTGACTGCGACAACACACATGCAACCTTCAGGCCTCCCTGCCTGCACCTTCATACCAAGAATTCCTTTGTTTTCTGCATAAAAAACATTCTGTGCACAATGAAAACAGAAACATTTTTAATAAGGACTGAATAATGCAGCGCAGGCCTGAGCAGTGGAGACGTGACTCCGGGCCGCTGTGTCACGCTTGTCTATTATTCAGCAGTAACACACCTGCTTTTTTGCAGCAAATCACACAAACACTGCGAGGCCAAACTCGAACACACACGGCAAAATCACATCCGCCTCACTAGGATTCCAAGACTTTGTGCCTTTCGAGCCTCAACACCGACATAACATAACCTCAGCAACTTGGCCAGAAATTAAGCTGCATTTAAATTCGAAACCGTCACACTTATTTCAACAGTCAGCACATTCCTCCACACTAAGTTCTCCCTCATGTTTGTTTTTCTTTTTTTCCCCTGAACACGTTTCTCCAAATCAGTTAAAATAAGCAACTAATGAATTCAAAATAAATGAAATAAAACGGCGACAGGAAAAATGGAGGTTGACTGGTACATACAGCGGCTCGGCTTTAGAATTATTCCTGCACAGACGTACACTAAGCAACTTGTGTCTTTTTCACGTATCTTGTTATACAGCTGGAAATGTCACGATTACTCAGCAAAAAATTTCCATGCCGGGGTTCAAACCCACAACCTCCTGGTCTCAAGGTTTTAAATCACAAATTCATTGTATGTTTTTTCCACCTCTGTTTACTTTTTAAATACCTGTGTGGTGCTGGAATCCTGTAAGCCAGTTATTTATCTTTGTGTTTGGTCCCACTAAATGCATTTATTTCCCAATATGAGTCAGCGTACGACCAGAAGCAGCCGAAGGGATCTTTCTCCAAAAACATCCGTGTTGTCCGTTGTCGTCAGCTGAGGAACGAACAAAGTCGGGTGGAGAAAACCAGTATGAAACACTTTGATGTTAAAAAAAAAAAGTGGGGGAGATGCATAAAAAAGCAGCAAGGTCTTGGAAAAACGGGGTGGACGCAGTTTGAAAAATGTCAGCCTCTCTGACGTGTCGTGACAGAGACAGCGGGCGCCATTTTTAGCCTAAAATATTTATGACTCAGATTCCATTATTTCACAGAGGCTCCAGTTGGGCATAAATCAGGTGCCACCGGGTGCAGGAGGGAGCCGCTGTGAAAGAGAAACCAGGCGACAGACCTCTCGGAGACACCTCCTCCTGACCTCATCGCGGCTTCAGGAGACCCGTCTCTGAAGGCGCCGCCGGGGGCGCCCGGACACCCCGGTGCTACACTGCCCCACGCTCTTCAGAACCAAACATCTACCGCTCCGTCTCTAGGCCTGCTAACATCTACGAATTCAAGAAGCTCCTTCAGCAGCATTATGATCCTCATTGCACACGTCAACTTACCATTAAACCCAAAAATATTAAATCTGAACCTTCCCCATAAAATAAGACCATTTGTCAGTTGTGAAGTAAGAATATTAAAACATTTGCAGCTGATTTTTTTCAGATTTTAAACTCAAGTGACAAATTTCTCACGGACGCCAGCGTCTTAGCAGCCCACTGCCAGCCCCCCGCAAAACTGTTAAGGAGGAACAGAGAAAAAACCGACACGCCAACACATTCGAGATGTCGCTCTTTGAGTTCTTTCAAAATTAGATTACCGACCGACACGATGTTTTCTGACCCACTGCAAAAGTGGACCGTCCTGATTCTCACCTCCCGGATTTTATCTAAGGTGTCCCTCAGGGCTCCCTACTCGGCCCACTGCTGTTTGTCGCTTACATCCTCCCTATAGGAGACGTTCTACTCTCTGTTGTGGCCGAGTTGCAGTCCTGCCTGCTAAATGCTAGAATCTGGCTTCACGAACCTCCTACTGAAGTGGAGTCTCCTTTGCACCTGGACAAGGATGAAACGGCCATTCGATACCTTAGACGCCATCTTCTTCAAATGATAAAGCAGGAAGTTTCAACGTTTCAATAGCGTGTGTTTCCACCGCACAGACTGTACCCCCCAACCACCCCACCACACACCCACACACACACACACACACGCACACACACGCACACACACGGGTTCAACCTCAATCCTTCCGCATTTTAAATCTCGCTTTGAAAATTAAGATTTTGTACCTCAAGACGAGGGGGCTGGTTCCAACTCCCTTTCAACCGCGAGCAACACGTTACATTCCTGCAACACCCTGCAACCTGCTCGCGTGAGCCCCCGACGATGCGGAGACGGCGACCCCCGGCCGCGCTGAAGCCCCCCCCCCTCCATGGATGACAAGGTGCTTACATCAGCTCCGTTTTCAGAACTTGACCGCAAAAGACGAGCACTGTCAAGCGCGTTTAGGAAAAACGCGGCTCTTGGACCCCCTCTCACTGTTCCCACTCGCACACGCGGGTCGGGCTGAGATGCTTAGCGCCCTGGCATCCCAAAGCAGATGCTCCGTCACTACGGAAATGGTAACCCCCCGGCACCGCTCGGAAAGGGGGTCTATTACATCTATAGCCAAAACACATCTTTGAAACCTGATTTTTTATAAATTAGTATGTCATTTTTACGGCTGTCCGGTCCTGACGTTTTTTAAGCTACGCGCTATGCCTCTTGGTTATGATTTAATCTATCTCCTCATGCATCGTGGGTACGCCTGGCCTTTCTTGCTTCTGCCTGTCACCGTGTCCCTGGTGTTTCGGCGCTCGCCTGCCTCTTTGTGCTGCCTGTCTTTTTACGTCTTACTTGTGCTCGGTTTTTTTTAATCGCTGCAGAACATGTCTCAAAAGCCAGAGACAACTGCGCTATAGATAAATCCACTGCCATACGGGCGGCCGCAGCCGCCGTCCTGTGCGAATGGATCGCCGTCCTCGAGCCGGAACGGCGGGGTGTTCGCAGGAAGGGTTACGGGTCGCGGGGTCGCTTCGGGTCGGCCGGGGATTCGGACGGGCTACAGAGCTTGGCTGCCTGCTTACAGCGGACAGTGGATGGAAGGGACAGTCGGAACAGCGGGATGCAGCCCTCGGGGGCGTTTTCTGCACGGGCGTCTTCTCGTGTGGCTCCGTACACACCGGATGCGACAGGACAACACTCGAGAGTGGAAACGCACATCTGAATCTCTCTTTAATAAGACAGCACGAGCAGCGACTTGTTCGGCATTAGCAGAAATCATTTTGCTCAAAATAGCTCCGCGCTGCAAACAGTCGTATTATTTCCTTTACTCTTTTACTTAACTATTTATGTACCTTTCTGCTTACGTCCAATAATATTCAATATAACCACTTCAAGTCAGTGCAGACGAACAATTAAAAATACTGCTGTTGGGGGGGGTATTTACAGTAAAACCTCGTGAGCGCAAACGCAAACAGTCATTTTAACATTATATCTGCTTAGAATAAAACTAATGAAGTTCTACTGGAAATCATGGCGCCAGGATCAGGTAGATAGAAATAGTTCAGTTTCTCTGTAATTGTACTCGTACGTGAAAACATGTAAGGAGAAACGCTGAAAAGACAGTAGAAGCGGAGTTAAAAAAAAGAGGGCGAGATGTAAAAGTTCTCCTGCTCTGGTGAACAAGGCATCATCTCAAGGGGAAACTGCATGGGAGGCGTAAACAGTCTGGCAATGAAACACAGCTTTTTTATTGCAATAACTGCCATAAGTGTGTATTCACTGCGAGGTCTTGCAAAACACACACACACACACACACACACACACACACACACAGCATTTGAAAAATTAAGGAAAAAATGAAGCTACATCTGATCAGCTGCAGAACAGTTTCATCAAGTTGAGGAGAAATGAATGAAAAATGCTATTAAAAAAAAATCATGTTCGGTTGCTGGACAGAAACCATGTGACACACGAGTGAAACGGGTGACAGGAAAGTAGTGGAACATGTGACCGGTGGCGTGGGAGAGGGACACGCGTGTGACAGCGTGGGCACAAGTTGTGTGCAACTGCCGTGGTAGAGCAGCAGAGATACGGTGCAGAACGGAGGTCTCACTCTGCATGTGTGGAACTGCATAAAAGGGGCAGAAAATGCCCCCCGTGAAGAGCTACAAGGAGAATGAGGATTATAGCAGCATTTAAGAAAAGAAAGGAGGTGTGCGGTGCCAGAAATGGCGCTTAAAGGGGCAGCACTAAGCGGGATATTACTGCAAAATAACTCTGTTCCCATGTATGATTGGAAATGTAGAGACAAGCAGAAAAAGGTTGTTCTCATGTTCAGCTTGCAGACCAATTTAATATCAAACTAACAACATGGTTCTCTGTGTTCAGAAAGTGGAGGAGGAGGAGGGGTGTCCCCCCTGCCCCCCATCAGTTAAGAATATAGAAGAGTTGAAGAAGGGAGGGAGATCTAAGCCTGTTCTGCAAAATGGGCCACCAGACATTCTAGATTGGTGTGTGTGTGTGTGTGTGTGTGTGGGTGTGTGTGTGGATACTGTATTGGATGCCTTCCCACCTCTTCTCAAAATCCCACATTCGCTAAACCCTTCAGGTATCTGCTGAAAATGGAAAAAAAAACCCAGACTGCAGAGCTCTTCGTTCTCAGTCTGTGCATCTGATGATCATGCAGAAACCACAGGTGGTTTGCAGTGCATTCTGGGATCGCTCAGGAGAACACTGGCCATCACTATGGGGGACAGCAATTCCACGAATGCAAATGGCAGCAATTTTAAGTGGCGCAGATGAACGGTGAGCTGTCAGTCACGACCTTTGACCCCCCCCAAGGATTTGGTGGCTATCCTGGACAATGAGACACTGAACCCTGAGAAGAACATTGTAATGAGGCCTCATGCCGAATGCTAAAAGGACAATCAATTTCAGCTCCTAGACTTCAATCTTTTTATATCTCACATCCCAAAATAATCCTTTACTCTTTGGAATCACGTCTCGCCATGACTTTTAGCAGATGAATCTGCTCGTAGTTTCATTTTCTCTCTGCCAAAGTTAAATATATCAGAAGTTAAAATGATGTCGTCAATAATCTGCCTGCGAGTTACATTCTAGCGCCATTCCAGAAGGAAATCGCCTATCAATTACGGAGGAATAGAGCTACAGTCAAAGCGGTAGGAGATCGACAGGCCTGCACGATAACTTCAGAGGATGATCTCAGATGTCTGGGGCTTCATTCGTTTCTGTGAGGTCCCAGGATCGAGAACATCACGGTGGATCAGATGTGCACACTTCACTTCACTCATGCCCACTACCCCTTGTCGGGTGCAAACTGCCGGCAGCTGTTTGCCGGAGTCCTGAGCCTGCCTTTCTAGTCGGTCCCAGGTGTCCCCCATCTTCTTGGTGTCAGTCTCAAGGTTGAGATGCCAGGTGTTCCGCTTTCCCTGGGGATTCCATGTTAGCGCCTGTTTAGTGAGGTTGGCTCTTGGCTCACACAGTGTGTGCCCTATCCATTCCCATCTTCTTCTCCTTATTCTTCTTCCATAGGTAGCTGGCAAGTTTTCTGCCAAATCTCGGTGTTGCTAATGACTTCTGGCCACATTAGTAGTTAATGGTCTGATCATAGCGGAGACAGTTCTTCGGAGCTCCACACGTTCTTGAGCTGAATGAAAGCTGTCCTTGAATTGCCAGCCTTTGCCTCCTCTGTCTCACCCTCACGGTCAACAACTCTACCCAGGCAAGTAGAGGTGTCCAACTCTTCAAATGAGATCTGTGGACAGATGTTCTCCTCATATTATCAATGGTCTCAGTTCACTTCACCTCTAGGAGCTCTGATGCCCCACCATGTGAATGGCGGAGAGTGGAGGTCTTGCTGCCCCGGTAGAACAATTCCACTAGACAGATGTAGGAAGCCTTCAACACTCACTTTCTCAGAATGATTCTCCCCACCTGGTTTTCAGACAGCCAAGGCTGCTGGTGCACAGGGCTTAGGGGAATTGGGTTCAGCTGGTTTAGCAATAGAAACAATCAGAAAACATATTTCTGGTATTGCAGAATGACTTTTTAAGGAGAAACGATGTACCCCAACCACCCCGTGCCATCTGCACCCCCCCCACCCCTGCCCGAGCGCCACTGGGACTTCATGGCAAAGCGCGCAGCACACAGCCTATGAAGTGGGAACAGAGCAGGAGAACACAGTGCTGATGGAATGTGACAGTCCACCGCACCCCCTGCCCCCTGCCGCCGCCGCCACTCCACCCCCTCGCCTCTCGTCCTCGCCGTGCTTCATCACCGCGGGACACAGTCAACGCACGGCCTACCCCGGGCAGACACTCTGCAGCTCCGGCGGCCCTGCTCGCCCGATGCGCGTCATAAATCACCTCAGAATTTGGGAAGAAGCTCTCTCTCTCACACACAGACACACACACACACGCGTTTGTGAACTTGCCTGCTCAGAACAGTTAGCTGCTATGCTAAGAGTCACACAGAAACACTGTGGATGCACATTACCCATCATGCTCCTGTGAGCGTGTAATGATGTGCCAACACGCAAGGGGACGGGAGCCCTTCAACGGCAAGGGGTCAAAGCCTGGAAGTGTGTTGTGTGTTGAGCTGGAGGACACGCGGTCTGGGAAGGTGGTTTACGGTGCGGCTGCGTTTCACGTCGGGATTCTGCGTGGCGGATCAGAGCTCAGCGAAGACAGGAACAGGTGGCAAATTTGGCGTTGCCGGTTGCCACGGCGCCTCCGAGACGGCAAACCGCCACCGAAAAGACAAGGCTCTTATTGAGGGCGACACAGGAGATTACTGGATCATGTCATCAGCGTGACTGTGGCGTGTACTCAGCTTTTAAAGTGTGTCAAAGGACTAATCCTGAGCGGTTCAGGCAACAGTCCGCCCCCTGTGTCCCTGTCCTCTGCCTGAAAGTTGGGGGGGTGGGTGGACTTCAGCACCAGATTTAGTCAACAACCCCCTTTGCATGGAAAACAACTAAATAAATGGGATGCGGAACATGAAACGGACCTTAAGAAGGAAGCCTACAGAGTTCCGACCTGGTGGTTTGGATTTAGAAGTTGATCTCACTCCTCCTTCAAAATTCACCTGGTGGGAATTTAAGTTTGCAATTGATCCTTGGCTTTTTCAAACAAGAGGTTTGTGAAGAGCAGAACACACACACACACACACACACACACACACACACACACACACACAAGTGCTGTGCTAAGGGCCATGTGTTCAGTGGGCTGCGGATGAGTAAGAATTAAATGACGGACTTGGTTGGTTCCAGTCTGAAACTCTGAGATCTTCCTTCTCTTACACGTGCTTTCTCATTTAATTATAGTGAGAGAACAAAGCAAAATTTTATTACTTTTTATATTATCTATTGGACGCACTTGTGCCTGGGGCTACACACACACACACACACACACACACACACACACACACACACACACATAATCTTAGCACAGGTCTTGACATCACCATGCCACACTCACCCCACAGACACACCACCAGTGATTATTTATCATTCTGGAATGTTCCTACACATTTTGGGCACCTTTCGAAGAAAATAAAATTCCTTTAGTTTTCAAACCTTGAATGTAAGGTAAAAAAATGCTCGGCGAGACCTTTGACTCCAGCCAGACTGCAGTGGAACAGATTTAAAGATCCACGCTGCGTATTAATGCAGGCTGCCAACTCTGATTTGCACAAACGCGCTCCTGCTGCGGAACACGAGATGATTTTTCGACACGGCCGACCCCTGGTGTCATCTTTGCCCCACGCTACATCTGTCCCACCCCTGTCGGGACGGCAGACAAAGTCAACGCGCTCCATGTCTGCACCTTTCTGCCGGACAGCTGTGTGAAAACACACTTTGCCACACACGGGAGGTGAATACTGGGACAGGCGCTGTGACGCCCCCCCCCTCAGCATCCACACGGGCGCTATGGAAGCCAGTGTCACCTTGATCCCCCACATCCCTATTCTGGCAGTGTGTGGACCACTCGCGCACACCCTGCTGGATGTGCCAAATGTCTTTCCGTGCTGACGACCAGAATTTGCAGAGTGGACCACTCGTGTGTTTTATATCAATACAGGGAAATTAAATGTGCAATAATCCAAACCATTATTTTGGCCTGTTATGGGATTTGTCTCTGTTGCTAAGTGAGGGCCGTCAAAGACAGAATCGCGAAAGATCCGGAAGGTGACTTTCCTGCACAGCGGAAGTGATGTTAGTTGTCATACTGGTACCTGACTGATCAATAACGTGATGATAAATATAATAAACGCATCTTATTTGTAAAAAAAAAAAAAAAAATATTTGAGGCCAAACACCTTCCCACACCCACCTGTCAATTACAGACAGCCGCTATGGCCCACGTTCCCTCAAGCACCATCTCCTGTCTTCTGCTCAAAGACGTCCTGAAAAACGAGGCTTAAACACCATCTCTCAGAAGTAGGTTCTGGTCCTTTGGCGGATTCTCAACCGAAATATAACCTACACTAAGGATTCACTCAAGCAAACAGTTTTTTACATCTAACTATCGGGGTAGCGCAGTCAGTAAGTTCTAAGACCCGCTACCGAGACGCTCCACGTCCGTTGCGCTCGGGTCTCGACTTGCCTCTGTTTGGAGCAGACGTGACGCACACGTGTCGGGCTTGGACCGGCGGGCGCTGGAACGGAACCAAATAGGCCGTTTATCACATTAGAGGCTCGTCCCTTGTCCTTGCAGGCCTCGCAATTGCACTCCATCGAAGAGCTCTCACGAAATGAGTTTGCCCTCATAAATACTAAGCGTCGCCTTGTCCCCCTTTCACCTCCCCCCCCAATGGCCTTGCCTCCCACCCCATGCCAACCATACACACTCACCCTCCTGCCCTCCTCCTCGTCTCCGTCCCTGTCATTTGCAATGCTAAGTGTGACTTGGCATCACGTTTCCGCCCCCCTCAAAGGCGCCTTAATCGTTTTATGTCTGCTTTACAAAACCCCACATTGAGTTGTTTGGGAGGGATTAGTGATGTAACAAATACGCGGCACGGTGTTTTCCTGCATCTTCGCCTTGTCTTTTCAGACCCCCACCCTGCTGTCGCTCCCTCCCCCCACTTATGTAATTTTGTCAACAAAAGAGTCTTGGCGAGGGGGGGGTGCGCACAGGAATATTAATGACCGGGATGGGCCGGCGAGGCAGTTCGGCAACCCCGCTCTATCGGGGGGGCACTCCTCGGGGGAGGGGGTCCACCTTTCAGAGCTGCCCTCGAGATGACTTCGGAATTACTGGATTGTGACAAATGCTCATCGACAAATAAAATACCATCAAAAATGATAATTTAACCAGTAGCTATTTCTTTCGGTTTGTTATTCTGTCGGCGACGACCGCAGAAGTGAAGGCGCTGCTGCTTCCGCGCATTCAAGAATATTCAGAAGCTTAAGATTTTAAAGCACGTCCTGCGAACGCTCGAGCGTTTTTAGCTGAGGTTCCGAACGCGATAAAAGGGACGCGGAGGCACGGCGTGGTGGAACGGCTCCCCGCGATCTCTGCCGGAGTTATTAGCGCGTTATGAGTTTTGCGTCCAGGTGGAATATTGGTCGACGCGAGATCCTTAACCTGTGCTACCGATCTCATTACTACCCGAAAACACAGGCCATGGATTTATGGAATTCCATTACCCTTTTATTAGACTGAGTAACATCTACTAACACTTTGTAAACAAAATGTTGGGTCCACGAAAGGGAGTCTGTCTGCCGCTCGTTCATCACTGCTCTTAGAGCCGCTCGGCCCACGCCTGGGTTAATAGCCTTGGTTATTGTGCGTATTTGTCAACGCCGCACGCTACAATTGTTGCAGAATGTACTTATTAACAAAGTGCAATTAATCATATGCAGATGTTCCTTCTACTGCTGTGGCCTGTGACCCGTCGCCGTAGGGACGCTAAATCATTTCTCCCATCGTTCGGGGCGACGCGGGTATCACCCCAGCGCACCCTTAGGTAGGATGTTTTTGCGGCAAGAATACGGAGCCGACAAGCCGACTGGGTCGGGACACGGAAAAAAGCGGCTTGTGAAACGAAGCAAAAATCGTCATCGTCATTATATACGATCGTCCTCCTTTTATCCTGGTCTTGTGCCTCATTCAGATGCCCACCTGCCAACCGTGTGGCGAGCTGTCGACACCACGAGCAACTGTACAGTCATCGCTCTCCGTGTCAATAAATCCAGTGTTTTATAGCAGCTTTCCAGGCAAAATGGAACAATTCGTGGTAAAGAACCTTTAGAATCACAGAGGTGATCCAGGGAGTCAACAAAAAATGGCACCAGCTTTTCAGTGGTATTAAGGTTTAAACGCAAGGGACAAAAATGACTCAAATAAACACTAAATAGCTGAAAACGCAGACAGAAAAGGGTGGAGCAGTAGGTGGCACCGCGATCAGAGCTGCCACATATATTCATTCATAATTTCAATTTAGTTTGTAGACCATCTACAGGGACGTGTCGGATGCACAAACTCTGGAGTAAGTCGGCTGAGGAGAGGAAAACAAAAAGGTCCCAACCCTGCAGAGAGGGACAAAAATAAACCCGTGGGGGTCCAAACCCAGTGGCTGCCCAACGGAGCCAGGAGAGAACAACAACCTCATCTAAGTGGCTTGCTGACTAACACCTCGAGTTTGATTCCCCACAACAGGCCAAGTTAAGAGAGGGACTGTTTGTGAGAGGAAATATAAGAGGGATTATCGCTCATCTGACAGCTTGTTTTATTGGCAACACTCTGGCTTTATCTCCTTAATCCCCGTTTGTTACCTTTTCAAAGCGGGCCAGCAGACGGCGGCAGGATGGCAGGATGAAACCCTCCTCTGGATGGCGCTCTGGTCTCCCTCACTCCTCCAGAGTGCAGTCATCTCAACATCTGCAGCTGTTCTTTTGGCCCCCGCCTTTGCCACCTCCTTCACATGCTGGGCTTGCTGGAGCAGACTGGGCCCAAGTGCACTGTGGGTCTGCAGCAACAGGGTAAACAAAGACAAATATGCCCTATTACTCTCCCCTTTTTGCATTATGACCCATCCATCCATTTATTCATCCATCACCTTTACAGCCTGACCTATAGAATCAGGCTATGAAACAATACCCAGGATGAACAGCAGTCCAGCGCAGGGTGTATGAAGGGTCTGTGCGTTTGCCACTCACGGTGTTTGTGGTGCAGCAGGTGTATCAGGCGTGTAGCGTACAGGTGTGGAGACAACTCCACCCACACCTAGCATTACAGGAACCATCTAACCAGCTTTGAGTCTATTATTCTAAAGTGTGTCATTTTGAGAGAGGGATTTTAAGTGAGCTGCAGTAATAAGGGTGTCAGAATGAGTGTGTGTGTGTGTGTGTGTGTTTCCTTTGCAGCCATTTTAATGATGACTCACCACAAACTATACATGGAGACTAATTTCTGGAATTGTGACTGAACATGCTTGAGTTGCCTTTTGACAGAAGATAATGTTTTGTGTGTGTGTGTGTGTGTGTGTGTGTGTGTGAGACTGAGAGCAGGTGTGTGTGTGTGTGTGTGGGGGGGGTATGGAAGGGTTTGGAATCAAGTGCATCTCCAAGAAAGCACTCCAATAAGAAAAACAGTTCCTCCATCAGCATCACGCGTCCCGTTGCCTAGCAACCACAGTTGGCAGGACGCCAGCCAGCGTGCCGCTAATTAAATAATTGCAGCCGATGAACTTTGAGCCGCGTTTAAAGATCCGCAGTTGGAAACACCCTTTCCCTAAAGTCAATCAAAAGGAATAAACTGCAGCTGGACACTGTGTGTGTGTGTGTGTGTGTGTGTGTGTGTGTGTGTGTGTGTGTGTGTGTGTGAGAGAGAGAGAGAGAGAGAGAGATTCATTGCATTTTGTGGGGAGGGGGGTGGGGGCGCTATTCATTCCGGGTCTCACTATAGACAAGATGGCGAGAACAAGTGCTGCAGTTTACTGCGGTAAAACGTAAACTGCACAGAGTGACATCAGCACCAGTTTACATCTCTGCAATGTTCTCTGGCAGGTTGTTCGTCGGTCCCATATGTGAAAAGCAGCATATTTTGGGGCACCGGGGGGCGTAACAGTTACAGTCGCAGGACTCAAGGGACCCGGGATGATATCCTGCCACTCGAGCGAGGGACTTACTGTGAACCGAGGCAGTAAACACCGCGTTTCGTGGACGAAACACTAAAGTGCTTTAACATTTTAAACACATTTTTGACGTCTTGTTTTGGACAAAAGCAGCAGCTGAATGTAAAAAAAACAAAAACACGAAGCAGGACGTTTTTCCCAGGGATCCGCTCTTTCCGCCGCTGCCTCTCCCCTCCATCCACACAAATGCCTCTTGATTACCGGAAGTGACTGATTCGGCTCCGGCGCCGCATTTTACATGATTGCGCCCTCGGATCCCACATCTCAACACGGCGGGCTTTTTGCGTAACGTACCACCTCTCTGCCTTCCCACAGTCAACAAACACCCTTTAAAGTGGCGCCTGAGCTGCGCTGGATTAGCGCTTCCGACATCTGACCCAGCAACCTTTGGGCTGTAACCTCATATCCACACGGTGTCGGTGAGATAGTCGGCGGGGCGACGTGCTCGAGTTCTGATACGATCTGGGTTCCATCGATACCCTTGAAGCAGCTCGGGCACTGCAGTGACGCTACAGTCGGCTTCTGCCGTTTCCCGCTAAAGGCGACCCTTTCCGGAACATTCAGTGCAATGGAACGCTTTGCGTTAGACAGCTCAGCAGCGAAGGGATCAGAGGGGGGCGTGTTCACTGCAGACAGCGACGTCTCTTTGGAAGTTGACTGCAGGAGGGGGAGCGCCGGGCCGCACATTAAAGCTGGCCTGTAACTTGGGTCGGTTCCCTCTCTCTCTCCCCAGCCGTCACCGTGACACATGGCGGGCGGACAGGACTCGGGAGGTCAGGTCTGCAAACACCGTCACCTCTGACACCGCAGCTAAAGGAAAAAAAACGGGCTCCGTGTCGGGCGGCCGTGACCATCTTCTCCTCCACCAGCACCGGCTTCAAAGGTTCATCCCTCATCCCACAGGGCTTTGACCCCAATGGTCTCCGTGGAGCAAATGTGGGAAATTCGCCCTCTAATGCATCAGTTATGTTCCATACCCTCCTAGCGTGTTATTAGCGGTGACTCATGTTGAACAGGCCACAATCTACATTTGTGTCTTTTTAAAGCGCTGCCTTCATTCGCAGCATCACTTATAGGCCTTCTTACCCACAATTCCCAGCATCTCCTGGCAAAGGGTTCTGGGAATGAGCAATAAACCATTTTGGTTGTTTAACTGCTTCTGCTGCGGAAGGTCCATTACAGGACGTGACGGAAAACTCCGGAAGAATGCTCAGAAAAGCTTTCATTTTTTTTTTAAGGTGGGAGGCTGTTTGTTGGGGGGGGTCACGTGTGTCATGTCATGTGTGATTAACCGCCGAGGCGGCGGTCACACTTGGTCGGGGGTCAAAGGGCTGCGAATGTGCAACAAACTGTAAGTTAGAGATCAAGTCCCGTAGACTCAACTGCCGTCAAATTTCAAACCAACCGTTCAGACTCTTCCCATAATTTCATCTTTCGTCGCCATTTCAGGAAAGAAAAACATTTCCACTCCTATGACTCCAATCTAAAAGTGCTCTGGGGAGGGGGGGGGGATTCAGCAAGAAGAGGAGCACTTCCCGGGCAAGCTGCTTAGTCCTCTACTCTAGAGAACGTGACCCAGACTCGGCCTTATTAAACGCGCCGATGGGACCGTCGGCTCTCGTCGCCCCTGACAACGAACGCGGCCCGTTTGGTCCAATTGACCGCCGACCCCACGTTAATCACGCCCACGATCGACTCGCCGTGGGACCGTTTAACCCCGAGGGGGAGGTGTCGGTCAAGCTTGGCGTGAACGCTGGACGTTGTTTTTTTAACATTGAGAGACGGTCGAAATAAATCGGCCTCCACCGTTCTACTTCCCACTGGATAGCGGCCCGCCGGGGGGCCAACCTGTCAAAAACACAGTTATGCATTAAAACAGCCGCACAGAGCTGCAAATTTTACGTCTTTTTCTCATGCATATATTTGGTGAAATAGAAGACTAAACCTTTTCATTTTAATTTTTCCAGCGTTACTTGAACACACAGAACAGGCCGGGAAGGACGGTCTGAAAGGTTAACTTGCGACATGACAGAGATGTAGACCCAGGAAATGGAAAAACACTTCCACTGGTGGAAATACAGGCTCTTTCTCCCTCCAGGGAAATGTTCCAGCGTGTTGTCTGTAGGAAAAGTGTTGTGTTAACTAACATGACACTGGCAGTCAATCGCGTCAACATCATCGCTGTCATTTCTGCATAGATCTGTCATTTATCACTGTAGATAATGTCAGTTAAAATTTCTCCGCTTCGAGGCAGAGTCACGGAGTAACACAGTACTGCTCATAAGAGCACTGTGTGCAACCGGATTGTTTATAACAGTACCGAGTACAACAGATTTATAACTACTGTGTACAACAGGTTTGTTTATAACAGTACCGAGTACAACGGATTTATAACTGCCCTGCGTATGAAGGGTGTGCAGCAGCACTGCGTAAGAAGGGTGTACAGCAGCACTGCGTAAGAAGGGTGCACAGCAGCACTGTGTATGCAGGGTGTACAGCTGCACTGCGTATGTCGTCCCAGAATCCTGGCATTAAAGAAGTTTTGAGAATGTGAACCAAAACTAGAGTTTTTTTGATTTCGCAACTGTTGCCTCACTTGTCCCAAACAGCGCTGCTGTGTGAACATCTGGGTGATCTGAGAAGAAATGTTGAAAAACGGTTCATCGTTATTCTTTCCGGGGAGCAAAGGGAAGAAACGGGAAGTCGACCAGCTCTGGGGAAAAGGGGCACGAAAGAATCAAAGTCCAACCGCGACCCAGCGATCCAGGACGACGATAAGAAGAGCCAAAGATGAAAATGCAAATCAGCTAGCAAATATTAAACAGGAGGCGTGGCCCCAAACAAAGCAGGGACCCCCGGCCCCCCCCGCAGGTGACCCTACAGGCCACGGTGGCCGTGTGTTCGACTCCAGCAGGGACCCCGAACTCGAGTCGTGTAACTCAAAGGACGGTCAACAAAGCAAGTGATCAATACTCATCTCCTGCTTCCATTTGATGTTTCACAAGTGGAGATAAAGAACGTTACTAGTGATCATAACTTTCTTGCTGGTTAACCTTCATGCAGCTGCTGTTCCCCAAGTCACTCTGCGAAGGAGCATCACGATATGAAGCGAAGCCAAGTATATTCATCTCGCACATTTCAAAGTGCTCAACAGAGGAGAAAAACAAGGACGTAAAAAGGGATTCAAAAATAAAATTATGATAAAAACAAAACCGACATAAAAAGTTAGTTGGAAATAGATTAAAAAGAAATGCAAAACTAAAGAAATCAAGGCAAAAATTATGTAAAACAGCCATAGCAGGATTTAGAGGTAGCGTTAAAGTGGAATAGAAAACACAGAATATAAAATAAACTACAATAAACGCAGCGCTAACTCAGTAGCTCGTGCGGTTAATACGTCTCCGTACGGAAGGACGTGCTAGAAATCTCAGGCGCCGAAACGGAGACGCGACGTGATGGACGGAAGTTACGCGGCTGCTGGTTCCAGCAGGGGGAGCGGCGGTTAGCGGGTCCCGATCCGCCTCCTGCCTCGGTGGCCCTGCGGCGATGCGCTTAATCTGAACCGACGCGGTAAAAATTAAGCAGTTTAACGCGGTAAAACGGCGTAATTAACAGCACCGGAGGAAAGAAACTGCTAATAATTCAATATTAACGCAGTTCAACAGAAACACATTTATTATTTGGTGATAAAACTTGATGAGACCCCGCTGAAGGGTGAAGCTCGAACCAGAAATCAACTGGTGCCGAGCGCGAACTATTACCTCTGCGGTACAGTCAGCCGCGCAGCCGATGGCGGAAACCAAAATGATAAAATCAAGAAAAAGAAACTTCTCGACGAAGCTGCTAATTTCCGATTTCATAAACGGCGACGCATCTTATCAATCGGAGCGCCGCCGCCCTAAGGAACGGCCTCCCTCGGCGCCGTCCCTGCGGGACCGCCATCATCATCGCCATCATCATCAGCACGGACCCCGGGATGTCGCCTGGCCTCCGGGAGCCAACGCAGCGGGTCGACAAAGACCCACGCGGCGCCTTATTTCTCCGCTTTGTTTGCGTTTGTTCCGGCTCATTTGAGTGCGGGAAGGGGCCGGACGAAAGAGCTCGGCACGGGATGCTGCCGCGGCTCCGCGTGGAAGCCGTCCTTCACCGGCGCGTGGCGGGCGAACCCTCACGACGCGTGTCGAACGCGACGGCGCGTCATTAGACGGCCCTCGGAATCGGTTCCGAGGACGGACGACGCGCTTCCCTCGAATGACACCTGTCGCAGTTTTAACAGCCCTCTCATTTGACTTTGCGTTTCATGAATTATTTACATTTGGCCGGTAATAGAAGACCGGCGGGGCGGGCGATCCGGCCCGGCGTAATAAAATTTAAGTGCGAGCGACCTGCCGGCTAATCGATTTAACGCGAGCTGAATAAGACAAAAAGGGAGAAGGCGGGGTGACCTGGGTGACACGGTGCCGCGTGACGGCGGTCGGGCGACACGCTGGCAGTCAACGAAAACAGCGTGAGGCTCCCTCAGGAAAACCGTCTCGGGCCATTTTTCTCCCATATTTATTTCTGTATTTTGCTACATTTGGACAGCAGCACATCAGTGGAAAATCTTGCTATCTGCACACACACACACACACACACACACACACACACAGCTGATATCATACATTCCTGGAAATGATCGACCTACAAGGGTCAAACTTCTTCCATTCAGAAAAACACACCCTGGACAGCGTCAGATTCATCACCACGATCATGGCGGCAACAACCGGCTGGAAAATCAGATGAATCCAACACCTCTTAACATCCCTATAAACAGCCTCAAAAGCTCTGCTGTGCTGGTTAGACGTGAATCCAGCTGAGTTGCTGGAACCAGTCCCACCATTTCCGGCCACCTTTCACACCAGTGGTACGTCCGGCTACCAGGCGCATCTCTCAGTCTTGAAAATCAGCAGCGAAGCGGCGTCTCCTGCCGACTCGGGTGAAGTCACAACGTCCTTCTGTTGAACCCTGGAGAAAGACACCTGACCAGAGCTTTCTCATTGGAAAGATGTGGACGATGACCTTCGAAACAGCACTTTGAAGACCTCTCAGCAGGACTGACTCCACATGTTGAAGTCATCTGAATTTTGAGACTTAAATCTAGATGATCCTTCACGGGTCCAGTCAAAACTCTTCACTGGCTCTCCAAAACTTTACTGTTCGGGCTTCATCTGCATCTCCCACCTCCAGTGGGCCTGGCGCAGGAAGATTGTTCACCATTGTACAGCAACAGAGTTCTTACCCCCCAAGGTTGTCCTCAGAGCTGCTCTGATTTTATGGCATCAACACACATTACTCCCCAAACCGCTTGGAGGAAGTTTATCACAGGACCCCGAAGGGGAGAATCAAGCATTTTAAAAAGTCAGATCCAATTTTTACTCCTTTTTAGATGTTTATTAGTTCACTAATAAGGCCATGGAAGGGTATAAATACTGCCTTCTGTGTTTAGTGTTTTGGTTCGCAGCCAATCTGGCTGTTTCTCAAGATGTTCTTCCAGGCTAATAAGGCCCATTAATCAAGTTTTAGTTATGCAAGAAAGCCAGGGGTCCGAAGGCAGCTTCGGAGGGCTGAGGTGCTTTGGGAGATCCACCACCAGCCTGGTCAGCAAACGGGCAGAAGGGATGGAGCGTCTCACACTTTCATTGTGAAGCATGGCGAGTTGCTGCATTCAGACCTTTTCGTATTGTTGGCGGAACCCCCCCCTCAGAGATCCAGCCGGATGCGAGTAACATGATTTCATCAGCTTCCAAACATCACGATGCTCACAGAACTCATTTGGCAAGATGTTCAGGGCAGATGGAGCCCTTGTTCTCCCCGTGTGTTTTTATTTCACGCACTTAATATCCATTGCAAAGTTGAGAGATTTCATCTAAGGTTGACATGCAAATGTGGTAACTTTTGCTGTGATTACTTTGCACACACATTAAAGTGCTGCTCCAAAACAAGAAGAAAAAAGAAAAGAAAAAAACAACAGCGGATTACAAACTTGTGTATCTTGAAGGTTATTTTTCTCCTGTGCTGGTTTGTCATATTGATTTATCAGGACAAAGATCCTTTGAAGAACACCATCCTTGGCTGGGAGGAGCTTAAAAACAGCAGAGATTTGATTTCTTTCCAGCCGTCGGAGGCGGGCTGAGGAAAAACGGCGCGCTGTGGGATCCTATTCAGCGCCTCGAGAGAGTATAAGCAGCCGACATCCAATTTTATACCTCCCATCTTCGGCGACTGACGCCACAACAATCTACATTTTTACGGCTGTTCATTTGCGTTTGAAGGCCACGGCGAATTCCAGAGCAACGCCTGTGCCGTGTTGTGAGCTGAGCGCCAGCGTGAGGTGGACTGGCGGAGGCAATGCATCCATGTGGGGCGAGGGGCAGCCGACACTTAACAAATCAGTGTAACATTTCCATTTTAACAAAGAAAGGTGAGATGGGATTACGCCCAGATCCTTCTGAGGAAAATCCGAATCCCACGCGACTGAGCTCAGTGGACAACTGCAAAGCGCCTGTAGGATCTAGCTGGACCACGGTATCCCATCCGCAGCCCAGAGAGGCTTCAGACACTCGCCCTGAGCCAATGATCAAGGTGGATCGAACCCCCAACCCCCTGTCCAGCATCCTCTCCTCAGTATATCAACAGCCAAGAGCTTCTACAGTCGCCGATTCATCCCGTCTCCTTTGTTCAGAGGAAAAGTTAGTTAAGCGTTTTCCAGAGACTGATTTCCACAGTCGATTAGTTTTGAATCAGACGCGTCAATTTGTTCCTGTTCTGAAATTCCAATTAAAACCGAACGTCACACTTCCCTCTGCAGATTGTTCTCCTTTGAGCAGATATGGTAGAACAAAACCATTTCCCTGGGTCGTATACAGGTAAGACAGGTAAGGATATAGAAGAGAACTGTTGAAGTAGCCATGTGAACCAAAAACCAGGGACGGGGGTCTGCGGTCAGGACTCTGAATCCAGCACTGAGTTCAAATCCTGGCGGGACCTTGTCCTGCAGAAAAAACTGTCTTCGGGCGCCTAGTGCAACAAACGTCAACCAGAATCGGCCTTGCTCATTCGGCGTCAAGCAGAACCTGCGGAAGCCACCTCGTCCCGTGGTACCCGCGTGCTGGAACAGGGGTGGGCGACCGGAGGCGGCTAGATAACAGCGGACCGACGTCCGGGTGCATCGGCTCCATCGCCTCACCGGGACGAAGGAGCATCCCCGGGTGGAGGAAGGCCCCAAAGGCCGCTGGGAGGAGCAACGACAAACGGGCCCCGGGCCACGTCCAGAGCTTCTGCTGCGGGATCTGGGCGTGACGCAGCAAATTGGAAGAAACAGTAATGACGTTTCCGTGACCCAAAGGGAGGAAAACAGAGACGGCCCATTAAAATTGTATGTGACACTGATGTGTGTATCGCTGCGAGTGATTTTGTTTACTGCCCCCCCCCGCGCTGCTTTCCTACCGGCGTCCCTGAGAATTATTTTGCAAGGATTCGAGTCCAATAAAAAGTCCGTCTCCCCCTCCCGTCACGCGCTTGCATGATTCAATTTCCCTCTAAGGGACCACTTCACGTTCCATATTTTTGGAAACCGGTTGAAGCCGGTTTGATATCCGAGGCGGGCAGGTGGTTTATGGATCAGCGTGGAGAATTCATTGGGAAAAGACTGGAATTAATGGACGCACCTGGTGTAGATCCACACACCCGTCGTAGGCGTAAAACCATCCTCAAATACCTCCCCGGTCCACCCTACCCCCCTCCCTTTGGACCCCCCAGACTGCTGGCTTAATACCACCTGACTCACCTTCCCCACTAATTTAATTCACCTAAAATCCAATCATTTTCCTCTGAATTTTTAATGGAGTGTCTGAGGCCCCTTGTTTCGTGACAGGAGGAACAGGAACCGGGGCGGCAGCCAAGTTACCCCCCGCAGTCCTCGAAGAGGGGTAAGACGGACCCCCTCCCCTTCCCCCTGCCTCCTCGGGACCCGTTTTAACAACGAAATTTCTCATGCCGAACGTCCGGCCACCGCCACGACCCCGTGTGCAATTACATTCTGAATAATAGATGGCGATGCTCACATTTTGGAGCATGACAGCCCTGCTGCTGCGGGAAGAGGGCGGGTTGGAGGGCGAGGGGGGCGGGGAAACCAAATACACCCATTCCGTAATCGGCTGCTCGTTTTTCGCACCCCCCGCCGGACTCCGCGAACGCCGCACCTTTGTGGCGAGTAAATAACGTGCAGAGATACGGATCGAGGAGACCGGATGGGGAGACGTTATTCACAATCCACCCTGAAGACGGAAAGAGAGCTGCCCTAATATAACATATTTATGCGCTTAACTTGCATTGTACCGGCTGCCCCTCGACACGTCTCGCCTCATGACTCAACAATACCGGGGCACCTGTAGCTTCGCGCTCACACAGAGGATGTACCGGAACAGCAGAAACATCTAGAAAGAAGCAAGCATTTCCCCAGCGGCATCGAGGTTTTCCGTCGGCGTCGGGTTTATTTGTATAAAACGTCTGGTTTTGCACACAGAGCACTGGCAGAAGTAATTCCATCGACTGGCATGTCACCGGGCCACTCGGTTCTCCCAGTAAATGGCTTTGATTTTTACTGACAAACAACTTGGCAGGAAACGATGGATGCTGACATGTGCTCTGGAGAAGCATCCATTTTGATCAGAAATGGATCAGATTAAAGACAGAATGTGGCCTGACAGCATCACCCCCTTCGTATACGTGAATATATAAAGGATGCCATATCGGATAGGAATGTAACACGCACGCACACACACACGCATCGTTTCATGACCTCTCCGCCAATGGAGGTAAGCAAAAGTACAGACAAAAATAGATCCATGGATGGAGAAACCAAGAATTAACCATCAGTAAGACTGCAGGTGCACCGTTCCAGGTGATCCAGGCGTGGAGCTGGGAGGATGGTGATCAGCCTTGAGCAACACGACCCAGTAAGACCACGTTTAGAGCAACTCCCTAGATAAGAGGATTACGGTTGGGTCTGTCGGTCTGGAAATCTGCCCTTTCCGAACATATTTCCACATAATCTAAGGCCAGAAATCTCATGTAAACTTGTGCTTTGGACGACCGGGCTCATCCAGCTAGGGTCTGCGGGGGAGATGACCGCACCCTTTCACGTCGGACAGTGTCACCCACACAAAGTCAAGCATTATTAAGAGCTGCTGTCCGACAGCCCGGTTAGCAGAGGGTTATGGAAAAAGGCACGTAGAACAGGCCACCCGTGGACAGACCCTGCACTCAGTTCAGATGAGAGCCAAAAACACCGGCGGGAGAGACCAAGATGGGACAGCTACGGAGACTGGAAGAGCTGAAGATGCTCAAAGCACAAGAGTGGCGGAGAGTTAGGGAGGGAGACAGCCTGTTTTAAAATACAGCCTCCCGATTACACGCCTCCAACGTGACCCCCAGAGAGTGTCGGGACTCAGCCAACCGCTGCCCCCCCCCCCCCCCCCCCCCCCCCCCCCCCCCCCCCCCCCCCCCCCCCCCAATCCCCTCNCCCCCCCCCCCCCCCCCCGACATCTGCCTCCCTCCCTCCACCTTCGGCGTCTCTATCACACTTCCACGTGCGGTTCATTCAACAGCCCTCGCCGCAGAGCATCTTGCTTATTCGACACTCCAACTAGGTCAGCCCCTTCCAAATGACATCTCCATTAATGACATTAAAAATCCTCATACACGGCCCCCCCCACGCTCTTCTTACCATGTCCAGCGTCCCCTTCGCACGTGGGTTTCCCACAAGGCTGTCAAGACCTGATAAAAGCGGTCGACGTCTTTCTCAGGCTATGACGTTCACCTCTTTTCCTTAGAGCACCGGACAGGCTTGTTGGCATGACTTTAATACGAGGGAAAAAAAAAAAAGATGAGGAAACCGCTTTACATCTAAATCTTAATTCTATTACAGAACCCAAATGCTTTAATCAAAGAGATAAAACGCTACTCATACGTTGTGTACCATTTAAATTTTTCCAATGTATTACTGCCGCCGATTTCTTAATGGAAAAGCTTTACGGGACGACGTGGGATTACTCGGCCGACTCGATCCGTTCAGACGGTGTTTGAGCGAACTTACAGCGAAGCGTGCGAGCGGCATTAGCGAAATTAAATTGCTTCGGAGTCTGATCTGGGATTACAAACACGCTTAAAGGTAAACACACAGTTACAGTATCGAAACCGCCAAAGTTTGGATTAGTATAAACCTTTAACCACCTCCCCCGGCAAGCTCGGAATCGTCTCCGGCAGGAATGTTTGCTTATTAAACTCAGGCGAGAGGTTGTTCCCTGCCACCCGGGCTCGGTCGAATCTCTTCTTGGTGCCGTTCGCGCAGCAGCTGCTCGAGGGGGGCGGCTCCACCCAAGGCCTTGTGGTCTGCAGATGCTCTTAATTCCCTCGCCTCGAGCGGGATTTTCACAACGCATCATGTTTCAAATCCAGCCACAAGTCAACAGTTCTGTCCCCCCCGGTTGAGCCGGAACCATTTCCCCTGCCTTCTCAAACAGCAAATCAGGGACGTAATCTCCCAAATCTGCTGAAAAACCCAGCAAACTCTCCATCGGAAGAGAAGGTGGATGGAAGGAGGTCAGTTTCCCGTGTCCTTCCCCCTCGTCTTGGCCTTTACCTTTCCAGTCGACTAAATCGCATCTACACCGACTATGGCAGGTGCTCCAGCCCCATCTGCAATTCCATCAAAAAAAAAACGGTGCACCAAAACACCTTCAACCCCAGCCAAACGGGTACGAGGAACAGAAATCAACCTCAGATGGGCTCCTGGGAAAAGGGAGGAGAACCAAATTCAAATTCTACGTACAGCATAGACGCAGCCCACTGGAAGTGAGCTTGTGTTCAGTCGGGGAGCCACCAGGCTAATAATTCCTTCCAAGAATGATGGGGTTGTGCCTGAGAAAATGGACTCTGTATGAGAAACAACACGCGTATCTGGGGGATGGAAGTAGGTGGTGCCACGTGCACCGTTGCCCAACCGAGCAGATTCTTTCCCGGTTCCCGCCGAATATTTTTATCTTTGAAGTTATGTTTAATTACTTTACCGAGATGGATAATTAAGGAACCGCCGTCAAACGGCGGAATCAGACATTTCGGCTCCACTAATACGCCCGGCGTGTGCGGCGAACGCTCTCGGCCGTCTCAGCCCCACGTATAATTGGCTGCCGCCACAGTCCCGCAGGAATGTGACGGATTGCGGCGGAGGCGCAGTGAGCCTGCATCTCGGAGCCTGATTTCCGCCCTCGGGGGTGCAGTCTGGGTGACACGGGGAACCGCTTGTTCGCGCCTCTTCAGGGACCCTTTCCGCCCTCGAGGCACGAGAAACAACGAGCCCGATTTTGCGAGGTGATTATTCAGCCGAATAATTGGGTAAAAAGTGCAAAATAACTCCGGAAGTGGTCAAAGTCTTGTGTGTATGTAAATAAGCTGCTTGGGGTGTTTGGGAGGGGAAATGAAAAGCTTTTTTAACTGCTCGGTCCCGGCAATTCTTGGAGACCATGGCGGAATGTGTAGATGGGTCCAAAGCGGGGAACTCTGTCTGGGCGCCGTAAGGCAGAATGTCGTCGGAGGCACCATAACTAAAGAGGCGGCGAAGAGGGGAGAAGGTAGAAAGGTGGGAACGCGGCAGAGTGAGACGCAGCACTGTATTATTTAGACTGGTGTTTAGATGAAAAAATATGCTCAAAATTATTCACGATTTTAGGCCGAAGGAAACAAGCGAAAGCGACTGGGGTAAACAGCACACATAGAGGAAGACTGCCATTAACACTCAGGTTCAAACTGGGAAACTCGGCCCAGAAGAGTCCGGTCCGATTAAAGATCAGCTCGCCGAGTAAATGTTCGGCCTCGTTGTCATGCCACGACGGGGCTCTGGCAGACCCTGAAATCCCCCCCCCCCCCCCCCCCC
>UFQX01000384.1:44159-60212 GCA_900497675.1 Arapaima gigas | reverse complement strand
GGGGGTCTGGCAGACCCCGAAAACCCCCCCCCCCCCCCACTCGCGGGTGCGACTGGACTCTTCTGACATGGTCTCGGGGACCCGTGGAAGGCCTGTGACTCAGTCCATTTTCAGCTGCTTAGCTGCCTGCCCTCCCCGCCTGCGCCTCTGTGTTCCCGGACTCATCTGTGTGCGGAATGACAAATGACCCCCCCCCCCCCACCACCACCGCCGTCCTCACCCCGCTGCCCGCTCCGACTCCAGCCCAGCGAGCTCCCGGCCTCCCTCATTATCCTTCCCTGTCATCCCTGTCAAACTGCTCTTTGAGGAGGCCACGGCTGCACTGTCGTGGCCCTGTGGCGGTCTCGGTCCAGGGGCCGCTTGGATGCCGCTCACCCCCCGTGAACTGCTCGGCCGCCTGTTCCGTTCCGACACCCCGGCAGCACTCTACATACATCCAGGGTGTCACTTGTCACACAGAGGCCCCGGCAGGAGTCGGCACCTCTTTCTGATGTGTAACGTTGGACGATGCAATCTGAGGTTGATAAGTGGCACGAGTAATGCTCTGGCTTCACATGTACTCTACTGACACCTCATTTGTCGCATCCAGTTTTTTTTCTCCCCGCGTTGCCCAGCGTGCTTCTTCTCAAGCAGACGTTCCGTCTTGATTGTTCTTCTTCCCGAGAGATGAGAACATCGGGTGAACCCTTTTCCCTCAGTGAAGCTCACATCTGCAGCGGAGAACATTGAGGAGCAGGAGACGTGTTGCTTTGTAGCTCCTCCAGATCTCCCCCTAACCGACACACTAACCACTCGGTATCCAAATCTAATTCGTCCCTGTATGCATGTTGAAAAACAAAATTTAGAGTTCCCCCTTTATTTTAAAAGAAAGGAGGAAAATAAATAAATAAATGCTCTCCCAGTCTATCGGAAAACACCCGTATAACTACGAAGCCATGACTTCGGCGCGACAAACACTAAACACCAGTTAGCTCATTAACCTTATTAGAAAACACTTAATGTGGTCATTAATGTGTATGTTTATAGCACAGTGCAGTGGGTACAGTACAGCACATTTCACGTTAATCCCTGCATTACACACAGGAAGTGAGAGGTTCACAGCCCCACTTCCGTCTTACGACGTGTTGAATAAAGGGAATAATGACATGTGTCAAAGTGACCCACCATCCGCTACCGGCATTTAAATAAAAAGGTTTACTTTAAAAATTAAATGCAGCACAAATGTGGCGACACGACACAAACGGGTTCAAACACAGCAAAACAGGTGGAAACAGATGATAACACCCCTGCAGCGTGTCCGGAAAGGGACACAGTAAATACCGTATTATTTTACTACAGTACTCTGTGTGGTACTGTGTGGAATTTATTTGCAGATTTTTTGAGCTTCTTTTGATTTTTACTTGTGGTTTGATGTTTTTATTAGAACCGTCACAGAGCCGATATTGCGAAAATTCAGAAGTTTGAACACCGAGGGATCGCTGCACCGCGGACCCTGCAGGCCACCGGCTGACTTCAGATGACGACGGATCCCCTTCGCAGCGATGGCTCCAGGGAGCCCACGTGTTTTGTCCACTTTTGTTCCCTTCACCTTGCAGCCAGGACCACGGCACCGTCTCCATGACAGAGCGCTCACAAGTCATCCAGAAGATGCCACTGGCACTGTAGCCCCCATCCCCTGACACAAACCCCTCCCCAGCTCACTGGAGTTTCGTCTAATGAATTTCACCCTCCAGCGCTGCACCTCGCACCCTTCCACACTGACACTTCCAATTAAAGGCGACACTGAACCGCAGACAAGCTCTCCCCTCACCGTAAGGCGAGCGGCTCCTTAATTATAGCTGTTTAAAGTAAATGTGTGTAAAGCGGGCCGAACGAAGAAAGAAAAATTAACTACATACGTAAAACGTTATGTGGATCAGAACCGTGACTGTCACCGGCTGACATTTTGACTGTTCCGAATTTGCTTGTAATTTGTCATTCACATGTTCCACGCGAGTGAAACTGTTGGCACCCTTAACTTCCCAAAAGGTCGCCGTTCTAATAATGACCGGAAACTTCCGGGTTCGGTGCACGCTAGCCTGCTCTCAGGCCTTCCCACGTCAGGCTGACTGGTTCCTGGACTGGGGAGCAGAGCCCAACGCTGGAACGGAGAGATGCGCGGGAGCATTTACAGAGCTCCCATCCCTTCCAGGACGCTTTGAAAAGCTGCGTGACGGCAGTCCCGGCATGAACCCGAGCATTCGACAAAAAGACCCTAATGGCCCCTCATGCATCAAATGACATTTTTCCTTCAGCTTTAAAATCCCGAACCGATTCCTTCAGAAGTCTGAAGCGTCCGCGTGACGACGGACAACAGCAGCGATGCTGACCATCAGAAGCCGTGCAAAGCGGAGGATTCGCCTCTTTATGTTACCAATTAAGTGTTTTCCGTTTTCAGATGTTTGTCTCCGTTGCAAATGGTGAGCAGCTATAGATGAACGACGAGAGCATGAATAGACCATTGAGTTTATGTGGGGAAAAATGAAAACCTTTCAATTACTGGCAGAGTTGGCAGTTTAAGTGACAGAATCATTTATTTAGCTGGTGCTTTTCTCCTAAGTGACTCACAATGATTTACCCATCTACAGCTTGGTCATTTTTACTGTATCATTTTGGGCTGAGGAACTTCTCCTATACCACGGGACGTCAACTCCAACCTCAACGTCAGCTTCTGCCCCCTCACAAACCCTTCTGCACATGCCTACCAGGCCGGAGCCACCCTCAGGTCAACAGATTTTCCAGATCTTTCTTTAAGGAAATTCAGGACGGCAGTACCCGGCACGGTGGAGACCGCCCCCCCCCCGACAACGCTGGTTCTCCATCACCGGGCCCACGCGGATAATTTGACTCCGTCAGGTACCCTGTGACGGATTCTGCCGGATTATTGGGAGTACGGCAGAAGGGCGCGAGGAACACGCGTCGCCGGAGTAAGTGACAGCTCGGCGGAGCGGACTGCGATCACGGGGTGATATTTTGATTACGAGAGATCATCTCCACACTTGAAGATCGGCTCCACGGCTGATTACTACAATTAGGGCGACGTGCAAAAGTGCATTTTTATGTAAATATACCTATTTAAGTGCGCTCTTCACCTTATAAATAAATATAAACACGTTTCCGAGCAAATGATACGGGAGAAAGTAAACAGTTTTGCAGGCTTACCCACTGCTCCCAACGATTTTTATTTATTTAGCCGTCACTTCTCTCCAAGGTGACTTATAATGTGAGGTTTGTACACAAAGTCAGCGGCGGTGATTTACCCAGTTGTGCGGCAGGGTGTTTCTTCACTGCATCAATTCAGGATAAATACCTCGATCGAGGGAATGAAAGCAGGAGAGGAGATGAACTCTGGACCCCCAGGCTGCAAGGCATCGGGTCTAATGACTACATCACCTGTCGGTCTATTATAATAATTTAATATTTAACATGTCATCGTGCAGGGAGCCCCGTTGTTGACTGCGGCGGTTTAATATTCAGCACGAAAGGGCTCGTGTGACCAATTCAGAGTGCTTCCACACATTTGAAAGTACAAGAGACAGCGGCCGCTCGGCGCTACCTGCGAACGCGTCAATTCGCAGGTAATTCGCCCTAATGAGTTTGTGGTCCCCAGTGGCGTTTGGTCTCATTAACCTCCCAGTATTAAGATCTGCTGTTTAACTTTAATACGAACCATTAAAAGAGAATAAGTCCAGTGATATTCTGTGACAGTTCCAAAAAACTCACCGCATTCGCGCTAATAAACCGGAGATAAATTATTAATAGAGTCGAGAACAAAGGGATCTAAGAGCGTGTGACAGCATAACCTGTTTAATGAACAAAGCAAAAGAATAAAAGTAAAGCGATTCATTAATCAGTTGATAATTAGATGAAGGATGATCTTGGAAAGCAGCCGTGTTTCCATGGAGATGGTAAGCACAGTTAAGAATACCCCCCCCCACCCGACACTGCCTTCGGCAGAATTACTGGTATTAACAACATTAAAATAAAATGTACGTTTGTATAAAAATACACATATTTGGAAGGACTGCTCGTTGAGAGAGGCTGGTCTGCCTTGTAGTGGCACTGGGACGTTCGCTATTGTAACAGGCCGGCCCCCGGGGTTTAAAAAGGACACCGTTCAATGGGTTCTGAGTAAAACAGTGCAAATCTTAAACGAAGACCGGCTCCCCATCCGCCCACCCCAATTAAAAGACATCTCAGTGTCATCATGCGGTTTGAGTTTGCTGTGCAAGAAGTGTCCAGAATGAACAACCTGAATTCCCAACTGGCAAGTCAGCCTCAGTGGGGTGACTGCTGTGTGACCTCCAATCCCCCGTGACGGAGGACCAAAACCCTGCAGTGTGGGGGGAGAACGTCTGGAGCAGTACTTAGGGACCCACATCAGAATCGGTGCTTGCAGCTGGAAGGGGCAGGAGGGAGACCGAATGGCATCGGTCACCGATTGCTCCTCCCATCCTCCCTTCCCTGCTGTCTCACTCATCCCACACCCGCTTCTTGGCACGGCAACCACGGCGTGGGACAGCGCTCTCTTCTCCAGACATATGGCCGCTCAGCACTACAACACGGGTGCTCCAACCTTGCAGGCGGGTGGCTGAGCAAGAGAAGGTTGGCTCAGGGACTAGGCGTCACTGACTGGCATCGGGTTCTACTGGCAGGCTAAGCGGACTGATGTACCCCACGCGTTCTATCTACCAGCCACTCTTCTGGTATCCGACTGAGGGAAGCCACCGCTTTAAACAGACTCGTGTCCCTTAGCATTTGTTGTCCAGGCACAAGTCGCGGATCAAAACTACAAGACAACCGCATTTGATAGACACCAGACGGCTTGCTTCAGGCAGCGATGATGCTCTTTTCAAGCCAAACGTTTAACGCAGGGAGTGTACTTTCCCCTCCTGCCGCAGCACACCGAGGGAGAGGAGCGAAGGAAACGTAAAGTACCGAAAAGCAATTAGCATGAAAAAGCGATTAGCATGCAGAGGAGGTTCGCTACTTGTGAACAGGAGGGGTGTGTGTGCAAAACCGATGGAGCAGCAAAGAAACGAATAGAGAGAGAGGAGTTGCAGGCCACCCTGCTGTGCTTTCTGAGAAAGACATGGTTGAGAGGAAGGAACATGAAACCCAGAGATGGAATCCACAACGACGCAGGTATCCGAGCCAAACACACAAACTGGAACCGGTGCTGAGGCAGACAAAGGAAACTAGTGCTCTTTCTGGGAGGTCGTCTTCCAGCGCTCGCAGTCACAACGAGAACCTCGGACTCCCTTCGGAATTATGGAAACGCCACACAACGCTACAAACGCTACAAACTACAAAATCATCTGTTGGCTAGAAACCGTGGGGCTGCCAGTCAGAGCTGCTCATCTAGGGGCTCCAGGCTGAGCAGACCAGCCAACAAAGAGCTACAGCAGACTGGGAAGAAGATCAGCGAGTGGAAGATGGCACTCTAAAGCAGACAGTCTTCCAGCTGCTCCTGCTAACTTCGGCTTTCAGATCCTTCTTGCCACACAGCGGCTGGGGGTCAAGGAGGTGATGTGTTGCCCGAGTCCAGCTTGAGGCAAGATGAGTGTGTTCATGGGCCCGGAGAGACCCAAGCGCAACTCCAATCAGAGACAAAGCCTCACAGTTCGTATGCTCCCCTGCAGCTTTCTGCGTTTTCTTACAGCTCCCCACCCGTTCGCAAAGTGAAAAATTTTAAATAAATGCAGCAATTTAGAAATGTATTATTCAGCTGTGCAACGACAGGCTCCTTCAAGCCTTAAAATGTTTTCAAAATTGCCATCTTGGTATTTTGTCCAAAATTTCAGATGCTGCCTTTTTAGATACTCTCGCTCTCCTTAAAGAGAGGGGCCTCAGTACAATAAGAGCACAGTTGTTTCTAGTCTGGGTAAAATCTTCTCAAGCAGTCTGTTTTGTTAAAGTTCTCGACTCAAAAAAAAAAAGACCTGGTGTAGCTCAGCAGGTCTCCTGTCAGGATGCGATCCGTCGACCTACAGGTTAGATATTAGAAAGAGTTAGAAAGAGTCTTCGCCGTCCGTGCTGCCGGATGATGTGCAGGCGACCATACGGAAGCGCGTGGATCTCCGTAAACGCCCCTAAGCACAGCGTTACCTGCATTTGCACGGAGGTCAATCAATTTACAGTTTAATGAAGTGAAAAAGCCTCAGCTTATGCTGCGTTTTTTTTTTTAAATCACGGAACACAAACGAAGACTGGCAGCAAATGAAGATGAATTACTTGAAAGCAGTTCAAATTCCGCTGCGGGAGAGTAGGGGGCGAAAACACGATTTTAGCAGCTCGCTGCTTTCCAGGTGGCTGCCTTTGTTGTTCCTGCCATTAGCTGCACATCTAATATTGTTTTTTTTTTCTTTTTTAACATCTCCTCTGAATTACGCAGCCGGTTTGGGTTGCTTTTGCAATAACGGAGTTGTGAAAGAACAAGCCTTGCTGCGACCGTTGCACCTCGGCCGCGTTTGTAGTTTCCGTCTAATGTTTCTGCCCTCCAATGACGGAACGCGGGGAACGAACCGTCGGAAACAAGCGCCTCCGCTCCCCCCCGGTCTTTAACACTTCGACCTTTTTCTTGTAATGCCACAGGAACCAAATGAATTTCTGATCCCGGATGATTAACTGATGACCCTCAAGAACCATTACCGCACGAGGAAAGTCACGTTTAGCCGACGGCGGGGAACCGATACGCTGACTCCCTCCCAGGAGATTCCGGAACCAATGCAGACCTGTCCCTGGGGCCTCTGCTGAGGGACCCGCAAACGTGCAGCATCTGCTGCGGTTCCATCCCCCCCGCGGCTGTGCTGGATGCGCATGTGGGAGACCGCCCTGCGGTGCTGCATCCTGGGAAAACTTAATAGTGCAATGAAATCACCGTTGTAACATCCGACAGCGTGGCATTACTGCTTTTTTTTGGCCCGGCATCTTTGTCCGTGGTGACTTAGAGGGATTTAATAAAACAAGGCCAAAAAATGGTCGCAAGGTTGCAAGATAATCAGCCGGAGACACCGAGGACAAGATATCGGTGAGGCAAGCAAGACAAAATAAATTTCGGATGGAACCTCACAGCGCCCGCGAACAAATAGCAGCATCAAAACAAGAGCAAGAAAAGCGTCAAAACAACGCCTCGACTTCTCTCGTGATAATACACCGCGTGCGAGAGCCGGACCCGGAAGACACCAGATTGTCCGAGGGACACGGTTCACTCCGTAAATCGGCTTAGACCAACATCGGCGGAATAAAACGATAACAGCGAGAGGGAGACTATCGAAGTGATAAGATACTCCAAAACACAAAAGGTTTTGGCACAGAAGGCAGGTCTTGACTGGCCCCTCACACATCAACACTTCAAATCTGATCACGAGGATTGCTGTGTAAATTTTATAACCCCCCCCAACTTTGGGAAGAGCAGGAAAACACGTTTCAAGCCTGTTGGTGACCCTCCTCTCTCTGGCCCCCACTGTGAAATCACCTCCAACCAGCAATCTCCTCACCTTTGGTTTAATGGTGTTGATGGAAAGATGCGGCCGCGGTGCTCCGAGGGCGACGGCTCCATTCTGAGAACCTTGGACAACAGTGGAGACCTTTCCTGGTCTTCTGGCTGATGGACAGAAAAGATCAAGTCAGATCTTTCCTACCATTACTTTCATGTCAAGACCATGGCTTTTAGATGGTTCTGAATGCGTTGGAAGGGTGTTTCCCCTCACACTATACCTCCCAACCATCATCATTTCCACGCACTCCAGTAGACAGGTTGGTATCTTTATTGGAGATTGCAACTAAAGGTTTGCATTCGCAGGGAAACTAGAAAACCGACCTTATTTTCTTAAAATCCCCACCAGAACAAATGACCTCCCAAGACCATCCGGTCTCGGAAGTTTCAGAACAAAACAGGGTCCCAAGTAAAACTCCATCCCAACGTACGAGCGTCAAACACCTCTAGTAGCTTATAGTAATAATAGGTTTGTGCATACGGCACCTTTCAAAGCGCTTCACAAATAACTAACATCCCTTGGTGTGAAACGGGCACATGTGAGCGATGAAGGAAGAACAAAAAAACCTCCTTTTCAATATTTGTGTGAGCGGGTTTCTGAGCCGTCTATATTTACACTGCAAGCGACTCGGGGAAGTAGCTGGAACCCCACGCAGAGTAGGAGAGGGTTTAAAACAATCAGGCTTGAAGCAGATTGTCACGATCTCTGGCGACGTTCAATAGGCAAACATTACGGCTAAATCGCAGGAGGCGTTCTAATTGTCACCGTTTTCACCGCCGCTGCTTTAAACACGTCCGTCAAGCGTTTATTGGGGAAGAAGAAGACCGCCTGGTGATCCCGCCAGCCCATCCCGCTTCCGCTCCGCCGGCTCGGTCCCGGCAGGCCGGCGCCCGAGTTCGGCACGAGTCAAAAGCACGTAGATCCGCTGGTCTGCAACGTTGCCGATAAATTTCAGAAGAGCGTCCTCAACACGCCGCAGAAAACGCCGGGTTGACATGAGGGGATTAGAAGCGGTAGTATATCAGGTGTGAGGAGAGGACAGGTGTGTATTAAAGCAGCGTCATATAACAAGCAAACAATGCAAAATACGGCCTGTAGCGCACGGGTCTGCCCTGCTCCCCAGCGGAGCGTCGCTCCACGCGTGAATCACGTTTCCGGTGCCGCCGGAACCTTGTAAATACGTCCAAAGTGCGTTACTGCTTTATTAACACTCATAAATAGTGCAATAAAAACGAGGCGTCGCCGTAAATAAGAGGAATTATAATTACATTTCTGCTGACTCGTGGCAGGGTAACCTGCACAGACGGGGCCCGCGTGGTACATCGAGCGGGCGTCCGCAGGCCGGGGAGCTACATCTGAGTCGGCTGCCTGCCCGGCGCAGGCGGACAGAGATATCACCTTCCCTAAAGCTACGGGAACGCTAATGAATACGGACAAGAAGTGCATTAGGCGTCCGACGCGGGATGACTGCCCGCTTTTCCAGTAATCCCTCCGTTACACGACTCTCGTCTCATTCCGCCTACGTTAGGCCGATTTTACGGCACCCCGTGGTTTCCCTGCATCAGTCTTCTGCAATCACTGTTACACACACACACACACACACACACACACGGGGGATACCGTGCCAGCCTCAGGAGCGCCTTAAGATGGCCGCAGACCTGTGCTGACCCTGGATACCTTGTGGTGAAGGATATACACGTGGCGCCGAGAAGGTTATCGCTGTCAGCAGACACCCTACTGGTACACCCCTGAGCAGGATGCTTATTCTGCTCATCTGAATGGATTACGCTGCAAAACTCCCAGCTACACCCTTGGGTTTTGGGGAAAAGGAGATGTCGGGAGAAGAACGAGCAGCACATGCCGGTGCTGCCAAGTCCACGGTGGCTCCATGACGCAGCACGAGAGGAATGTTCTAGAGCGATGTTCTTCTTAAGAACACGGAGGCCTGGGAAAGCACGAGCGTTCGAGTAGCATCTGTCCGAATTGCTTTGGTCTTAAAAGACTCGTGATCTTCCTTCATTCGTAGACGTTCCGTAACAAGAAACTGCAGTGTGAACAATCTGAAAAAAAAAAATCATGTCCAGTTAAATGAAACCTGAAGGAGAAGAACACACTGCAGGAGCTCATAATTGGATGCAAGCAGTTCTTCTCCAGGGGCTCAGGGGCGTGAGGGTCAAAGTATTCACCGCATATTTGCATATAATTATCCGCACGAGTCGAACATCTGGAAAAGCACGGACGCGAGCGAACGTACAACAAATGCCCTGGGGAAGAAGATTAGTTGGACAGCCACGTAGATCCTGCAAGCTGGCGAGAGGCTGGTCAAAACCAGGGCTCGAGTGCTGGCTTTGTACCGCCGTCCCCAGGCCAGTCGTCTCAGTTCAGGTATCTCCAAATAAAGAAAAACCCAGGGCAGCGGGTCCAGTGACTTGGGCAAAGAAACAGCCGGTAAGTCATCTTTTTGTACCATTTTGTGGTACCAGTCTGTGCTTGGAGGTCATGACCTGGTTTTGAGTTTGGATTTTTTGGTGGGGGGGTTCGGTTGTATTTCAAATCCCTGCTGTTTTCTTGCCTCTATCCTTCCCAAGGGAGCAAGAAATATAGAAAAGTGCAATGCACACTGTTTGGTCTGCTAAGGAGACCGAGGCTGAATATAAAAATGGAGTAAATTAGTCATAAAGGGCCTAAAGGGTGCCGTCATTCAGGCTGCTGTGAAGAAATCACTTTCCATTGTTGGTCTGATTCATCAGACTTTGCTTCACATTCTGGTCTGCTGACAAAAATCATATTAGCTACACTGAGAACCCAAAACGTGTTTAAAATGTAATTTTTTTTTTTTTTTTTTTACTATCAGCAAACTGATAATATTGTGCTCTGAAATGGGGGTGCGGGGAGAGACCCTGGAATGTTGTGCTCCTCACACGGATAATCGGAGAATCACGGGTCCCTCAGGAATCTGATCCCCTTTCGACTGCACAGGTGGAACGGAGTCAAACGCTGAATTCTAACGTCTCACACCGCAGAGAAGAGGGAAATCACCACCATCAGCCCACACGTAGCCTTCAGGATGGTGTTCTTCTGGAAGAACGTGAGACACAAGACAGCACCGACGGACGTTTCTTAAGAAAGTCGTGCGACACGCTGAGGAAAGAGCACAGGGCAGAGGCGGGGTGCGGAAGTCGCAGGAAACGTTGCGGATCGATGGGTCCGACGCGGTGTGTGGATCCGAGTCATTCGCGTGTCTGAATAGGACGAAACATCGTTTGACTTTGCAAAAATTTTACACCCTTGATATAAATGGACATTTCGTCAAGTTGGTTTGCTGCCCTCCCAACCCCGCTGGCGTACTCGACGACTGGAAGAGCCGAGAGATTTCGTCTGGAGAGCGACCCTACGTTGAACTGCGTTCAGGGGGAGGAGCAGGGGCCCAAACCTGGGACCCTCAGTGCCGTGAATTCAGAGTAAAGGCAGAGCGAGTGGGAACAGGTTCGGGCGTCTGGAAGCATCAGCCCCGGCGGCGCCGCAGGGAGACGACGGGGAGGGTGACCAGATGGGCGAACCCCCGGCGCACATCGCAGAACGCGGCGACGCCTCCCCGGCCCCCGTCCGGCAGCTGCTGTCAGTTAATCGGCTATCGACCCAACACCGTTTACGGGGGGTGGAACGGGGAGGGTCCGGGTCGCCGACGCCGAAGGCGGGAGCTGTGGGTCGACGCGCATCTCTGTAAACTTATCAGCTTTTCCGCTGTGAGAAAGTGACATTTTCCCTTCAGTCGTACGAATCCCGCTTACCTGTGTGCCGCCGCGTCAAACAACACGGCCGCTTAAAGCATCACGCGTTCCGTTTTACCGTGTTTTACCGTACAAGTAGCTACACTCTCCCTGCACCCAGAGTGTCTCAGTGTCACACTTCTGTTTACCCAAGTGGCTCAGTTTGTCAGAAAAAAGAAAGTCATTTGTCTCAAATATTTACTTATTCGCCCTTTTTGTTTTGCCGTTTACCAATTATTTAAATGAGCCCATGAGCTTATTGACCATTTATAATCTGCAAACAAGTGTATAAATCAAATTTCTCAGGACAATTAACCTTTGACATCCATACATCTGTGTCAAAGTAATACACTGCTTTTCACACAAAACAAGTGTAACAGATAATTTCATAATTATACAACATTATAATGCAATTTACTACATTATAAATAATATTAACGGCTATCGAGTAAATACTGAAAATTAAGCAAAGCGCCATATAGCTGTCCTGAGGGGGTCCACGGCATTAAAAATTAGAGCGGCTCAAATCCACAGCGAGGAAGTGGAGGTAAAGGGTCAAAAATGGCAACGGTAAATAAAGGCAAAAAATTAAAAATTAAATTTTCTTCAATCATAAATGTATAAACATTCAAAAAAGTATGTGAACAGATGTAGCGAGAGGGGAGTTCATCTTTGTGGGCTTTCTCACACAAACACACACAACCCCCCGCCCACCAGACAGCCAGTACTGTGGCAAATCCAACAGCCGAGGTGGGTAAGAACAAGGATGGACCCCCCCACTGGCGTGCCCCCCGTGCTGCGGGTTAAGAGCACGACGGACGACGACAGACACGCAGAGCATCTCTTTTTACAGTTTAACAAGTGGATATTAATAAATTATCGTGCAACCAGAGGCCCTCCGAACGCCTTTATAAGCGCTGAATTGAAGACGTCCCGTAAAGTAACCTTGGCAACGTCTCCTAAGATGAAGAGCCCACGACATCCCAGCTCGGTAAGCTGTGGAACCTCGGGGAAAGAGGAGGGAGTAGAACATCCCACCGTGGCGTCCAGGAGAATCTGAGCGGAGAGGACACGCAGCTGCAGGGCCGAATCCCGAGAGACGCGGCGGGTCAAGCTGTACGTGGGCGATGTTTCAATAACCGCTCAGCGGAATTATCTACGCAACGTGTGCATTGTTCACGTAGAATCATTTGCAAATAATTTTGTGCCTCCCGACACGTTCTGGATGTCGCCTTTAAGCGAAAGGCAGTGAGGACGTGCGCGTACGGACACACTTTCCCCTTCTGCGGGCCACAGCGAGGCGGTTTGATCAGCGGGCCTGCGGTTCCACAGAAGGATGACGTAAGACCCCGGGGGGCATGGGCCGGGCAGAAGCCGTGGCCTAATGAACCAAAACGGCACACCTGTGGCTCAGCGAGGGGACCGCCGATCGTCTGAGAGCCCCGCTGCCGCCAGAGCCGGATGTAGCGGACGGCAAAGCTCAGCAGGGGCAGCGATGCTCCTTCTCCCGAAATGAGCGAATGACGGATGAGAAGGCAGTAAGTGTAGAGGAACGACTGAGAAAAGAGGAATCGACCACAGTGACTGAAGTGCTGCCTGTTTCTACCGTCCTCTTCTGATGAATTATCTCAGAGGTACAGCAACCCGGGCGACTTCTGTGTGTGTGTGTGTGTGTGTGTGTGTGTGGAACATAAATGATGTAACGTAACAGCTGTTCCTACACAAGCACGGAACAGAAGGTGAGGGGCCAATGGGATGCGATAACCGCCCCAGGGGCTGCGATATAAAACACGCACCACAGAGACTGGACTCACAGGGAGCCATGCTGTAGTGCCACGGGTTTAATCCCCGACAGTGACCCCTCCCCCTAAAATGACTCGGCCAACGAACATGTTTACTCGACTCTGACGTACGAATTTTCCCAGTGACCGTCTGACCGGAATGTCAATATTAGGACGGGCTGGATCCCTCTGGGGGGAAACGCCGGTTGGATGAGCGGCGGAACAAAGAAAATTCAAATCACTGCATTTCAAACCACGGTCACGGTTATTAATTGCCCGGCCCCCCCTGCGCCGTTTTCTCCCGCACGTCACCGTAAAAGGAGACGAACCACCTCTGAGTGTTTTGGTATATCGAGCATCGATAAGAGACCGATGCGAAACGCATTACAAGCGCACAAGCCTCCCTGCAAACGGGTCATTTCTCTCCCCCCGTAATAGATGGCCGCCCCGATAAGAGTTAACAGCTACTTTGGCGGCGACGTTCATATTTTCACGTTCATAAATTACATTTTTAAAAATATATATATATTCACTCAAGTCCAAACGTAACGCAATTTGCTTTCCCGCTCCCGTCGGCGTCTCTCTGCCAGAAAAGGAGCCGCGACAGCGATCCCTGACAAAAATGTTTATGGCTTTCGGTTGACCGTCGCCGCTCTAGTCCCTCTTCTTTAACCCTCACAGAGACGCTCGTCCAATCGGGCGCTCATTAAAATGCCCGGGCGGAAAAGGGTGACAATACGTGTCAAAGGTTAGCGGACGGCGAGGGGATAAATCAAAAAACCGTATTCCAGTCACACTATTTACAGTAAAATTGAATTCCGCCGAAAAGAAAATGTTATTAGGGGGAATGTCTTTCAAAGGGAGCGAGAGAGAGGGAGGAAAGGAGGGTTTTTAAATTAAAATCCAGCGTAACAGATAGTCGGTAAGGCCCGCGAAGCGTTTTGACTTCCGATTATGATAATTTGCGAGGCGTGGACAATCTGTTTGTCGGAGAAAAGCTGAGCGCAGGGCCCCGTTTTCCAAGGCTATCCGCGAGCCATCAGTCGCAAGCGGGTCCACGGAGGAGAAAGAAACGGCCAAATACTTAAGTGGAAACCTTATTGAGTGCATTCGACTGTTGAAAATACAGATGGAAGACATCAGAAGGACGTCGTGGTTCGCGCGGGCAGGAGGGCGAGGATTTCGGCTTCTCCTCAAAGTAAACCTGCACCAGTAGCTCACGCCGGAGGCCGGTCTCGATTCCCACTCGGTGGAAGTCACCGTGGAGAAAGGACCGAGTTAAGTTTAGTTAATGTTTAGTTAAGTTGCGCACGATGGTGAAGTTTGGGAGAAAAGCGTTGGGCCGAAACACACCCCGCGAACCTGTCAATGGCGCCACTCTGTAGACCCATCGACTTCTGCTCGCATTGCCCCTTGGAACCATCTCCTCTTGTGCTTCATCACCACGGGGTTCAACAGCAAGCCCTTCAGTGAACTCTAAGCCTCGACAGACAGAGCACCAAGCTCGCATGCGCACACACACACACACACACAGTAAAACCCGTGAAATGGATTAAAATGTCACAAATAAGTTATACCCACCTAAACACAACAAAAGACTCCTGATTTGGAGGCGCCAGCCAACATTTCCATCTGAACGGTCGCATCCTCACGTTGAACGGTCAACATTTCGACATCACTCCGCTAGGAGCAGAGTTTCACTCTTAAACCATTTTGGACGGGTTTTTCTCTTTAGCGTGACATCTAAATTTGCTACAGAGCTTGGATTTCCTTAGCAAATTTCTATGGGTGTCCGGACTAAAGAAGAAGACGTCACTGTAAAATTTCCTCGAAACGTCCGTGTCCGAAGTCCACTACCGCAGGGGACTGACACCCGGGAACCCGAGCTAATTAACCGCGTCGCCTGGAACCCGCCGAAACGTAAATCGTCAAGGCAACGAATGGATCCGACGTCGGCGGCGGACCGCCGGAGCACGTCGCCGTCCTCTTCAAGTCCCTGACTGACAGGCCGCTAACTAGCTCTCTGCGAAAGGAAGCCGTCCGCTACTCCTTAGGTGCGAACGCACTCCTGGGGCTTCCTTCGACACTTGCGCACCGCTCCTCGACTTTGCACACACGCTCATAAGGTGCAACGCTGGTCCCGAAGCCACAAAGCGAACGCCAAACACCTGCCCGTGAGGCTCGGTTACAGCAAGAACGTTTGTGGAACCAACGTAGCCTCCCGCACAAACGTCTGTCGCTTCGACTCGGACGGCCGGAGGACTTCGGTTTGTCTGGTCGGCGACCCCACGGAGAGGAGGTCAACATGCTTCCCCTCAATGCTGGATGGGCTGGCCACAGACATCATATTTCATATTCCACCCCAAAGAAGCCGTTTCCAGGCGCCGTTTTTATTTATTTATGGCTGGGGGGGGCGGGGATACATTTTAGGTCCTCACCCGGGAGCGAGAGAGAAAGGAGCAATTTTAAAAAAAAAAGTCACGATTGTTACCGGAATAAATGAAGCGTCACTTCGATTCTCCTTTTTTAAATCGCAGACTAATACAAGACACATGCTTTTTAACGGAAACACGACTTAATGAGACCGCTTTTCATGTTTTTGTCCGCCTTTGTCAGATTCCTAATTCATTTACACATTCGCTTCCCGCTTAAATTACGGCCGCCTTTGTGAATTTTAATGACCGTGTTTGAGGAGGAGAAAAGAGTGCGGCTTTTTTAAAAAAAAAAAAAAAAAAAGCGAATGGCGCAAACATCGATTTCCAGGCCGGTCCCCTGCCAGGGAGCGTCAGGCCCTCAGTCGGCCGAGCGGAGCCAGCGAGGAGCAGCTGAGGGAAACCGAGAGCAATCCGATCCGGCCAAGGACGGGGCGCGGGGGGCAAGTGCAGCTCGCTTTGACAGGCCACCAGGGGGTGCTGTGTGCAGCTACCGGGCGAGAGCTGTTCCATACCCCCCCCCCCCCCCCCC